>PVJI01001003.1:0-207336 GCA_004026765.1 Micronycteris hirsuta
AAGAGAGCGGCCCTCCTAAGCCGCAGCCCCGCAGTCCCGCCATCCTGCCCTGCTCTTCTCCACAGGAGCAGGTGCCTCCCCGCCTGTGCACATCGCCCATACCCTGGGGGGGCCTGTCTGGCTTCCCCTCGGACTCCCAGCTGGGCACAGCCAGCGAGCCGGAGCCCATCGCCTCACATGTGGCCTCCACGGGGAGGAAGAAGAAGCTTCGGAGGAGGAAAGCGAGGCGGAAGGAGGACACAGTGGCAGATGACTCTAGTTCTGAGGACCTGGAGGCAGGCGCTGAGAGTGAGCTGTCCCTGCTGGAAAAGCCGAGGCTGGAGCCCCCAGGGTGTGTGGGGACCAGGTGGGGGCCTCGGGTGGGAGGATGCCAACGGGGTTCAAGCACTGTTTGCTCGACTGATGCTGTGTGACCCTGAGCAAGGCGCTTGACCCCTCTGGGCTTTAGTTGCTTCACCTCCCCAAGCCCCTGATGTCCAGGCCCCCATGCCCTGTCCAGGGGGCCCTGTGCTGGCGGGGAACATTTATTTCAATGTGGCCCCTCAGCAGTACCCAGTCGCCGGCAGAGTCATCGTCACAGCCCCCAGACATCCACCCCTACTCCGACGGCGAGTGGCCCTCCCAGGCCAGGTGAGAGTCCCAGTGGGCTGCAGGCGGGGCCTGGAGGCCAAGGTCTCAGAGTGGTTTCCATTTACATTTTTCTAATAATGACTTAGAACACGTTAAATGCATTTACCAGCCACTTGTATATCTCCTTTGTAAGGTATTAAAGTCTTTTGCCCATTATAAAAAATGGAGGTAAAATGCACAGAACATAAAATTTACCATTTTAACTTGTGAAAGTGCACCGTTCCATGCATTTAATACATTCCCAGTGCCGTGCTGCCATCCAGCACAATCCCTATCTAGTTCCAGAACTTTTCCACCCCCCAGATGGAAACCCTATGCCCACTAAAGCATCACAAACTTGCCCCCCCCCTTTAACTGGACTGCCTTCTTATCATTGATTTGTAGGCATTCTTCATATGTTTACGTATTCCGGATCCAACACAGGCATAACTATGTGTTGCAGACATTTTTTCCCGGGCTGGGGTGGGTGGCAGGCTGGCTTGGGGGTGTCTGAGTCCTTGTTTCCCGCAGCCTTTCGTCAGGTGGGCTGATGTCACCTAAGAGCGACTCGGAGCTGGAGGTGAAGACCCCCGAGCCCAGCTCCCTGAGAGCCGAGTCCCACATGCTGTGGTCCTGGGGCAGACTGCCCAAGGTGAGCTCCTCCATGTCAACCTCGTCCCTGCTTTGCAGGAGCTCCGTGGCCCCTGCAGGGAAGGACTGGAGTGACCGAGACTTGGGCCACCTCCCCAAGGCCTCGTGGGGTGTGGGAGACAGGCCCTGCATCGGCCTGTCCCCCAACTTTCCCCATTTGTTTGACTACAGGTGGCCAAAGCTGAGTGGCCCGTGCCCTCAATGGCCCCTGATGGCAGCAACAGGGCAGCTCCACCTCCTCCGGGAGAGCCCAGCGCCCCTGACCTTCGACCTGACACAGAGGTGCCCACTCCAGTGGGCCCCCCTCTCCTGGCCCCCGAGGGAGAAAAAACCCACACGCAGAGGTCCAGGGATGCAGGCCTGTCTCCTGCCTCAAAATCATGGAGCTGGGCCGGTCTGGAGGGCCTGGCTCCCGCCGGGCAGCCAGAGGGGGTCTCCAGCAGGAAAGGTGAGTGATGGCTGGACGCCTCCAGTGCTTCCCCGGGTTCCTGCTACCTCCCGGCTGGACTCTGGGGCACCAGGCATGTTTTAAGCACCTACTGCGTGCCAGGCACTGTGTTTGGCACCAGCCCTCACAGGGCTTACTGTCCAGTGTGGCAGACAGATGGCATAAACCAGGAAGCGGGGTGCATGGGTGACGGGACAGATCACTGGGTGGGGCGGGGGCTGTTTAGACCACGGGGTCAGGTAAGATCCCTGCGAGGGGGTGATGTTCAGGCGGAGACATGAACAACGAAGACCTACCACGTGAGGGTCAGGGAAGGAGAATCCTAGGCCGAGGAACGGCATGTATCGAGGTCGTGAGGAAGGAGAGAGATTTCGCGTCTGGGAACCGAGGCAGCTGGTGTGTCTCGAGTGGGGCAGGCGAGAGGGTCGGAGTGGGAGCAGGGACACAAGTTCCCGGCCCCCAGCTGGGCTTTATCCTGAGTGTCCGGGAAGACACTGGGCCTGCGCCACACCGCCCACATCGGTAGTCACTGGCTACTCGTGGCTATGGAAAGTTAAAATTAAGTCACCTCTAAAACTCCGTTTCTCCATCGCACCACACTTTAAGCGCGCCCATGCTGGACGTACAGACCGAGGCCATTTCTATCACTGTGGAAAGTCTACTGGACGGCAGTGCTCACAGGCAAGGCGGTCATATACTGCCCATGCTACTGAGCCCATGTCAGGTCTACAGGCGCCCCCCCCCCCCCCCGTCCTCAGGCTCCGTGAAGAGAAGCCAGCACCTGGGCCCCAGTGACATCTACCTGGAAGACTTGTCCTCCCTGGATTCTGAGAACGCAGCCCTTTACTTCCCCCAGAGGTGCCTGCATTCTGGGTGCCAGGTGTCTCGGGATGGGGCCCATCGGGCCAGGGGTTGGCTGTCAGGGGCCTGGGCGGGGGAAGGCCCTTCCTCCCAGCCTCCTTGTAGTCATGTCATTATGGGCCCCTTTCCCCCGCCCTCCAGTGACTGTGGGCTGGGAGCCAGGAGGTGGAGTGAACCCAGTAGCCAGAAGATGCTGGAGGACCCCAACCCCGAACAGGAGCCAGAACCCACCCCGGACACAGTGGATGCGATAGCGCTGTCCCTCTGTGGTGGACTGGCGGACAGCCGGGACATTTCCCTAGGTATGTCCGACTGGCACCGAGCCTGGGGCTGGGCGGGCACCCCTGCCAAGGCCCCGTGGATCAAAGGCTTGACGCTCAGCTGCGACTTATCCTGTGAATCCAGGACGGCCAGTGCCTGGGCTGGGAGCAGCAGGTGCAGAACCACAGGAAGGGAGGGGCCCTGTGGGAGGCCTGAGCGGTAGGAGTATGGAGGGACCAGGAGAGGTGGGGCAGCGGGTCATGCTCGAGGTATTGGCCTACCTCCTCACACTCTGGCTCTGCCCTGTGCCCAGAGAAGTTCAACAAGCACATAGTCTCCTACCAGGACCTCGCCCACAACCCTGGCCTCCTGGACGACCCTAACCTGGTGGTGAAAGTCAATGAGAAGTAAGTACCAGGGCTGGGCTGCTGGCTGTCACAGAGGGTCACCCCACCCCCTCCATGGCCCTGCAGCTCCTGGAGCCCCAACGCCATCCTCTGTCCCTGCAGGCATTACAACTGGGCTGTAGCTGCCCCCATGGTCCTCTCCCTGCAAGCCTTCCAGAAGAACTTGCCCAAGGTAATGGTTTGAGCACCCCTGGGCCGCCTGTGGAAAGTGGCCATAGCCTGGGGGTAGGAGGCCCTGAGCCAGGAAGCGGAGGGTGGGCAGCAATGGGCCTGGGGCTGACTGGCTGCAAGACCCACTCTGGGAGAGGAGACTGAGGTCCCCCTGAAGCCTCCTCCATGCTGTGTGGACCAAGCCACACCCTCCCCTGGTTCCCTGGCTTAGTTGACTCCCACTGGATCGGGACTTTACTTCAAAGGAGCTCAGGACAAACCCGAGGCAGAGACACATTCACCAGGGACGCACCTTCAACAGGAGGCTGCGAGCTGGGGGAGGAGGCTTGGGAAGTGGGGGTCCCACTCCTCACTTACCCTGCGAACCTCTCCAGGAGGCTGGGCTGCAGGTGTTCTCTTGCTTTGTCAGCACACATGTGTTGCGCACCTACTGTGTGCTGGGGACAGTCATGCCCTCAGAGAAAGCCAGTTGATCAAAGACTCAGCCAGGTGAACGTAAAACTCACCGCGAGCATTGGGAAGGAGAGGTCTGTGGTGCTTTGAGAGCCAGTGACGGGGAGGTTCGCTGAGCACGTGCCCACTGGGCAGAGATCAGAAGGGTGAGGAAGCCTGAGGCAATCGGGGGCAGGAACGGCCTGTACTCAGAGGTGGGAAGGAACCCAGCCTCTTCGGTCCCTCCCAGAACCTCCACCCAGTGCTGACCTGCCCCGCCCCTTCTGCCCTTCTGAGTGGCCCAGGGCCCTGCCCTGGCCTGTGTTCTCCACTTGACTAGAGTTGCCCGAAGGACATCACTAAGCAGATGTAGACTGCTGGTGCCTCCCTTCGGAGATGCCCAGCTCCGTCCTCTGGCTGGCTCTGGGTCTGAGCTAGGACCACAGCCGGTGGGAAGGAAGGGGGTCCCTCTCCTGCCTGGCTGTCCTCACCTGGACAGACCCACCACCAAGGCCCCTGGGAGACTCCTCCGGCCTCTTCCCAGCTCAAGTGGGTGCCCTGGCCGACCCACCCCAAGTCTATGTCCTCCTAACTTGGGGGCACCATTCTGTGTTTGAAGGAAGCATACACCTAGTCAGTATTTTTCACCAGGTCATGTTGCCCCCACCAGGCAGAAATGGTAACATACAGAGGGAGCTGTTCAGGGGACAGAATCACCGACCTCAGGAGTTGCCTGTGTTGGTCTTGGCGGTTGAGGGGGAATACTGGCTATCGATTGTCCTTCCTGCCGCCACTTGGTAGCATCATGCAGGGAGTACCAGATCTTGAGAAACTCCCAAAGTACTGACTCACAAGATTGGGAGGGCAGGCTGAGGTTGGGCTAGAGGTCAGGGGTCAGGGCTGGGATGGAGCAGGGCTGGCAGGAGTGGGCCTTGGCCTCCGTGCTGAGTTACGGGAACCCCAGGATGGAGGTGGGTATGCTTCCTCAGCCTCCAGAGGTCGGCAGCACCTTGCTGGTGGTCAGCCCCAGACTCTGGGCTCACGGTGGCCCCGAGGGCGATCGGAGGTGAATGCCATGGCCTTTCTCTGCCCCCAGAGCACTGTGGACAAGCTGGAGAAGGAGAAGATGCCCAGGAAGGGTGGGCGGTGGTGGTTTTCCTGGCGACGCAGGGACTTCCCGGCCGAGGAGGTGGGTGGTTATGGTCACAGGGCGGGGCCAGCCCGGGCAGGAGCTGATTGTTCACTAGATGAATGTTTGTCCCACAGCAAAGTGGCCAGAGGGAGAAGACCACGGCCAGGGAGCCGAGGGGGTGAGTTGGTCTCTTAGCTGGGAGCCAGGGGAAGCCCACCCTCAGAGGACAGAGCAGATCTAGCACCTCGCCCCAGCCGTGGTTCGTGGTCACTAGCCAATCACTTCTACACCCTTTTTCCCCGAGGAATGCCCCCATTTCACAGATGGGGAAACTGAGACTTGGAGATATACCAAAGGTCCCACAGCCAAGAAATGGCAGAGCTGGAAGGGGGGCCCAGACAAGGGGCTACCGCATGAAGGGCAGCAGGGCCTCCCCTCTCAACCCGGGGCCTGCTGGCCTTGCTTCCTTTTTACTTATGAACCGACCCAGAATGCCCAAGGTTGGGGGTGAGGGGGCGGGGGTGACCAAGGATGAGTCAACTGAAGCCAAGGCAGGTGAGATTGGGAATAATCCTAAAACACATTTCTAGGTTTTCTGGTAAACACCTCCAAGTCAGGTGCTGGCATCCTGGCCATGGAGAGGCACCACGGGCTGAGAGCCCGGGCCCTCGGCTCTGGCTCTGCTGTCGCCTTTCTGGGTGTAGACTGCCAGCCCGAATCCTTAGTCTGCTACCACCCAGAGGGTGGTACCTAGAGGGAGGGGCTTCTGATCGCTTTGGTCTTCTCTGGGGGGGCAGGGACAGGCCCAGGCTCCGTGTGGCCTAGGACGAGGGGTGTCTACTGCAAGTGCAGGGCCTTTGGCTGGGAGAGGGCTCCTGAGAGCTGGGCTGCCCGCAGGGAGAAGACGGATGTCCTGAGCAGCGAGGATGATGCCCCAGACAGCCCCGTGATCCTTGAGGCTCCCTCCCTGCCACCCTTGCCTCCGGCCTACGCTGCTGCCTACAAGAAGTCCCTCCGCCTCTCCTCCGACCAGATCGTAAGTGTGTGCGCAGATGTGTTCATGCGCAGACGGGGCAGGGGGTGGGGCGGAGCGGGGCCCGTGATAACTGTGTCCCAGAGCCCTACCCAGTGAAGGAATGGCCCCACGGAGCCATGCATTCACCAAAGCCCAGGATCCATCCCGCTGGCCGCCTCCCAGCAGCCCCTGCTTGAATACCTCCAGGAGCAGGGGGCTCACTTCTTTACATGCCAGCCCATTTCTCTCTGTCCAGTGCTCTCACTGGAAAAGCTCTCTCTCTGCCTGAAATATCGACCTGCAGTGGGTCGGCCAGCCCTGGGTCTGCCCTGGGAAGTCACACAAAAGGAATCCAGTGTGGATGACAGGCCTTCAGACTGGCCCTGGGGTCGTGTCTTTGAGCTTAGTAACTGGTGGCACCTGTCAGAAGAATGCTTCCTCCCTGAGTGTGACCCCCCTGAGCTGCCACCTGTGTGGTACCTTGGCTCACCCCCACTGTGGCCGGGCACTGCCCTGATCCGTCTCTATGGACCAAGGACAGGGCCAAGGTCTCTCTCTGCAGGACATCACAGGTACCCCAGCCCCTGCGATGGCCCCCACAGAGCCCCTGCCATGCAGTGGGGTATCTCTCTGTCTAGGGCAATGCCAGCCTTGGGGCTGATCTGAGGAACGTCAACAGGAGCCACAGGCCAGGCTTGTTCCTCCTGCCCCCCAGCACCTCTCCCTTTCTCCTTGTGGACACCCTCTGCCCACGTGGGTGTGTCTGTGTGTGGCTCTCTCTGATGGATTCTGGCAGGTCCTCTGAGTCGGGAGGGAGAGGAGAGCGAGAGGCCCAGGGGTCGAAGGCCCCAGTGTGGGGTGGCAGCGGGTAGACAGCGCCCGGCTGTGGCGGATCACAGCTGCCCGTCTCTGCCCGGCCCCAGCGGCAGCTGAACCTGCAAGAAGGTGCCAACGAGGTGGTCTTCAGCGTGACAACCCAGTACCAGGGCACCTGCCGCTGCAGGGCCACCATCTACCTGTGGAGGTGGGACGACAAGGTGGTCATCTCGGACATCGACGGCACCATCACCAAGTGAGGCCTGGTTGGTGGGGCGGGGAGTGGGAGGCATGGAAACTTGCCTCCCTCTGTGCTGGGGGACAGGGGACAGGGGAAAGGCCCTCCCAGTGCGCCTTGCTGGGGCTGGGAGCAAGGCCTGGGACCGGGGCCCCATGTGGCCACCTTGGAGTGACCCCTCCCCTGGAATCCAGGTCCGATGCTCTGGGCCACATCCTGCCCCAGCTGGGGAAAGACTGGACACACCAGGGCATCACGAGCCTCTACCACAGAATCCACCTGTGAGTGCCAGGGCTGGGGCTGGCTGGGCAGGGCCCCGGGGGCGGTGCCAGGACGCCTGAGGTCGCCATAGCCTTAGCCCTGGGAGGCCAGGCTGGGGGGCGAGTGGGGCCCACGAGGGAAGCAGCCAGGCCATGTTCCGGAGAGGAGACCCACCCACTGGGCCTCTGCCTGTGGTCTGGGATCGGAGTCTAATCGCTGACCTTCAGGCTGGAGAGGAAGTCTACAGACTTGCTCAGACCCTCGTCCACCTGGGTCCCTCTTGGCCTCTGGAGTCTCTCCACGCTCCACCTTCTGAGGCCGCCTCTCTCCAGCCTGGCCCCAAGGTTCTCCCTACATTCCCCCCCTGCAAAGGCCTCTGGGTTTGGAGGCCAGAGCCCCAGGCTTGGGCTGAGCTGGCTGAAGCCAAGGGGACAGGATGGGCAATGGCTGATCCCTCATGGCTCTGTGCCACCTGTCCCCCACCCCCAGAAACGGATACAAGTTCCTGTACTGCTCGGCGCGGGCCATTGGCATGGCTGACCTCACCAAGGGGTACCTGCAGTGGGTGAGCGAGAGGGGCTGCGGCCTCCCCATGGGCCCCATCCTGCTGTCTCCCAGCAGCCTCTTCTCCGCCCTGCACAGGTAACCCCTCTACACGATACGAGCCCACACCCCTGGGGGAGTGCGGGCCCCGTGCCAGCCCACACAAGGCCTGTGTCCCCTGCCCCTGCCATCTGCTGATGACTACCCGCCCCGCCCCCGCCCCGGCTGCCCTCCCCGCCCATGGCCCTGGCTCCCCAGGGAGGTGATTGAGAAGAAGCCAGAGGTGTTCAAGATCGCCTGCCTGAGCGACATCCAGCAGCTGTTCCTGCCCCGGGGACAGCCCTTCTACGCCGCCTTTGGGAACAGGCCCAACGTGAGTGTCTCCTCCCCGAGGGCTGAGGCACCCTCCCCACGGCCCCGCCCACCAGCCCATCCCTGTCTCCCACAGGATGTCACTGCCTACCGGCAGGTGGGCCTCCCAGAATCTCGAATCTTCACAGTCAACCCCCGGGGAGAGCTCATCCGGGAGCCCATGAAGAACCACAAATCCACGTGAGGCCAAACCCTGCCATGTGCCCACGCCCCAGCCTCCCTTGGGCCCCATTCCACTGCCCCACCGGGGACTCTATTCCTCGCCCACAGCTCCCGGCACCGTGCTGTCTCTGCTGACTTGCCAAGGCCTATGGCCCGGTGGCGGCTCAGGCTCTGAGTACTGGCCTTGTCCTGCTGACAGGTACGAGCGGCTTGGTGAGGTGGTCGAGCTGCTCTTCCCGCCCGTGGCCCGTGGCCCCAGCACAGATCTGGCCGACCCTGAATACAGCAACTTCTGCTACTGGCGGGAGCCACTGACCACTGTGGACCTCGATGCCCTGGCCTGAACCTGCCCTGGTTGCCCCCTCCTCCCTGGCCTGGCCCAGAACTGATGGTGTCCCAGGGCGTAGGGCGTCCCCTGCTGGGTGCCACAGGACCAGCCCGACAGGGGAAAGGGGGGCTGAGGGCTGGCTGGCAGCCTCTCTCCTCCCTGCCCTGTCTCTCGCCTCTGCCAGCTGAGCTGCAGGGGCTGGGGCAGCTGCTCCAGGCCTCAGCATGGCCCTGGCCTGTGGCCATTAAATAATTGTCACCTGCAAGGCCCTTGCAGTGTTCTCCGTGCCTTGACGCCTTGACCTCTCTGTCCCTATCACTGTGGGACTTTGTCTCAACTCCTGAAAGGACAGAGAGAAGACCCCACTGGGGTTTGAGAGCTGCAAGCTCGGGGAAGGCTGGTGGCGGCAGTGAGGGGTGAGCAGTTTAAGCATCTGGGAGGAACACGATGCTCCCACCGCCCCCTTCCGGGAGCCTGGACGTCCATGCCCTCTGCTGCCAGACCCTTATGGAGCCCTGCCCCCTCCCACAGCCCTTGAGCCAGATGTCTCGGCACATCCCCTGAGGATGCAGCCCCAAACCCTGCCAGACAGGTGGGGGTTGGCCTGCCGCCCTCCCCTAGCCTCTGCTGGTCAGTTCAGTGTCCTCAGAGACTGAGCCGGCTCCTGCCCGAGAAGTGGGAAGCAGGGCTGACGCCCCACGGCAGCCTCCCCTTCCCCAACAGCACCACTGTGGAGGGTAGATATCCTTTGGGGAAGAAAGTACCTTTGGAGAGGCTAAAAGCTTTAATCCAGGCCCGCCCTCCCCCAATAGCACCACAGTGGAGGGCAGAATACCCGGTGTCGAGAAATGAGAAAGCAGGGCTACAGGGACCTGCAAGTCAGCAGGGCAGGGCCCGTGCTGCCACGTGGAAACTGAGGCTGGGAGCCTCGGCGGAGATGGGTATCAGGGTCTCTGGGACTGCGCAGGCCAGACGAACACCTGCATCTGCAGACTGTCCCTTGGTCGCGTCCTACCTGCATTTCTCATGACTTTGTGATCACTCAGGCAGGGCCGGTTTGCACGGATGTTTGAAACTAGGCCTGGAGCCCTTTCCTTCCAGCTATGGCTTCTGGCCCGGGGCCTGGCCTCCTTCAGACCATGGGGCCCTAAAGATTTCCCCCCAAATGGGAAGGAGAGGACTATGTGGGGGTCAGAGTGCCCTGAAAACATCTTTGGGGAAGATAAGGAAAAGCATAAATCGGCGGGGGCAGGGAGAGGGGTTCTCCTGTCACCTGGACCCAATGCCCTCCTCTGAGAACCTAGAGCTGCCTGAGCCCTCACCTGGGGGAGGACCGAACGGAACAAAGAGAACTCTTGGCTGACTTGTGTTTCTGTGCTGTCCTGAGGGCCTTTGAGGTGGTGGAAACCACTGGTCCTTGGTTCAGAAACAGCATCTGTGAAGCTGCCATGTGTGAGGACAGTGCCAGTGGCGGCACCTTCCTCCAGACACTAAGCCCAGATGGCTGGGGAGAAAGGCTGAGGGGACAAAGGAATCAGAAGCCTCCATGGGCTCGGGCCTATTGCCCGTGCGCAGAGGGAGCCGCGGGTAGGCCGCTGTCTGAGAAAGGACCTCCAGTCTGCGCAGGTGCTGACTTGTGTGTCCGCGGAAGAGGAATTGGTAAACTGGACTGTGAGGTCTCTTGGGTCCACCGTGGCCTTCAGGCATGTCGTACCCACTTTGACCGCTATCCCAAACTGTCCGGTTGGTGCGGCACTGAGCACACGGGTATTGATGTCAGACAGTCACGTGGAGCTGAACCAAGATGGTGCCTTCAGTGGCCTCCAAAGTGGCACCTGTGCTGGCCAGAGGCTGGGAGGCGTGGTCTGGGGTGATGTCCCCAGGATTGGTGGGATCTGGGGGTCGGGTCCTGTCCAGCCCGCCTAGTTGGCCTGCCTAGGCCGCGCCTGCTCGGCCAGCTGGGCCCGGCAGTCCAGCAGGTCATCCCGGAGACGGGCGATGTCCTGTGCGTGCTGGGCCAGCGTGCGGTTCAGCTGGTCCACGTGGCCCCACAGGCCCTCCCTAGGCCGAAGTGACTCTGTGGGCAAGCGGTCCAGGTCTGCAGCCATCAGGCCCAGCTTCCCACACACACCCTCCACTTGTGCCACCCTCTGGTCGAAGTGGCCCACCGCGTGCTGGAGTTTCTGGGCTGTGTCCTGGCAGCGGCTCAGCCCGCCGGCCACATCGGCAACGCCGGCCTTGAGTTGCTCCAGCTCCCCCCGCAGGCTCAGGACCTGCCGGTGGCCAGCGCGAAGCCATGAGCCTTGGCTGCTGACCTGCTCCTGGATGGCATGGACCTCAGCCTCCACCTTGCGTTCCCGCTCATCCAGGGACGTGTTGGTGGCCAAGAAGGCATCAGAGTACTGGCTGACAGAGTCGCTGAGGCCTGTGAGTGACTTGCTTACGGAGTTCAGGTTGACCTTAAGCAGGGTGATCTCGCCCTGGAGTGAGCTGCCCGTCGCTTCTGCCAGCTGCCCCTGGACCTCAGCCATGGTGCCATTGAGCTGCCGGAGCAAGGCTGAGTGGCCAGCCACCTGGCGCAGAAGGACCTCGGTCTGGCTCTGCCAGGCCCTCACCTCTGCCGCGAGGCTGCTCAGGATGGCCGAGGTGGTGCTAGGGGTGCACGAGGTCTCCAGCGAGACCAGCCGCTGCTCCAGCACGGCCAGCTCTGTCTGCACCAGGGGCCGTGCCGACCTGCCTGGGGGGGTGCCGTCGGGGCTCAGCTCCCCAGCCAGCGTCAGCAAGCGCTCCTCCAGGCTCTGCAAGCGCTCCTCCAGTGTGGTCCTGAAGCCGCCCACACCCCATCCCCCCTCCTTCATCCCCAGACAGCAGCCCCGCCCTCCATTCTCCGTCCCATTGAGGGTCTCCAGCCCGTCAAGAAATCCGTCCACACTCCCCTGCAGCATGGCAGCAGAGAGCCGCGTGAGCTCATCCCTGGTGGTGGGTCCATGGCCCCTCTGGGCCCCAGTGACGGCCTGCAGGCTCCTCTCGAGGCCATCTACGCGGGCACTGATCAAGGCTAGCTGGCTGCAGCAGCCGCCCCCCCCAGCCATGCTCAGGCCCTGCAGCCGGGTCCCCAGCTGTGAGAGCTCCTGGCGCAGGGCCAGCTCCCGGCCATCCAGGCTCTGGTGCAGCCTCCGGCTGGCTGCCTGGCCTTCCTCGCACTGCTGCCGCACCTCCTGCACCTGCAGGTCGCATGTATCCTGGACGCCCTGCAGCTTCTGCTCAAAGCCATCCAACAGGCTCCCCCAGAGTCGGTGCAGCCGCTGGTCCACATAGTCGTCCAATAGGGCCAAGGAGGTCAGTGGAGATGGGGGGGCCTCCCGCAGCCGCTGCAGGTGGGCCTCATGGCCCAGGGCCATCCCGTGTACCTCGTCCAGCAGCTGTACCTTGGCCCGTAGTGTGTTGCTCACCTCCGTCACCTTGCTCAAGATCTCATGCAGGGGAGGCGCGAATGGTGCTCCAGTTCTGTCTCCAGGGTTCACAAACCCCTCGGGGATGACCCCAAAGCCCACGGGGGTCATAGGAGCTCTGGGGCCACCAGCCATCCTGTTGGGATCCTCGTGGCTGGCCACCAGGCCACTGAGGGTACCATATGCTTGTGCCAGGCGCTGGACCTCACCCTCCAGGCGTTCCAGCCGCTCACCAAACAACCCTAGGCCTTTCCTTCCTGGGAAAGAGGAGGAGAGAACCCCAGGGGTGTCACTGGCTGGGCTTTCTCAGCATGTCCTGTGGCCAAGCCATGCAAGAGATTTTCTGTTCTAAGCCAGCCTCACCGAGCACAGTTCTGTCAGCTCTGAATGGGGCCTGGGGACTCACCCTTTGGCCCAGCAGGGGATGCACCCTCCCCAGCCCTGCCCAAGCTCTGCCGGCCTTGGTCAGTGACCTCTCCACCTCCCCGCAAAACCCAAACACGTTGGTGGGGTCTCCATGGGCAGACTCACCGTAAGGGCTGGGGACCGCTCTGCTAGAAGGGGGGAGCCTGGGGCCTGGGCCCAGCTGCCCAGAGGGAATCTGAGGCTCCGGCTCCGGCGGGGGTGGGGCGGCCCCGTGGTCTGTGAGGTGCTCCGGGCAGCCTTCTCCATTGAGCCCAGGGCAGCAACGCCAGGAGAGCTCTGTCACCATCTTGTAGCCAATCTTGTATTTGGGTCTGAGCAACGTGCGGTACCTGGGCCAGGAGTGGGGAGAGGGCAGAGCTCTGCATCCGCGGGCTAGGGCGCCCGCCTGCTGGCAGGTGACGGTGCCCCCTGGCTGGTGTTCAGGGCCACTCTCAGACACGTGGATCCAGTCTAGATGTTTTCCCACTTCTACAACACCCCCGAGAGTCTCCTTTGTCTGTGCTTAAGGTGACAAGGCCAGAGGGTAGAAGCAGGCCTAGCCAGGGCTCGGAGATGGGTCAGGGTAGAAGGCAAGCAGGAATTGGGCTCCAAGGCCCACAGGACCACCTGGACCCCCTCGAGCTCATACTGCCACCAGAAGTCTCACTCTGGCTTTGGGGGTACTTCGAAGAATTCTGACAAAGCCTTAGGCCCCCCCACCGTGGGTGGGTGAGGGGTACTGCCCTGTAGCTGGGGCAAGCAGCCCCTCTCGCTGCCTGGTGGGGGGGCACTCTGGGCTCCCATCAGCTCCTCTTGGTCCTTTCCACTGCTCCCTAGCCTACTCTGGAAACAGCTCTGGCCCCGGAGGCTGGTGAGTGGGCGCCTTGGATTTTGAGCAGAGAGGCAAAGGGCCAAGGGGTGGGGGGTGCGCGGAGCAGGGGCCACTCCCTCGCCCGTTCAGCATGTACCTGTGCACCTACTGAAGGCAGGCCTGGACATGTGCCCAGGGGTCCCGCGCAAACAGGTTTGTTTTCAGGTTTGTTTGCGTCTGAACCTCTCCAAGCACAGAGCCGCGCCTCCCACCTGTGTGTGACACCACGTGTCCTCTCGCGGCCCCGTCTGTCCAGCCCGAGCCCCAGCGGCCGGCTCCCACCCCTCACCCCAGCCTGCCTTCTCCAGTCACCGCAGCCCCGCTCGAGTCTGCCCAGGGTCCCTTTGGCGTCAACCACCTCCAGTGTGGCCCTCTGCTCTCTCCCTTATCACTCACACCCCTTGCCACTGCTTCTTCCTCGCCTGGTGCTGCCTCTTCCCTAGAATCCCTCCCCTGGTCTCCCTGCAGGTGGGGCTGACAGGAACCCACCCTTGACCCCTCCCTGGGCCCCTCCTTCCTGCCAGTGTGGGGGCCAGAGTCGCCTCCCTCAGAGTCCGAAGAGTTCCAGCCCTGGGAGAGCTGGCTGCTGCTCTCAGCTGAGGGCAGGCCTGGGGCGTGTGCCCAGGGACCCTGAGTGGGTGGGGTGGGGGTGCACTCACGTGACTGTCCCGGGGCACTTGGGCCCCCATCCACACTGCCGGTACTCAGCCTTTATGTAGCTCTCCGCTCCCTCCTGTAGGACACAGGTCACATTCCTGTGCACCACGTAGGCACAGAGGGCCCTGCAGGGAAGAACGGCATCCTTGGAGTATCTGGCCTGGGCCGGGCCCACTGCAGTTCCTACACCCCCACCTCCATCTGCAGGCCTCAGCAGGAGATATGACCGGCCACCTTTCCTCTATACTTCTCTTCGGGCCTGGGATCCAGGGCCCTCCGCCTGGGGTCCAGCCCTGCCACTGGTCTCTCTGATCCCGGCCTCCCCCAGTGGTCACTGGGTTAAGCCCGTACTGAACCAGAAGCCTGGTGCAGCTGCCCTTCCTTGGTCTGCCCTCTGCTCTCCCCACCTGGAGGAGAGGCTCACCTGGATTCCCCACCAAGGGCCTTGTCACATTCCCCACCCTTTCCCAACTCTGTCGCTGGCTCTCAACTCCTCATCTCGGCACTCAAGGCTTCTGAGGTCTCGATTTAGTGCCTCAGCGCCTTTGAGACCACACTTCTCTCTTCCTCCCCTGACTGACCCCTGGGGAAACGAACCCCACCTTGTAGCTTTCTGACCCCTGCCTCTGTTCCTGGTTCCTCATTCTCAGACCACTTCTTCCACTGCCTCCTCCAGGAAGCCTGCTTGGCCATGCCCAGGCCCACTGAGTGTCAGCTATGGGCTGGACATTTTACTCTATAGAATCCCTCAAATGCAGTTAGATTCAAACTCAGCTAACACCCCAGGCAGAACCCCTGGTCTCACCTGGTGGAGGCCTGCTGGCAAGCCATTGCCTACTAAGGACCAGAAGCTGAGGCAGGCCACATGGGTTGGGGTGGCGGTCGCCTGCCATAAACCAGCCACCTGTGGACTGCTGTTGGGCTCTGGAGCCACAACAGGAACCCAGGACCCAGGACCCCCAGCAGCTCTCTGACTCAGCCACTTTGGGGCTACCAAGGAGTTGCTGGGAGCAGGCTCACCGAGAGAGAGGGTGGACCGCTGGGCGCAGGGCTCCATCTCCTATCTGGTAGGGCAGCGGAGCAATAGGAGGGCCGGGCACCGTGTGTGGGAGAGCCCCGCGTGCTCGTGTGCGGACCGCCCTCCCTCCTCCCTCCACCTGGTCTGCTGCGCCCGGGGTTTGCACACAGCGCAGCTGGAAAATGTTACTTCGCTGGAAAGGTTTCCGCGGGCACTGCCAGGATCCCCGCCGCCGCGCCAGGCCCCCTCAGCTTACTTTTCTTCGCCAGTCCCGCAGCCTCCCGAGGCGTGGGGCGCCTGGCCGGCAGAGGCTTGGCCCCCGGGAGCCACCCCCTCCGCGCCGAGGCCTCGGTGGCCAGCACCCTGCCTCCCCCGCGCGCGGTCGGGGCAGGTGGGAGCTGCCGCGCGGGGCCCATCCCTCTCACTTCCCGCCCACCGCGCGGCCCGCGCTTACTTGTGCGGCCCCGGGCGCAGTCGCGGGCGCCATCCCGTCGTGTATAGGCTGTAGCGGGACGCACCAGGCTGCGCGGGCCGCGCGAGGAGCGGGGTGCCCTTGGCCTGCGCCCCCGAGAGCAGCGCCGCGACGGCGCACAGCCAGACCGGCAGGCGGCGGCGGCCCATCGCCGCCCCCGGGTCCCCACCTGGCCCCGCGCGGGGCCCCCGCCGGTGTCCGCCCGCCGCGGCGCCCCGCCGCTCGCTGCCCGGGTCCCGCCGCTGCTCGCGGCTCCCGGAGCTTGCTGGCCCCGCCGCCTGGCGCTTCGCAGCGGCTGCGTCCCGCGGAGTGGCCGGCGCTGCTCGCGGCTAGGGCCGCGGAGGGGAGGCGGGAGGCGGGCTCTGCGCGGATTAGCATAAACTTGGGGCCGCGTCGCGCTCCTCCGCCGGCCCCCTCTCTGCCGCCAGCCCCCCGCCCCGGCTCCGAGCTGACGCGCGAGGGGCCGCCCGAAAGCAGAGGTTAAGGAGGGAGCAGCCCCTGGGTGGTGGGGGCGCGGGCCGTCGCGCCCTGGGAGACTCCCCACACACACCCATCCGCCGCCGGGCCAGCGTCCAGGGTGCGCCGCCGAGAAGCCCAGTCGGACCCCTGGGGCCAGCCTGGGCGCGGGGCTGTACAGGAACCGCCCACCCACCGTCCGACACACTGGTCTTAAAAGCCGGTGCGCGCCTGGGGACCGCGGGCCAGGGCTCCGAAGCTAAGAGGACGGTGTTTTGAGGTGCGCCAGCGACACCTCCGCAGCCACCTACTTGAAATAGGGCCCAGACCGTTCCCATTGGCTAACTTTGCCTCCATGTACCTGGCATTGTCCAGAGGTGCCCCGGAGATCTGGTAACTCTGTTATCCCCTCCCTGGGCATCTTAATTCCTCCTCGCCAAGCCTCTGCAGCCCGGTCCGGTGGCTAGGCTGTCCGTCTGGTTTCCTGGTGGGGTCCCGCGTTATCTCTGTGTCTTAGGGATGGGCTGCCCTGAGCCCCAAACGCCTCTCACCTTGCCAGCCCAGCCAAGGATGCTCTGCTGCTTTCTGTGCAGCTAAGCTCTTAGCTAGCTGGACCACAGCAGTGGCTCATTATTAGCCTCCGGCCAAAGAAACGCTTTAGGTGTTTCTCCCAAAGAGCCGCTGTGAAGCCAGGCCTCCTCCATATTTCCCTTGTGAAACTGCCTCTGGGAACCCACGCGTCGGCCTTTGCCGTGGTCCTGACACATCATCATCTTGTTGACATTCTAACCTGCAAAAAGCGTTTGGAATCCCGATTTAGGGTCCAACAGAGTGGCACTTCTTCCTGGCTTTGTCTCATCCTCACAGGTGACCACAGCCTTCTGTGTCTTCTATGTCACCCAAGCAGCTGGTAGGTGTGCAGAAGGCAAGGGACTCTGAAGCACACCTGGCCCCAAACTGACTTCGAGATGAAAATCCACACTCAGGGGAAAGCAATGGTATCAAAAGTGCCAGAATGGGGCGGTTCGGAAGCCCACGTCCATGTTTCTGTCCTCTCCCTGCCTCAGTGACTTGTGGGTCCGCCTCCTGGGCCTGGAAATTGGGACGCAGAGGCTGAGGGGTCCAGCTTCAAGGTGGGCACTGTGTCAGTTTCCTAGGGCTGCCAGAACAAATTACCACAAACTTCGTGGCATACAACACAAATCTGTTCTCCCCCACCCCTGGAGACTGGAAACCTGAAACCGAGGTATGCGCGGGGTCTTCCTCCTTACAGAGACTCTACGGAAGGGTCCTGCCTTTCCTCGTCCAGCTTATGGGGGCTCCTGGCCATCACTGGCATTCCTTGGCTTGTGGCTGCATCACACCAGTGTCCACATCTGTCTTCCCACATCCTCGTCCCTGCGTCTCCACGCGGCCTTTTCTCTGTCTCCTCTCTTCTTATGAGGATGCCAGTCATGAATTTAGGGCCCAGGCTAGTCCAGCATGACCTCATCTGAAGTACTCACATGGTGAAGGCGCTCTTTCCACACAAGGCCACACTGTAAGCTTCTAGGTGGACGTACATTTTGGGGAATGGACACTATGCGACCCACTGCGGGGACCCTGAGGGGCGGTGAGAGGACAAATCACGGCCTGCAGGAGGGTGGCACCAGAGAGCGGGGCGGAGGGGAGAGGCTCTGGCTCTCAGAGGAGCGCGGGGAGCGGCCATCTCAGGATGCCCCCCCCGCCTGCCCCCAATAACCCACTGCACTTGAACTGGCTTGAGTGGGCTTCCGACCCTGGCAGCCAAATGGCGCCTGTCTAGCACAGTCTCTCATCCTCCGCCACACATCCACCGAGGGTGCCAGCGGGGCCTCCAGCCTTTAGCAAGGCTGTCACGGGTCATTTCGCTGAGGGCAGTGTATACAGTGTCCGTAACACACTCTTGATCTGGTCTCTGCTGAATGTCCGCTTCCTGGAAAGTGGGAGACACCTGAGCAGGAGAGGAGCAGAGCCCTGCTCCTCGGCCCGGGCTGGGTTCTGACTGCCGGGCACACACTGCCCAGCCGGCTCTGGAAGAAACCCCCTCCCCACCCCAGAAACCCTGAGCCTTTTCCGAGGGGTCCCTCCCCTTCCTCTCACTCCTTTCCCCGGCCCGGATGTGGGGCCTACGGCTCACAGGGAGGAGGCTAGATCCTGTCTGAATGTGGAAAAGTCCAAGGAGCAAGTGGCTGGAAGGACAGCCGGACCACTTCCCCCTCTCCCAGGTGGTTGACATCAAACACCATGTTCCCTCCTTAATTACAACAGTCTCAGGAGCCAGCACAAGGCCCCTTCCTGGTGGGGGCGGAGGGTGTTGTGGGGAGAAGCTCAGGGTCTTGGCTGGACCGAGCCAAGGCTGGGGTCTCCCCCACAAACAATGAGGCCACTGTGCATCCGCCAGACAGAAAACCTATGCAGGCCAGAGGCAGGGCGGGCGGCAGCCGGTCGTGCCCCCTCGCCCCCCCCCACACACACACTCAGACTGGACTTTCCACACCTGGACGGAGGTGGGCTGAGGGGCCACACCCAGGGTCATGCTTTCTGTTCACGGGGACATGCACGGCCACATCCAGCACACTCGGTCCACCCCACCCCGATCCCCTATGCACACACACAGGCACACTTTCCCAACCCCCACGGGCCCCTGGTGACAGATGTGCCACCTCTTCTCTTCAGGAAGAACAGAGGATGCCATCAGGACAACAAGATGACCCTGGACAGGCAGTGTAACGGCTTGCATTTACGGCGCTCAGTAAGTGGCATGGTGAGGGGCCTGAATAGGAGCCTCTGCCAGACCCTGCACTGTCCCCCCTTCCTCCAGGGGCCGCTGGGGGCAGAGAGGCAGGCTGGCTCTCCGGAGCCCCGCTCACCTGGCAGAGCCCTTGCAGGCCGCCATGGATTTCTCAGACTCCCGGGTTCCTGCCCCGTCTCCAGGCTCCTTCCACCTCACCCAGAATGTTCTCTGCTTTTTGTGGAGGCCCACCGCCTAAGACCAATGACAGCCTCACAGAGTTTTATGGAATATAGTTCCCCTAAACGAGACAGAAGTAGACAGCGCTGACCCTGCTGGCTTTCTGGCACAAGTCTCTCCCACCACAGATGAGCCCCCTGCTCCTGGGGGAAACTCACCCACCCGGAGTCAGCTGGTGGTGGCACCCGCCCCGGCATACGGGCCCCAGGCTCCACCAGCCCTTTGTCCCTGCCCACCACCCCCACCCCATTTCCTTTCCTCTGAGCCTGCGCAGTCCACCTCCCTGCACACGGGCCACCTTGGAAAGTTCTGTGCAGCGAGGCTCTTTGCCCGGCTCACTCTCCCCTCAACATAAACACCAGCACACTCAAAGCCCAGACGGCGTTTTGATTACACCCCCACCGCTTCAAAAAATGTTACTGTCAAATCCACATGCATTTCTGGGACAGGAGTTGGGAGTGATCCCTTCCAACGGGGCAGAGGCATGGCTTCTCCAGATCCCTGGGGTGTGTAGGTGTGTAGCCCCAAGGTGGGCACCTGGGAGAGAGTCCAGGAATCGTGGACCCTGGACTCTGTAAACTCAGGATGGACTGCCATTGAGAGTTGCTTAGAAGGCACTTAAAAATTGTGCGGTGCTGATGGGCCCTCCATGTGGACACATGCAAACCAGATGCCACCATTATGCAAATGATATGCAAAACATATGCATGGGCCTCCCAACTTTTGCAAATGCCAGATGTGGCCCTTGGGGACCCTGCGTTTAGCTGAGCTCTGTTGTGGGGCACAGAGATGACCTTGAACTCTCCAGTCTCTCATGATGCGCAAGAAGGGCTTCACCCTGGGGCCATTCACCCACTGGGGGAAGGAACCAGACAGGGAGTTCATTGGACATGGGTTCGAATCCCCTCTCTTCCACCCGCGTGACCTTCGTGCAGTCATGTTCCCGCTCTGAGCCTCTGTCTTCCTGTCTGTACAATGGCTACCATGCGGACTAACTGAGAACGTGGGCTTATGCTCCCATCTGCACAGCTGGGCGCAAAAGGGACTCTCGGTGAGCAGGCAGGGCTCAGAGTGCTTCTCTGAGGGGGAGACATTCTGCTCACTGAAGTGCTGTCTGCCGTGGGCAGGACCTTCTCCAGGGGCAGCCGCCGGCTGTGGGCTTGGGGCAGGCCAGTGCTGATGAACCAAGTATCCACATGCACCTCATTCATTCAGAGCTCTGCCAGAAGACCCACTCAACAGGGGTACGGTGGATGCTGCTGGAGCCCTGCCAGACCCCCGAAACCAGACAGTGAGTCTACCATCCCCCCCTGTGGGGGTGACGACTAGGATGCTCAGGGCTGCCCTTCCTGTGAACTGCCCTCAGATGGTGGGAGCCACCGCCCCTGGGAAGTCCCAAACCCTCCCACCCCACAGCCGGTGACTGGCCAATACAAGAGACCAAAGGCTGGCCTCCTCATGTCAGGGGTGTGCGTTTGAGGCTCCTCTGGACCAGGCCACGTCTAGACTCCACTGGAAAGCAGAGAGGGACAAAGCATGTGACACTCACTAAGGTCGAGGAGGCGTGGGCTCACAGAGGAAGAGGAGCCTGGGGTTGGGCCGGAGAGGTCTGCTGGAGCCCTCCTGTGGGGAGCAAACATCCCCGGGGGCAGGCACAGCGTGTGCAGGAGGCAGGAGACAGCCCAGTGGGCGTGGAGAACCCTGCAGAGCTCTGGGGGGTGGGCCCCATGAAGAGGGGCCTCGGGTACCCCAGTGAAGAGTCCGACTGCACGGCAGAGGAACGGCACATCCGGAACTGTCTTGAAAAGTGTCCCCCGGCTGTCACTGCGCAGAGCGCTGGGGGAAGGTGCCAGGGAGGCAGCAGCTGCTGACAGGGAAGTGCGAGGGAGGGGGGCAGGGGTAGTTCCCAGAGGCTTTTAGGACCGAGAGCTGACAGGCCTTGCTGGCTGATCTGAGGACTGTGAGCGTGGGAAGGGTTCTGGGAGGTGCCGGGCGGAGGGGAGACAAAGCATCAGGACAAGGGCGACCACGTGGTGGGGGGAGAGAAGGGTTCAGAGAGCCGCGCGGGGCAGGGCCTGCGTTCGCTGGGCCGCCGCAGGGCAGCCACAGCCAGGCTGAGGGGGCCGTGGCCAGTCAGGGGGCCTCCAGGAAGGCGGCCGCTGACAGGACTGGGTGGCACAGCCGGCCCGACCCCAGGGGCCGGGAGCGGCTCCGTGCTGGAGGGGAGGGGTGTGGGCCCCGGGAAGGGCTCACGCCTGCCCTCCTCTGACTCTTCTGTTCATGGGCAGCGGAGTAAAAACCATGTAGGATTACCACTGGTGACGGAGGGGGCAGGCATGCGATGGCGAGGGGGGGCAGAGAAGCCGAGCCAGGCGGGGGAGGGGGCTACCCTCCACTGGGGCGGGAGTGGGGGCAGGTGGTTGCTATGGAAACTCATGCTTGGATAGGCAGGACCTGACCTCCGCCCAGACACGGCCCTCATCTCAGGCCTGCTCTGCCTCAGTTCCTTAAGTCCCCAGGACAGTTGCTGGGCACCTGCTGGGTGCAGGGAGCACAGACCAGGGGCAGGCAGAGGAGGCTGCACGTTGGGAGACAGCCCAGGAGGGGTCCGGAGACTCCCTGGTGGGGGGCTGCCCCACTGACAGTGAGGTGGCTGAGGAGCGGGTGTAGTCGGATCGGGAAGGGACCTGCGCAGGCCGAGGCCTCGGAGGCGGTACACAGAGGCACTTGGCCTTCTGCCCCGTGAATCCACTCACCTGACACTTCCTACGTCACTGTCACTGTCTTTCCACGTGGAGCCCTCCTCCTGACTGACAGTCCTTGCTTGACACATGGCCCACCCACGGCCCCGTGTCTGCTGCGCGGGCGAACTGTGCATTTGGACGGGTCACTCTGTGGTCATGAGGACGGTGCACTGCGGAGGCTGCTGCCGGGGTCTAGGCGTGAGCTGCTGGAAATGAGACAGGGCAGGCGTTAGGAGGCAGGGCTGCCAGGCTTCCACAAGCTGGCTGGAGAGACGGGTCAGGGCCAAGGTCAGGGTCGTGGGGCCCACAGCCCGGCAGGGCCCCAGGCCTCCGTCTCCCCCACCCATCTCGTGCTGAGAGCTGGATGATATATTTGGCATCTATTCCAAGGGCTCCCTGCCAGGACCCAGCCACTCTCACCCCCCAGAGCAGCCCACCCACTTGCTCTCACCACACACCAGCTGCCCAGTGGGGCCTTCCCCAGGTTAAATCTCTGCAGCCAGGGACTCCCCCACTCCCGGCAACACTGGCATTGGCCGGCGGCCCCAGCTCCTTTGGGAAAGGGCAGGCAGGAGCTCCCACAGGAGGGCCGTACTCCTCTCCCCGCCCCCGCCCCAGGCGTTGCTGCGTCCTCCCCTCCCCACCGCTGACTGCATTTGCACTCTCAGCTCCTCCTTCCCTCACCCCTGCCCCACCCCCGTGTGAGGGCCCATTGTCCCCTGCAGCAGAGTGCCTGGGTGCATGACGGGAGGGGGACAAAGGCAGGGCAGCGGAGCTGGCTGGGAGGCTGTGCTGGCACCTGGGGGTGCAGGCCAGATGGCTGCTGGCTGCTGCGCAGGTGCGGGAGGAGGGGGTGGAAGGCATCTGATAGCTTAGGAGATCCGTGAGCCTTGGTAACTTTTGAGAGGCTCCAAGATGCCTCCAGGTTTCTAGCTTGGGGGTCCTTTTCTCTGGGGCAAGGAAAGAAGGAGGCACACGTGTGCCGGGAAGCCATGTTAAACCGGAGGTGTCCACAGATGCCCTGGAGGAGGTGGATAGCCAGGATATGAAGGGAGTCGAGGGGTCCCACTTGTCCACTGCTCCTCCCAGAGAGAAGGCAGTGAAGACCTTTGCCTGGACCAAGCTAGGCCCCAAGAGGGTGAAGCGGAGGAGGCATGGAGAGAGAGACTGTGGTGGACAGGAGTTGGGGGTGGGGGGAGACAAAGGCAGTGGAGTGGACAAGGCCCACGGAAAGCTGGGATTCTGAGGAGGAGGAGCGTAGCACGTTTCTAAGCAGAGGGGAAGGAGCAGAGAGACATGGAGAGAGGGAAACTTCCCTCCTCACCCCCCACCCAAGAGAAGACACTCAGGCCCCAGGGAGGGGGAAGGGACAATGGGGAGGGCCAGGAAGGCCTGGGGAACAGGGCACCTGCAGGTGGAGGGGGGGGGCGGCAGGAGGAAGGGAGGAATGCGGACTGCAGACTAAGGGCCAGGGCTTCTCGGGCTAAAGGGCAGGGGAGGTGTTCTCCTGAGGTCTGGGGCCAAGTGCAAGTCTGAGGAAAGGCTGTAGGGAAGGGGCCTCGGAGAGACTCGGTTACAGGGCCTGCGGTAGCTGGGTGTATGGTGGCTGCCAGACCCCAGGCACTTCCCACTGACCACAGCCCTCGCTGGACAGCTGGAGGGGGGTACAAAACAAGGCCTCCGGGGCTTCTCCAGGGCTGTAAGTGCGGATCTGGGCAGAGTGGGAGGACCCAACTCAGGGTCCCAGAGGAAGACGGGTTCAGGGCCGGCAGAAACACGATGCCTTGAAATGACCCGAAACCAGGTACGTGAATGATTCCACGGGGCTCCACCGTTGGTTGCATGGCGATTAAACAAGTCACCCACCCGCAGTGAGAAAGGGAAGAACGCAGGAAGGAAACGGCGAATGTTGGGGGCCAGTCCGACTGAGGCTGGCTTTCTCGTGCGCCCTTTCTCACCGCCGGCCGCTGTCACCAGCCGGCCCGCCCGCGAACATTTCCTACGGGGGTTTTCCATGGCTTGAACGAAGTTGGCCGTGGCTTCTCAGTGGCGGTTATTGAAGCACACTCTATTGCCATTTTTTTTTCTCTCCACCAAGAATCTCGAGGCTTCCCAGGGATTAAGTGATGGTGCCGAGTTTTCCACAATCGTTAACATCTGGCACCAGAATGGAGTGACTGATATGGTTCCAAGTCAGGTGAAATGGAGAGACGGTGGGCTGGTCGACGGGGCCCATCAAGAAACGCAGAGGTCTGTGCAAACTGTGGGATTTTAAACAGTCTTGCTAATCAGCCCCGGCTGGTGCTGCTCAGCAGACTGAGCACCGGCCTGAGAACCAAGGGTCGCCAGTTTGATTCCCAGTCAAGGGCACATGCCTGGGTTATGGGCCAGGATCCCGGTTGGGGTCGTGAGAGAGGCAACCGATCGATGTACCTCTCGCACATCAATGTTTCTCTCCCTCCCTCCCCCTCTCTCTAAAGGTAAATAAATAAAATGTTTAAAAAATAAAAAAAGGGCCCGGCTGGTGTAGCTCAGTGGATTGAACACGGGCTGGGAACCAGAGGGTCCTGGTTCGATTCCCAGTCGGGGCACATGCCTGGGTTGCGGGCCAGGTCCCCAGTGAGGGCCATGTGAGAGGCAACCATACATTGCTCTTTCTCTCTCCCTTCTCCTCTCTCTGAAAATAAATAAATAAAATCTTAAAAAATATATATTAAAAAAAATAAAATAAAAAAAGTTCTTGGTAATCAGAAAGAGTTAGCATTTTGTGACTTTTTCCCAGTTGCCTGCCATTAAAAAGTCAACCGTGGGGAAGCCAAAATGCTCGCCAGGAAAAGAGCATAACTTGTGAATCATTTTATGAAAGCGTATTTTTGGAGTTGTTGGAGATCGGAACAGGAACGAAAGGAGAAGAGCTCTTCTGATCAATGCGGACCAGGGCCTATTTCTACAAAAGTGTGTCAATTCTAAATAAATTGTTGGGCAAAACAAAAAATGGAAATGCTGCAGCATTTTGAGACAATCGATGTTTTCCCCAGCCTTAAAAAAAAAAAAAAAATGAGGAAGGAATCCTGGCTGTGGTTGCACGGAGATTCCCTGCGCTCCTCCCTCTCCGGTAGTGTGCACTGAGAAGTTTCCATAATACAAGATTTTTTAAGTTAGAAAAAGAGAGGGAAAAGGGTGGGACAACTGACGGGCTGCTGGTCATTCCTTTCCCTTCTCATTTTGGAAGCTCTCCTCTGTTGTCTTCCACTCGCGCTGACTTGCCCCTTCCTGGTTTTCATCACGAAAAAACTTTTTATTACTTGTCGACAAGGTCTCAATCAGTTCCTCCCGTGGAGGGGCCCCCTCCCCTTCTTCCTTCTCCCCCACCCCATAGAGATATTCAAAATGCTCTTGCTGGCTCCCCTTCCCTTCCTCAACGCCTACCTTTTGCCAAAATCATTTAGCACTTTTAGCTGTGGGCAAGCAATAGGTCTGATTGCATATCCTCAGTTTAAGAAAATTATTGAGTGTTTATATTACAAATGCCACCTAATCTATCATTATCCATTTGGAGCTAACTACATATGAATGGTAGGTCCTCCGCTCACCAGGGATGGCTTCCTCTTTTCTTCATCTCCCCGGGCTCCACTCTGATTCGTTTACTGCCTGGTTCAGTTCCTTTCTCAGGTGTTTCCTCATACAGGGGAATTCACTGGACCCTTGTATTTTTTCTCTCCTGGGTAGGTGAGTAACACCTTGGCTGGCATGGGATGCTTTGCTCTTTTCTGGCAAATGAGATGTGCAGTTCTAGTCTTATTCTCGCTCTCTCTCTCTCTCTCTTTTTCCATGTAACTTGTTCATTTGGGAAACTAGTAAGAATTTTCCTTTTAATCATGGAATTCAGGAATCTTCCCAGGCTTTGCCTGGATGTTTGTTTTTTTCCATCATTCCTGCCTAGAAGTCAATGAACCCTTTCAAACCCAGTCTTTCTTCAAACCACGGGGATTTCTCTTTCTCGTTTTCTGTTTTAAAGATATTGTTTCTCTTCCATTAATTGCTTTTTTCCTTCTAGGTTTATTATTCACATATTGTCTCCTGGGTCTCTCTCCTCCTAGGCTGTTCTTTTCTCCACACAATTTCTGTATTCTTCTATTTTTGCATTATCTCTTCTACTTGGTTTTCCAGTTCTCCACCCTCTCCTCCAATTTATTTTAAATGTAAAGTCACATTTCCTAGTTCAGGGAAGTATTTTCTAGTTTGCGTTGGATTTTTTAAAAGTGCTCTTTCGCTCTGGCTGGGTGGCTCAGTTTGGTTGGAGCACTGTCCCGTACGCCAAAAGGCTGCAGTTTGATTCCCGTCAGGGCAGGGATCTAGGTTTTGGGTTTGATCCCCGGTCAGGGCGCGTATGGGAGGCAACCAATTGATGTTTCTCTTTCACATCAATGTTTCTCTCTCTCTCTCTCCCCCTTCCTCTCTCTCCAAAATCAATAAATATATCCTTGGGTGAGGATAAACCATAGAAGTGCTCTCTCTTATTGTTTTGTTTTCTTTTTCCTGTGGGTGTGCAGGTTATGGTTGGTCTCCTGCAGTTCAGAGTGAACTTGAGGCTCTCTCTCCTGACCGTCGGGTCCCCTCAGGTGCTTACTGTCTTCACCTGGTGTTTTTTTTTTTTTTTTTAGAACTCAATGTAAAATTTGTTAGTAAGTTCCAATTTTTCCAGCTTTATTGAGGTATAATTAACAGATAAAATTACATCTATTTAAGATGTACATGCCCTGACTAGTGTAGCTCAGTGGATTGAGTACTGGCCTGCAAACCAAAGGGTCACTGGTTCGATTCCCAGTCAGGGCACATGCCTGGGTTGCAGGCCAGGTCCCCAGTGGGGGATGCATGAGAGGCAACCACACATTGATGTTTCTCTCCCTCTCTTCCTCCTTCCCTTCCTCTCTCTAAAAATGAATAAAATAAAATCTTTTTTAAAAAAGATTGCCCTGGCTGGTGTAGCTCAGTGGATTGAGCGTGGGCTGGGAACCAGAGGGTCCTGGTTCGATTCCCTGTCAGGGCACATGCCTGGGTTGCAGGCCAGGTCCCCAGTGAGGGCCATGTGAGAGCAACCATACATTGCTGTTTCTCTCCCTCTCTGTCTCCCTCCCTTCCCCTCTCTCTGAAATAAATAAATAAATAAATAAAATCTTTGGCCCTGGCTGGTGTAGCTCAGTGGAATGAGCGCGGGCTGGGAACCAAGCGGTCCCGGTTCGATTCCCAGTCAGGAGGGCACATGCCTGGGTTGCGGGCCAGGTCCCCAGTGAGGGCCATGTGAGAGGCAACCATACATTGCTGTTTCTGTCCCTCTCTGTCTCCCTCCCTTCCCCTCTCTCTAAAAATAAAATAAAAATTAAAAAAAAAAAAAAGTCCTGCAGGGAATAAACCTGGTTTAACTTTGTTAAAAAAAAAAAAGATGTACAACACGATGTTTACACTGACGGATTTCGCAGTGCTGACCAAAATCAAGCTAATGAACACGTCCAGCACCTCACAGGTAATTTTTTTGTGTGACAAGATAACTCTCTTAACAAATTTCAAGTATATAACACGTATTACTAACTGTAGCCATTCTGTTCTCTGCTTCTATGAATTCGACTATTTTAAGATTTTATTTATTTTTAGAAAGAGTGGAAGGGAAGGAGAAAGAGAGGGAAACATCAATGTGTGGTTGCCTCTTGCGCACCCCACCACTGGGGACCTGGTCTGCAACCCAGGCACGTGCCCTGACTGGGAATCGAACTGGTGACCCTTTGGTTCAGAGGCCAGCACTCAATCCACTCTGCTACACCAGCCAGAGATGAATTCGACTATTTTAGATCCCACATATAAGTGAGAGCATACAGCGTCTGTCTTTCTGTGTCTGGCTTATTTCTCTTAGCATAATGTTTTCTGGGTCCCTTCACATTGTTGCAAATAGCAAGATTTCCTTCTTTTTAAAGGCTGGGTAATATTCCATCGTGTGTACATATACACCACATTTTCTTCAATTGTTCAACTGAAATCATTCCAAGTACCTTTTCTGACCGCAGTGAAGTGACACTGGAAATCAGGAACAGTAAGGAAGCGGGCGAACTCACAAACACGTGGAACGTAAACAGCACACTCTTGGACAACTCCTGGGTCAAACAGTACATCAAAAGGAAACTGAAACAAATCTTGAGACAGACAAAGATGAAAAAGCAGCCTATCGACACTGATGGGACACAGCGAAAGCAATACAGAGAGAGAAGCTGATCCTTCCGCCTTCTCGCGGCTGTAATCCCCAAAGCTCCGGGCCAGCTGGCAGGCTGGCTTGTGCCTTGCGGTGCCCCTGGAGGGAGCGCTCTGGGTCCCCATCTTCCAGGGACAGCAATGGGTTCTGGGGGTCCTCCCAGCAGCACTGAAGGCTGCTAGCCCAGCTCTCTGATAAATTCCTGCACCAAGCTCTCTTCTGAAACCAAACATCTGATTGTCACCCAGAGCTCTCTCTGCTGCCAGTCCCCACTGTCTGGCCGGGAGGCAGCCGGTCCTCTCGGCCTAGAGGCCCCGCCCAGGAGGCCAGGCCCGCTGTTGGGCCACCCCGGAGCTCAGCGCAGTAGCACGCCTAGTGCAGGAAAGCAGGGCAGCCCTCACCCAGAGGTTTAATTAAGGAGAGGTTCTCGGGTTTCACAGATGTTGAAGAGGTGAATGGGGTCAATCGTCTCCTGTGGGGTTATAAAAACGTAACAGCGGAAAAACAAAAAAAACAAAACCAAAACCCCCAGCAAAGTGGAATTGACTTGAAGACAACTGACGGAAGTGTGAGGAGCCTGCATATCTTTTGGTTCTGATAATGAAGCTTTGTGAGGGAAGGCAAGACCTTCGAGGATCGCAGTTCTGTTCTTGGCACAACGTGATGCACCCACGAAGAGAGCTTCCCAAACCTTCGGAAGCGGGGCGCAGGTGAAATGTGCAGGAGGCAAGGCGACTTCCTGAAGTCACCTGCAGCTGGGAGAAAGGGGTCGCGGGGCGTGCGGCTGGGCCGGGCCTTGGCAACGGCGGGGAAAGCATTCTTCTCGTCCTGCTGGTGATCGGTGGTCCGCCTGATAGCCCTGTTTCCAAATGTGAACTTATCTTTTGTTTTAAATTTCTTTACCACATGGTAAGTGTCATGGGAATTTTTTCTAAAGAGCTTCAAAGTGAAACTATAGACATTTTCTTTGTCTTTAAAAGCCAACAAGGATCGTCATCTGAGAGAAATTATGAACATTGCAAAGCCACTTGGGACGGAGTGGGTGAATTATGCCAGAAAACAATTCCTAAGGACTTCAAAGTTGAAAAATATTTCTTTCCAAAGAAAAGAACTTCTGAAATAAAATAAATGATGGCAATTTGGATTAGGCATTTCTCCTGCTCTGTCAGAAGAAAAGTACTAAGTGAGTAACTGGTCTGTAGGATGGCTTCCTAGGTTATCCGACTTTAAATATACACTTTCCTAGAAACAGTCAAGACAAAGTGAAACAAATGTTTCAGCTGCCCCATGCAGATGGAATGAAATAATAAATAGAAACGGTCAAACGAGCAACCTTTGATCCCACAATGCAGAGCGAGGGCTATGAAACGCCAACAGCACTTCGGTGACTGCCTTAGTCTAACTGGCCACGGCGGCCTGTTGGCCTGGCACGGTCCTTACCACCTTCGTGGTCCGCACGTCCGCTTTTGCTGCCCCATCAGGCAGGAGGTTCTGTCTCGGAGGACTGCCAAGTAGGACAAATCGAAACAGTGAACACTTCCTGCGCCCTTACTTTTCCAGCTGTGGGAACGCCCAGAACTCATCAACCTCTTCGGTCTTCAAGGAACCCTTAGGGAAGGGATTATTGCCTCATTTCTCCAGTGAGAAGAATGAGGCTCAGAGAGGTTAAGTGACTTGCCGAAGGTCACACAGCAAGTAAGCCTCAAGCCCAGAGCCCCAGACACCAAAGCCGGAAGAATCATTACGTTATCTGTGAGCAAACAGATGAAGGCTGGGGCCCCTGTGACACCATGGAGTCTACTCCTTACATCTCAACTCTAAGAACTTTTCATTTCAGGAGGTATCGTGTGTTTTATGTACATTTCTGGGTGATGAGACATCCGTGTAGAGTTCTGAAGCTCTCCGCCGAGTAGCGCTGGCTATGGAACGTCTTCTCTGTTGCTGGGATATCAAAGAAGACATACATTAGAGTGAAATATTATGAAAAAATTCCTCTGTCATTAAAAAATAAATTGCCCCGGGTAAACAAATGGTGGAATCTCCGTCGAATGGAATAGCAGTCAGCAATGGAAAGGGGCACAGTGCTGATTCACAGAGAAGCCATACAGATGAATCCCAGAAACTCTGGGTAACAAAGTAACATAAAACAGACACGAAAACAGTGTACAGTTTCATCTATGCAGAGTTTTGGAAAAGAAAGCCTAGTGTATTAGTTTGCTAGCACTGGCAGACACAGACTGGGGAGCCGGGGCAGGTGCAGAGCCTAAGCAACGGAAATTGGTTTTCCCACCGTTCTGGAGACTGGCAGGTCGGATCACAGCACGGGCAAGGGTGGCTTCTCCTGAGGCCTCTCTCTCGGCTTGTAGGTGGCTGTCTTCTCCATGTTTTCACGTGGTCTTTGCCCTGTGCGCCCACATGTCTGTGTCCCAATCTCTTTTTATAAGGACCAGTGCTGATTAGGGGCCACCCATATGTCCTCATTTTACCTTAATGACTTCTTTAAAGGTCCTGTCTCCAAATACAGTCACAGCCTGAGGTCCTGGGGTTAGAACTTCACTGTGGGAGTTTTGGAAGAACATAATTCAGCCCATAAGGCCTGGTCCATGGTGGACATAAGCAGAATAGTGGTCGCCTCTGGGAGCACTGGGGGGCAGAGGTTGATGGGGAAGGACCACGGTGAACTTTCTGGGTTACACAGGTATCTGTGTTGGTCATATGTACTGCCATAGTGCACTTAAGACCCGCACATTTCACTGGGTGTCAGTGTCACCTCCAAGAACACCAGAAACAAAGAGTGAACTCTGGTTAGTGCTAGGCCCGCACAGTGTTTAGGGGTGAAGTGCAGTGATGTCTGAAAACGGCCTTAGAATTGCTTGGGGGTGCCTAGATGGACAGACACAGCAGCACGTTGACAACTGCAGAATCTAGGAGGTGAGTTTAGATGGGTATTCATTGTACAAGTCTTTCAACTTCTTGTATGTTTGAAAATTTGCATCCTAAAATGTTAGGGGGAAAAGGCTTAAAAAACCGAAATTTCCACTTAAGAATGTCAGCCAGACATTTCTCACAGAGCCTCCTCATTACTCGCTCCAGGCCTGCTCATGGAGGGAATGACCACGGCTCATGCCTAGTCATCTGTGGGTCAGCGCCCCCCAGTGCTTGGCCCCCGGATGCCTGTGTCCAGGGAGGAAGGCTAGGAGGGTGATTCAGGGAGCGGTCAGAGGGTTCCAGGGGGTTCTAGGGTCGAGCTAAGGTGTGCAGGCTCAGTCGGAAGACGCCGTGGCACAGAGCTGTTTAAACATTGCGGTTTAGAATCCAGGGCAGTCCAAAAGCCGAATGACTCCATTTAGGCTCAGAGATGGGTTGGGGGGGCATGTGAAAGACATGGAGCTGGCAGCACGTAGTAGGCACACAAGCACTGAATTTAATAGGATTGGAAGGGGCCTTCCCAGGACGGAATCCTCAGGAGACAGGGAAGCTGTCTGTCCAGGGGCGGGGGCTGGGGGAGTCTGTGTCTGCCCCTGCCAGGCCCGCCTCTGGCCTGGCCCGAGATACCTTGAGAAACAGGCACAGAAGAGGCTGCCTGCTCTCTGGGTTCCTGGAGAGCCAGGGCGAGGGTGCCTTGCCACATTTTTAGGAGAGAGCACATCCAAAACCATTTCTTTTTCTAAAAACTCCGCGCTAACGGGTTCCAGATGGCCGTTTGTTATATAATGGGGTTTGTTTTAATAGCGTCAACTTCCAGATGTGCAGCCTGGAATCAAGAAGCCCATTGGCCCCCGGGGACACTGCGAGCCAAGCCGAGCGCAGCCCGGGGGAGAGAGCAGACGTGCACACAGACCCTGGCATGGGAGAGGAGCCGGTGGGGTCTCCCTGCTGCCGTTCCCCCCCGCCCCCCCAGGGCTGCTCACCTGCCCAGCGGCTGGCCTCTGACTGGGGGAGTGGGGGGCTGTTCCGGCTTCCTGTCGGTCAGTCCTGGCTCTGGGCAGGGCCTCCCAGGGGACAATCACAGAAAGACAGCCTGGGGGGCGTGTGCTCAGGAATCTGGCTGCTTCAGCGCTGCTGGGTGACCTTGGTTAGGTCTCTCGGCCTTGCTGATCCTCACTGTCCTCGGAGGTGGAGCAGATTAACACCATTCTCCCTCTAAGGGTCACTATGAAGAGTGAAAGGTCACAGAGGAGGTATTGGGGCGCCTTGGGCCTTTCCCCTTGGTCAGCGGTAAGACTGGGTCCTTGTAACCCATCACACCCCCACAGTCCCCACCAGGCTGGGGAGTCCCTGGGCAGCAGAGGCGACATTTTCCCTGGAACACGGGAAAGGCGCCATGGTGGCCTGCTCAGCCCCTGGGTGACTCCCAGCTGGTTGGAGTCCTGCTCTCTGCAGCCTTGCTCAGCGAGTCCCCTCCCGGTCCTACCTGCCGGCCCTCAGGGGCGGGGCTCAATGACCGAGTCTCCTGGTCCTCTTCCTCAGCTGGCTGCAGCCACAACCTCCAACAGATTCAGAAGGCGGAGCCCTGAGGAGGACGTTCAGGGTCCCGAAAGACCACGGAACCTAATCCCAGGAGACAGACACGCCCTTATCCACAACAGGAAAGCTCACTAGAGGAGGGAAGATAACGTCCCCAAATTAATGCATAAAAACAATGCAATTCCAACAAATTCCCAATCAAATGGGGGAGGCACAATATAAAGGTGACATGAAAAATAAGTATAGAACAGTCAGTGTAAAGAATTGGGTGCCCCCCTCCCCCAAACTCCTATGCTGAAATTCTGCCACCCAGTGCGATAGTATCAGGAGGTGAGGCCCTGGGGAGGCAATTAGAGTAGACTCAGGAATGGGGTTGCTGTCCTCATGGCAGAGGCTCCGGAGAGCTCTCTCGCCCTCCTTCTGCCATGTGAGGACACAGTGAGAGGCTGGCCATCGGCCACCTGGAAGAGAGCCCTCACCAGAGCCACCACCCTGATATCGGATTTCCAGCCTCCAGAACTGTGGGGAATGAATTTCTGTTGTTTAGGTCATCCGATCTATGGTGTTGGTCATGATATCTTTGTGAATGAAGAACAAATAAGGGAGGGTTTACCCTCTCAGCTGTTCAAACATATTGTAAAACTCTAATAGTGTAAACAGTATGGTACCAGCACTAGAATAGCAGAGAAATAAAAGGCACATAAAAATGAAGGTCCAGAAATAGGCCCATCTACAGATGAGAATGTGGAATGTGGTACAGAAATTCATTTCCAACTAAAGCAAATAGCAATGTCAGCTGGTTACCTTTGGGGCGAAGGACTAGGTAAGGGGAGGGTAGTGAGGGAGGTGGTTCATTTTTCATTTTGTATCTTTCAGAATGTTTGACTTTTCCAACCTCATATGTTTTACCCTTTTTTAAATTTATTTTTATTATTATTTTTTAAATAAATTTTATTTATTTATTTCTAGAGAGAGGGGAAGGGAGGGAGACAGACAGGGAGAAAGAGAGGAAGAGAAACATCAATGTGTGGTTGCCTCTCATGCACTCCCACCTGGGGACCTGGCCCACAACCTAGGCACGTGCTCTGACTGGGAGTCAAACCTGCGACACTTGGGTTCACAGGCCAGCGCTCAATCCACAGCCGCACCAGCCAGGTTTACTCTTTTTTTTAACATCAACATATTTTTATGGCAATATATTACCTAGAGATTTTGATTGCCTCTGGGTTTTCCCCTTTGTACCTCTCTGTATTTAAGAGAAACCTAGTAGGTGTTGTAACATTAATAATAAAGGCTACATAACAACCTGGTGACGGCTGTCATCTCGGGGAGGTGGGCCCTGGGGAGGTTTTGCACCTTCTACGTATGTATTTCCATGACGTTTGGACCGCTTCTCATTCTCTCTGTCTCTGTCTCTCTCCCTTTCTTTTTCCAAATATGAATTTAAAAACCAAAAAGAGGAGGAATGAATTTTGAACAAAATAAACAAGTGCAGAAATGATGGATTACTCACCAAATGGGTTGGACAACTGGCTAACAATTTGGAGAAAATAAACTTAGATTCCTACCTTACACCAAAATAACCTCTGATGGCTTAAAGATTTCATTGTTGGAAGCAAAACCATGAAAGAATCCTGAAACATATACAATTTCAGGACAGGCAACAATTTTCTAAAACCTCAGATGAACCGATCAATGGATTTGATAACAAAAATACATAAGGCTCCCCCTTTCCACCAAAACAAAATAAAGGTCAGACTGAAAAAAAAAAAGGACAGATAAGAGACCTGTGTAAGGAAGAATCAAGAGCTTCGATATATAAAGAGCTTTTACAAAAATTCCTGCTCCTAATTTCTTTTCTAAGCCAAGGGCAGAGGAGAATTTGAGCACAGTGAGCCCTGCGTTTCCTCGTGCAGCTGAGGCTGGGGGCAGGGCCATCCAGAGGGCTCAGAGGGGGAGTGGAGAGTCCAGTGGGGCAGCTCCAGAGCCAGGCTGGGTGCCCTGCACGTGGCAGGGGTTTCCCAGTCTCCCTGGCATCCACGGTCCTGTGTGGTGCCAGCTTCTCTAGCCCAGCCCGACACACGCCTGGCCAGGCACATCTGACATTTTCCCACTCCTTCACGCACATCAGGCACTTCCCATTTCCATGACTTCTGCAAACGCTGCTCTCTGCCTGGCTCACTCTCTCCTCTTCACTGGAAAAAGATCCAACTGCTTCCTGAAGGCTTAGCTCAAATGTCCCCTGTTCTGCAGCCCCCAGCTTTGACCCACCCAGCCCTGCAAGGAAGCCCCCACAGTGCCTGCCCATCATTCTATCACCCGATTGTCCTCTCCAGACAGGGTCTTCCATGGGCTCTCCTCCCCCGCTCAGGTCTGGCATGGGGCAAGAATTTGTTTAATTCTTCACAAACAAATGAATTATACTGCGGGTGACAGAGCAGGGCACATGAAATGACACTTGGCTGTTTAAGCTTCAGGGTCCATCAAGTTATTTCTGAAAACCGTACAATCTCATGAACCATTGGACACAGGTTATTTGGCTATTGCATCATTCTGAGAAATACATTGAGAGAGAGGCCAGGTTACAGTACGGACAAAAGACAGGAACGCAGCAAGGGGCAGTGGTATGTGAATGCACTTGAACTGTGGATAGCTATGGCTGGGTCTGACCCTCGTGGCCTCATACTGGGCTCTGTGCCAGCACATACCTGCCCTTGAGATGCCCATCCTCTCCGGGGCAGAAAGAGCTGTGATAGTGACCTTCCCAAGTTTTGTGGTGACATGAAGGAGGAAGTGATGTGCCTGCAGGACGATAAGGGCTCTTACGGCAGAGGTGGGGGGACGTGTAACACTCAAGGCCCCCAGCCACGCAGCCAGGACCTGAGCCCACAGGGTGGGGGTTTTGTCTCTTCATCCCTGAATGTCTAGCCTCTGGCAAAGCATCTGGTGCATAGTAGGCCTTCCGTAAGTATGTGTTCGCTGAATGACTGCAACCAGTCCGAGCGCAGTGTCTGGAGAAGGAGCTGAAGTCCCCTCTGGAGGGTCTCTCTGGGCTGAACACTCTTGCCTTAGAAAACGGAGAGCAGAGTTCAGGCTGGGCCTGGGGCAGGGAGGAGGGGCGGGTGCTGCCAACCTGTGACGAGGAGGTTCGGAGGGCACCAGGCACCCGTGGGGCTGAGGCCAGGACCACAAGGTGCGGGGAAAGGGCAAAAAGGAGGAGGGGGCTCCAGAGGTGGCAGCCCCCGGATGGGGACTGAGCTCGGCCCTCCTCCCTGGACAGCAGGATGATGCCCTGTGGGCCAGGCCCGGGTGACGCGTGCACAGAGAGGGGTGCACTGGCACTCCGTAAGGAGGGTGAGCCTCTGGCCTTTGAGCGCTGTGTCACGGGCTCGGATGTAAGGCTCCAAAAGGTCAGGTCCGTTCTCAAATTCACCCAGCTAGTGAGTGACAGGCAGGACTCCATCTCACATCTCTCTGACACCAGAGCCTGACCTTTTGTCACTCTGCTAAGAAAAGCGAGGCCACTGGCATAAGGCAGGCGTGGAGCCTGAGGCGAGAGCCGGGCCCCAGTCTGGGTCAGTGCAGCACCAAGGCCGGGGGTCAGTCTGAGGACAGGGCCAGACCTCAGCCAGCGGGTCGAGTGGCCAGGGCCGGGAACAGCTGGCTTCCTGGGCTCTGTGCAGCCAGCCAGGAGACAGTGTCCCAGGGGTGGCAACAGGGCCTGCCAGAGCCCCCAGCTCCCTCACCCCCATCCCTGGCCTCGCTTGACCTGCCTCCCCGGGGTGAGGAGCTGGTCTGGCCCTTGTCCTGGAGGAGCCTGCAGCTGCTCCTGCAGCCCTGGTCCCAGCAGACAAAGGCGCTTTCTTTTCCAGCACAAGGTCCCGACTGCATGTTGCCCTGGTTCCAGAGGCTCCTATGAAGGAAGTGGTTCCCTCCCAGGGAGCGTGGATGTGTGTGCATGTGTGTGCGTGTGGGTTAGCAGGGCAGTCAAGCCCTCTCCCTGCCTCCCGGGTCTGGCCCAGCATTTCTGAGTACGTCTTTGGGTGTGTATGCATGTGCACACGTGTCTGTGGGTCTGTATGTGTGAGCATGTTTGAGCACGTCTCTGCAGCTGTGTGGGTGACTGCCTAGATATGTGTATAAACCTGTGCATATCTGTATACACCAGTACACACCCACACTCTGTGTAGCTGCCTCTGTACCTAAGTGCTTTTGGGTGTGTGTGTGTTTCCTGTGTGTCCACATGAGGCACCGGGTACCAGGCCCCCGCCTCTGCTGCCTCTGGCTGTTCCTTCTCCCACTTTGCCACCCCTGGCTGCTGCTTGGCAGTGTGCAAGGCCTCCAGAAGTTGTCCCTTTCTTCTCGAACCCCGCCCCCGCCTCTGCACGTGTCCGGGAACAACCTGGCCCGTCAGCCCGGGCAGGAACACAGGTTTGCACAGCTTGGCTCAGCCCATAGGCTTTTCAAAAGTTCCCTGGCTCTCAGCCGAGCTCTTTACAAAAAGACTTGTGGGGGATAGCCTAACGGGAAGGTGGGGACCCTGTTGAGGGGGTTCAGGACCCCCGTTGCAAGCCCCAAGATAAAATGGGAGCATCAGTCAGCAGAGCTTCCCCAGGGAAGGGCTCTGCACCCTCAGGCTGAACTCAGTCTGAGGAACCCCCACCCCCAAGGAGAGGACACAGCATCTCAGGGTCTCATGCCCACGGTGGCAGTGCTGGGAGAGACTGAGCATAAAGAAAGTGAGGCCCAGAGGCGCTTCAGGCCATTCAGGGAGCTGAGCCCCTCCGGGGCACCCTGCTGTTCCTGGCCCTGGTGACCCGTCTGTGGATAGCCCTGGGTGTGCCCACCCGCAGGGAGGTGGGTGCTGCTCCCACTCGCAGTCTCACATGAGGCTCCTGGCCTGCTCAGAGCCCAAGACTCCAGACTCCACAGCAGAAAGTCAGCGTTGGAGCGGCACTGATGTCACCGGGTGGGCTTTGTCCAGCATCCACCTGCCTTGGGATTTTGGGACCCTCCGGCTGGTTTCTCCCAGCCCCAGCCCCCTCAAAGCACAGGAGTGCGGGCTTTCGGCACTGCTCTCTCCTCACTGACGTCTGGGGCTCCACCCCTAATGGCACAGGGGTCTTGCAGGTGACCTAGGGTGTTCGAAGGAGGGCTGTCCCATGAGGTAAGAAGATCTGATCCTGAGTGAAGCCCGGGGCACAGGTGGCAGCCGTCACACCGGCCTGTCACAGGACCTGGGAGCTGCTCTGAAGGAGGTGCTGCAGCCACGGGGTGGGGGGGGGGCTGGGAGGGTGGGGAGGGCGGGCCCACAGCCCTGTGGGTGCCGGAGCTGAGCAGGATGTGCTCCGGGGGCTGGCCCCTTCCAACCCCACCAGGCCCCACCAGCGCCCCCTCTCCTCTTCCCTCCGAGTCCTCTTCTAGGTAGGGGAGGGATAGAACTGGAAAGCTTTGCTTTTACCTGTCTCATGTGTCCAGGCCACGGGCTTCTTTTGAAACTCCACAGCCAGGCAGAAAATCTTGTGTTTTTCCTGTGTTCGCTGTCCTTGAGAAATGAGCATAGCCTGGCTGATGGCGCAGTGCGAAAGGGAGAGTGGCACCAAAGGACACAGGAATGACTGAAAACCGCACCACACGGGGCCGGGGTTCCCGCACGCACGCTGCGCCAGCACAGCGCGCTCCCCAGAGAGAACACCCCTCAGAGCGAGTGTTTAATCGCTCCGACTCCTGCTCCTTGTACAGGCTGGATGACTGGGCTGGCGGGTCTGGCTGTGGAACGCGGCCCCGCCCCTTGGGCCTGTTTTGGGTGCTGGGTTGTGCGCTGAGGGTGCTGTTGCAGGGGCCTCCAAATCCAGTCCAGGGGGTGCCTCTCCATCCCCTCCCTGAACAGGATCCTAATGATCTCTAAGGGACCTGGGGAGAGGGAGGAAGTGGCTGCAGGAGCTTAGCCAGCAAAAGCACCCGCTCCTCTGGCCCACATTCCCCGCTCCCTCTCTCAGATGCACACCCACACTAGGAGTACCTGAACTGAGGGCCCGTTCCTTATATACAGACACCCTGCTTCCGGTTGGGGAAATTCCACAAGGGACTGGGGAGGAGAGCAGGAGAATCTTCCAACTACAGGCCACATGGGCTGGGGCTGGGGGCTCTCCTCAGGCCCCAGTAACCCGTCTGATAGGCCGGCATGTTCCCTAGCCCCCACCAAAGGCATTTCCCCGGGCCTTGGCAGCCCCTCTGGCTCTTCGCTAGCCTGGAAAGTTTGGGATCTGTGGATGGAAAAGCCTGGATCAGAGCTGGAGTGGGGATGGGGGTGAAAGGGGTGTGGGTGGGAGCAGAGTCTTGAGTTTTCCTGGTCTGGCCTCCTCTTGGTCTGAGCCAGCAAAGAGGCTAAACACCTCAGCAGCCCGAGCCACTGCCTGCCCTGCCCAGCCCTGACCCCTCTCAGATCCTGCCCTCCTCTCCCCACTCACACTTTGGAAGTCCCCGAGGATCCTCAGGGAACCCAGAGGTGCTGGGGACAGAGAAGGGTGAGGCCCAAGCGCCGGTCTGAGGGGGTGCAACAGGTACACACACTCCGCAAGGACTGCGGGGTCAAGGGGTCTAATGATTAGGCTAAGGTATTTTGCAAAGCTGCTTTGGTTCCACGTCCTGCCTGATACTGGCAAGTGCCCAGCTTCATGCCCGTGTGGGACTGCAACCCGTCTCTGGATGCTCCCGTCCTGGGGTGCAGGGCTCACCCCTGTGGGGGCTGCACTGACCTGAACGCCTGAGCCTCTCCTAGTGTCCCACTTCCAAGACCTGGCTGGACATGCCAGCGGGGGACAGGATTTTGTGTTCTTCCACGTCACCTGCTGGTGGCATCAGGAGCCTGCCACGGCTCAAGGCTCTGCAGTCACTTAGGTGGCAACTGTGTGCTCTGTGCACTAGGTCCAACCTGCAGGTATGTGGCTGCTCGGAGGACTTCTGGAAAATTTGAATTGACTGCATACTTTTAAAAATCAGGGGATTTTACACAAATACCTGAATTTCCATTCTCTGTTGGAAAAAAACATCAGGGCGTCAGGCAACACAGGGCCACATTCCTGCACAGCCCCAGCTGTCCGTAGCTGGTGGTGGCTGACCCTTTTAGTGAGGGCAAGAGGTTTCCGGTTTCCGCCGTCCCCACCTCTTCTCAGTGCCTTAAATCTGGCTCATGTCACTCCTGTGTGTCGCTGCCTCACCTGGCAGGCGTGGGAGTTTACAAACATTGCTCTATATGGAAACAGGGGCCATGAGCCACTGAGGTGGGCCCAGACCGGCTTCTTAGTTCCCTGCGGGTGTACAGCCATTCAGGTAGGAACAAAACCCCACAGCTCTCCAGTTTGTCCACTGCCATAAAAAAACACCTAGGGCTGCTCTCTCCATCCGCAGTGACCACGAAGGAGGAGGGAGGTAAGTCTGGCTTGACTTGTTCATGGTAAATTAAACCCTTGGCACAATCTTTTAAAGATCATTCTTGCCATTTCATCCTCTAGGGTCGATGTCAAATTTACTGGGCCATAGTTAGCTCAATTGCCCATCTTCCTTTCCTGAAAACGGCGGCACTTCCTCCCGCCTGTCTCCTACCCCCTGGCCATCACCCACGACTGCTCGGAGACCCACATCGGTTCCATCACAGCAGCTGTCGCTAGCACTGGCTGCTAGAGACTTGAACGTGGAACAGTAACCCCTACAATGTCTGGTGTTGAGTCAGGAGAGGGTAACGTCCAGCAGGTTTTGTGGTCCTGTGGGTAGGTCGTGTCCCCCTACTGGACTCTGAGGTCCCCGACAGCAGGGAGGTGTTTAATCTGTCTCCTCGAGCACAGCCCAGCTTGGAGCACAGCAGGAGGGAGTATCCAAGGGCTCAGTGCCTTCGGGAGGCCATGAGATGGGGCCTGATGGTGTGGCTGCTGCCCATAGTTATGGGAGTGAGACAGGATGCGATGGGAACTCACTTTTCCCTGCATAGACTTGGTCCCAGCTGCTCTTTCCTGTCTTCCTTTGAACTCTGCCTCCAGGATGTGGCCGCCGGCCCGCCTGGGTCAGGGCACCTGTCTTGGGCTCCAGTCACTGCTTCCTTGCACTCAGCTCCCCCACATCTGGCCTTCCTGTTGCTGGAGCTGCAGGTGGGAAAGCAACCAACATCTGCTCATCCTCTGGGCCCGTGTCCTGGGAGGCCCCTTCCGCTGATCTGCAGGTAGCCAGCCCACAGTTCCTGCCTGGTCGGGACTGTCTCTCTGCCCCTTCCTAGGGCATGGGCGGTTTTGCCTGCTGGTCCCAAACCCACGTCCTGCACCTCCCCTGTCTGGGTCTTCCAGACTTTCCTCCTGCCCTTTTTGGGTCTTCTTTCTGAAAACTGTCCTATCTCACCAGCAGCTTCAAATCTGTCCTCTGGCTCCCCTTCACCCCAAACAGGATGTGGTGTGACGAGAGGGCAGGGCAGGGCAGGGCGGCTCCAACTTTTCCTCCCCAGGGAAAGGATGCCCTGTGGGCCTGGAGGCGGGCCCTCAAGGGGGTGCCTGAAATACAGGGCATTTTGAAGTTTGTTTCTTCTTAAAAGTAGATGTCACTCTTATATCCTAGTGTATGATTCCTATTTCTACAAAACCACATTTAATATAAAAGTACTTTAAATAACTTAGTTTTTGCACTGAATCTACGAATAAAATTGATGCTGGAGAGCAGGGGTCGGCAGACGTTTTCTGTGAAGGACTGGACAGCAGCCGTTTCCGGCTTTGCAGGCAGGCCACGTGGCCCTGCGACAATGGTGCAGCCCTGCCGGTCTGGTGTGGAAGCAGCCACGCACAACACACACAGGAATGTGTGTGGCTGGGCTCCAACAAAGCTGTGTTTGTGAAAGCTCTGAAACGTGAATTCGGGATGATATTCATGCGTCAGGAAATCTTTCGATTCTCCCATTATTTGAAAATGCGAGTCCATTCCTGGCTGGCAGGCTGTGCTTTGCCCACGCCACTCTAGAAGTAGAGCTGGGCCAGAGCTTTGCGGATCAGACCCCCCTGTAAATTTTTGTTCTAACTGTGCCACTGAAGGCAGGTGACAACCCACCAGAGCCTCGGCCTCACCTGGAGCATACATTGTGGGATGAGCTCCTGCCTGTCGAGGCTGGGCACAGTGAGCTGGGGCCCGGTGGCTGGGCCGCACCGTGGAGGAAGGTCCCGGCCAGGGTCTGCTGCCCCCTGCTCCCCAGCAGCCCCTGCGGCATCCAGTACAGTAGGTGGGTGACCCATGAACATGTCGGGGTGGGAGATGAGCCGTTTTCACACCAAAAGGCTGGACCGAAGCCCTTCCAACTGGGATTCCTGGTCCTGCTTCCGGGTCAGGACTCAAACTTTCACTGGAAATGAGGCTTTGGCCTTTAGAGATGACCCGCTGTCAGGGAGACTCACTTCACAGAACTGGCAATTTGCCTCTCTTTTCAGACCCACAGGGTTTCCCCCCTTCTCCCTTCCCCCGGGCCCTTCCAGCTGGGCAGTTTTCCCCACCCCTAAACCTTCTTTTCCACCTTCTAAGATTGGACACTGCTTCTCAAGTGGCCCCTTGGACCTGGGCTGGTGAGTCCAGACACTGAGAATGTCCCCAGGCTTGCGCAGCAGGATGGGAATGCGTACCTTCTCCCCCGGTACCTGCTGCTCTGGCCGCAGGGCTGGCAGTCGTAGCCCAGGGGCAGCATGGCCCGGAGGGCCCTTCTCCTCTTGGTCATCATTCCATGACTATTTTATGGAGCTGCACCTACAGGGGCAGTCAGCCCCAGGCCTCAGACCAGACGCCCCATCCTGACTGCCCCATCGGTCAGTTTCCGGCTCTGAAAACAGTTTTTCCAGGTCCCCAAATCCCACTCCACCATTTAGCAGCTAGGTGATTGGGAAAGTTATTTAGTCCCTTTGTGCCTTGGTCCCGTCACCTGTAAAGTGGTGAAAACCTCATGTAGTTATGGTGGGGACCAAGAACACGGCCACAGGGCACTCAGAACAAGCCCCAACCGAAGAAGCATCTAGTAAATGTGTTAGTGCACTGAGTAAGGCCACCAGAGAAAACGTCTGAAGGCATACATTTGAATTCCAGACAAAATAACTTTTTTGAGTAAAATTATGTACCAAATGTTGCATGGATATACTTACACCAAGAAAGTTAGTACGTGTGAAATCCAAATCTAACTAGGTGTCATTACCTCAACCCCCCAAACCTGGCGCCCGCACACCGAGGAAGGCCTCCCAGTCTGGGGCCTCCCTCCTCCCAGCCCCACGCCATCTCCACAGCCCTTAGTTCACTCAGGGCCAGTGGGCTCGTGGAAGGGGCTGTGGGGGCAGAGCCAGGCCAGAAAGTCTGTGTCGCGCACGGCTTCGACAGCCCAGACCCACTCTGTACTTACCCTGGCGTGGGGAGGAAGAGCTTCCTCATCCTTTCTTGCTAGAACAGTGGCTTGATTACCTTATCTTTCCAGGAGACTGGCAATCCTCACCTCCCCAGCTACTCGAAGGGAGTAAAGACAGACAAATCAAATACGCGAAGCACGACTTTAAACACCTGACGTTGATCACGTCCATCAATCCCACACCATCTTGTAGGTCCAAGTTATAATGACCCCTGTTCTACCGATGAGGGAACTGAGGCTTGGGGAAGGTAGAGCTACCCCCCGCGGCCCCCCCCCCACCGTGGGTCTGTCACCCCCTCCATCCTCTGGGCCTTAGGCCAGGGCTGCGCCAGAGTGTAGCCCCACTTTGGGCACCGCCATCCTAGGGGCTTCATTTCCAAACTGATCTCATGAACTCCCCTCTTGTAGGAGCCCGTATGGAATATTTACCCCTTTCCCTTTCCCACCGTATCCCACGGGTACTCTGCGGAGCCTGGGAGACGGGCCCAAAGGCAGCCCGAGCCACCTGTCCTGTGGACCTGCCTCCCTGCTCCTGGACCTCAGAGAGAGCTTCCTGAGAAGCCAAGATGCCAGTCGCGGGGCTAGGTGAAGTCCTCCTTGGCTGGCCTAAGAAAGAGATCCTTCTGGGATTTGCAGACCAAATGAACAGTCATTCTTGCAAGAAACCATTTTAAGAAATCTGGTGTAAATGAATGAAGTATAAGCTTTTCCAGAGGGTGTGACCTGACTGTTTCGTTTCTCCCAGCGCCAAAGTTTCCGAGTGTGATTCGGTCAGAGCTGGTTTCTGAGGTTGAGGGGGCCCAGCTGGCGATCACAAAGGCTAAAGTGTTCCAACCTCAGGCTGGTGGGACAGCGGGGCCTACCCCAGCTCTGTTCTCCGTGATTGATGAGTGCGCTTAGTGGCCTCTGTTGGCTTTCATTAGGCAGACTGCATGCCAGTGTCTCTCTACCTGGCAACCGAGATACTGTGAGGACAAAGGTCACTTACGGAGCGCACACACACACAAAACACTGAAGTACCGACCCAATGTACTGGGCTGCCTGGACTCCTCCACCCTTATCCAAGGAGGTGGCACTCACTAGAGTGGGCTGAGGTCACGAATGAAACCAAGACTCTTTCCTACTCATTCTGCGTAAATTACTCCTCTCCCCGAGAGGAGAGCTTTCCAAGTCCTGACTAATTATCTACAAAGCTTCTACTACATCCTTACGTTGAAAATGGTAGCAGGACACTTAGGCCTTATAAAGCAATGTTCCACCTACTCTCCAGGCTTTCCATCCACCATCTACTCATACTCAGGAGGGACCCAGTGAGGGAGTTGGGGAGGGGGTTGTCCCCTGCTCTCAGGCTCACTGAGACAGACTTTCTGGGGCTGGAGAAGTGATGCTTCCCCAAACTAAGGACTGTAAAGTTCTTCACAAGCTTCAGCTACCACAACACCCCTGTGTTTCATGGACCTGATCCAATCCACGAGGTCTGGATGTGCCCTGAATCCCAGCTATGTGACTGGACTGGAGGTGGGACTTCTGGAATGGGCTGCGGGAAGCGGTATCGCCCAGGCATTCAGGTGAGTCTGGGGAGCTGTGCCGCACCCCTTCTATCCAGGTGCTCTGGGAGGTCAGAAGTCAGGTCAAGTCAACCCTCCTGAATGAGTATTAGCAAGCCCGCTATAGGGTGCACCTAGGAAAGACTGAATTCCTGTGTGCAAGTGATTCATTCAGAAAGAGCCCAGGCAGCAAGAGACATCCAAGTGCCACTGAGGTCCTCACATACAAATTTGACTTTTCAACTTTTTTTTTTTTTAAATCCAGGATCAAGACCACAGACAATTTATTATGTAAGACAGAGGGTGAAGGACGATCAAGGGAAACTATGGCTGTGTGTGACATGGAATTTGACGAAAAGGCTCAAGTTGGCTGAAGAGAGTTTAAATTTGGCTTTTGCTCTTGAAAACGTCAAAATAATCATAAGAAGCACTTATGCCTTACAGAGAAAGTAATCCACAAAGTGTCATTTTCATTTTGCAAACAGGGACACAGTAGCAGTCAAATATAAGCCTAGACACCCAGAGAGCTAGCACACAGGCTCGAGAAGCTGTAACAAGGGCTAGAGCATGCTGGTGGGTCTTTAAATCAATCCGTATCGAACCCTGTGACCTGCTGGAGGCTCTGAGTGGAACCTGGGGAGAGCAGCTTTTCCATACAAAACAACGAGGACCACGACAGAGAACGCCCGGGCTCCGCTGGGCGCCTACAATACTCATTTGCAGTAAGGCTTTCAAGATACAGGAATTTTTATAGCATTTGTATTTTAAGGATTTAGGGCAAATACATTTTTTTTCTACTTGATAAAAAGAAAATTAGTACTTAAAAGGTTCAAAAATATATTGATTGAGTGATTTTTTTACATAAATAAATTATATTGATTTTTTAGGATTTAACAGCTGAAAAAACCCTTTCTGCTTCCACTGGAGGCAAAACTGAACAAAATGTTAGTTAAATAGAGAGAGCAGCATTTCCAAGAAATCTGTCGTCAGCACTACAGACCTTTATGCTATAAAGATGTCATTAAATAGGGCTTGTTCAATTACTGGATTCTTTCTTCTTATATGATCGGTTACAGATTTTCTGATTTATAGCTCTGATTCACAAAACTGGGACTCCACTTTTTGAAAATACACTTGATTGATTTTTCCGGTCACGATTTAACAGACTTCTTTGAGATGCTCATTTTAACATTTACATAATTTATAATCCCAAATGTATAAAAGACAATGACAAAACCATCATAAATAAATAATGCAAACTGAAATAGTTATGTCAAACTTTTGGACCTTCTGATAAATTAGCAAAAATGGTAACAGAAAAAAGTAAAAAGTACAGTAAATTGTGACAACAAAAATGTGAAACGGGTACTAGCAACACTTCCGACACTCCCAGCGGCGCTGGCAGAGCTCGGACTACCGGCAGGGCAGGATGTCAGGGGTGGGGCGGCACACGGGCGGGAAGGCCAAAGGCAACGGGCCCACGTGCTGCTCAGGCAGGAAGAAGGAAAATGAAGTCAATGTGCAACAGTCTTGACTGACCTGACGATTTGGAACCTGGGCCCAACTGTAATGTATAAAACCGAACAGAGGAAAAACGGAGGGAAAAAAACTTTTCACAGTCATGTAAAAGGTGGTACACCCGTGTTTCGACAACCTCAAATAACTCTGACAAAAGGACCGATGCAAGTGTCAGGTGCTGAGTGACTGTTTTCTCGCAGGCTCTGGATTCCTGGTGAACGGGAGCACAGAGTAAAACCCGCCAGGCCCCGGCAGTGGCCAGAGCGGCTCTGGAGAATGAGGGGCGGAGTGCCAGTCGTGTGCTTGTGAGGAGTGTGCAGCACACCCGTCACCGGTGGCCGCTCGAGGTGTGTAAAACTTCCTCATACTGAGAATCATCCTTTACCTTGGGAGAGAACATACGTCTACAAAGTAATGCCTTAGTATTTCTTCTTGCTGCAGGTGTCTGAAAAACCCAAAGGGGGAGGTTAATTTACTACCAGTAAGGTTTCTGTTTCATAAAGAAATGAATATATGCATTTTCAGCCATTAGTTATATACTTCTGTCTATACTACTCATTTAGTAATCATAAAATAGGGAAATATTTTAACTAAAAACTGTGCACTGGCACTTCCTTTTCCTGTGCTTTTTGGTTCCCCACTACATTCCTCTCATTCGATCCGGCTCACGGAAGAAAAGAGCCGCTGCCTCCGTTCGGCGGGAGCTCCCTGGACAGCGTCCTCCTGCCACGTGCCTCCTCAGACCAGCGGGAAACTCGGAAGAGAAGGGGGTAGGGTGTGTCACCAAGTACTGCGTTAACTACGACTGCTGGAATGGACAACGGGGCCACAGAGTGCGGGCTCTGTGCCTCCTAGACTAGGTCGACGACACCTGGCTAACGAAGTGGCAAGACCCTGCAACTATGAACATCTGTTACCGTGGTTCTCGGACAGGAAATCAGGTAGGTAAATATTACTTATGGAAACACAGGTTCTCATGAAGGTGAAGGGAGGGAAGTAACAAACCTTTATGGGATAAGAAACTTACAAGTCACATCATTTCTTAAATGAAAGAGAAGTTCTAATTGGTGTCACTGCTGGAGTCTTTGAGGCCCCCGTCCCCCGACTGCGCCGCATGTTCGCTCTCCGAGGGCACAGGCGCCCTGGATTCCGGGAAGTTCTGATCGCCACCTGGCTCCCTGTCAGACCCGGGGGCAGACTCGGGGTTGGGGTTGGGGTGGTCCCCTTTTGTCTTCTTCTTCTTCCTCTTCTGGATCTCCAGCCCTGCCATTTCTGAGTGTCTGCCCTGCTGCATGGTCGGCAGGGCCATGCCCATGCCAGGGGAGAGAAACATGGACGGGTAAATGAGTCCAGGAGACACTCCTGGGATGAGAAACGGGTTAAAAGCCACAGGACTGCTCGTAGTTATTGCGGGGTCGGACTGATCAGAATAGGGACTAGGGCCAGGCTTGTCTTCGGCTAACGTGTCCGTTTTTACATCATGGCTACTTGGCTTGTCTTCCACAGTCTGTTCGGTCACCGATGTGCCACTTTGCGTTGTGCTTGACAGAGGCGCTGGAGGAGTCGAAGTGCAGGCAGTCGCCATGGGGGCGTTGAGGAGTCCCCCAACACCAAACATCTGGGGCACGGCGGCCATTCCCGGCAGCATCATGGGCAGCATGCTCAAGGTGCTTTTGACCTCTTCACCTGTGGGCATTGCGGTGAAGCCGGCCGGGAAGCCCAGCAGCCCCGTGAGGGGGATGCCCGGCACATTCCTCATGTTCTGAAGCCCCACCAGGTCCATTCCAGCAATCAGTCCGTTCATGAACAGCGGCCCCATTCCGGAGGGAGAGTCCGCCACCAGGGCAGGAGCTTTCAGGAGCTCGCTCCGAGGCCGCCTCCCCCTCCTGCGGGGGCCTGCATCTCGAAGGACAGGCTCGGCCAGGGTGTGATTGAACTTGTTTTCTGGGAGAAAGCCCTGGAAAAGGACAAGGAAACACAAGATGCTGAAGGTCACTGGATGATGGGAGACCATCCGGGGCTCTGCCCAGGCCGTCCTGCGCAGCGCCGAGAAGGGGCCCCCCCAACGGCACTGCCTCCAGCGCTCCTGCTCCCGGCGCTTCCTCCCTCGGAGGCCGACACCCTGGCACCACCGGGCAGTGCCTCCCACCTGCTCGCTGTGCACAAGCAGCGTCTGCCCCGGGGCGAAGCCATCAGTGTGCTGCGAGCTGGAGACCAGCACTAGAGATGCCCACGTCTTAGTCAAGGCTTTACAAAACATTTACTGAGGTATAGCTGACATAACATTTTATTAGTTTGGTTGTACCATGTTAAAACCATGTGGAATTCTTCAGGAATTCGCGCATCATTCTGCGCAGGGGCCATGCTAATCTCCTTGGAATCATCCCAATTTTAGCGTACGTGCTGCTGAAGTGAACACAGTCAAGACTCTCGTGGCGGCGACCCCTTGTCCCGACCGCTACATTTGTCTTCCTCATGACACAGGAAGGTTTTTAATTACAGTCACAGAGCAGAGTAGGTAGGACCGGGTTTTGGAGCAAACCGACCTGACTCCCCACCCTAGCTCTGCAACCCCCTGGCTGCGGGACCCGGGCCGAGCCAGTTAAGTCAGAATTCTGGTGAGAAAGGACCATGATGCCCATCTTGCAGGGTTACTGAAGGTGAAGTGTTTAATATCTTGCCCAACCCATGGGAAAAGCCTTGCTAAAGGGATTCTACTGGCTGCATGTGTGCCCCACGCCCCTCCGGATCAAGAGCTCCTGGAGGGCAGCGACTCTCACATGCCCACGTGTTTGCTGAGAAAATAAAAGCGTTCTTGATGACCACTGGCGTACTGTGTCAAAATGCAGCGATGCTCCGGTCTCCCTTAAGGGAAACGATCCACTTTCCTGTTCACAGGTTTACTCTCTGTTTTCCTTACCAGTGGAGAGGGCCAGGCTTAAGCACTCTGCCCCTTGAGGACTGAGCTGTGACTGCGCCTGGGACTCACAGCTATGCTTGCACATAGGACACCTGGCACACACATTAAACACTTCACCATGACACGCATGGGGTGGACCCACTGCCCTAACGCACCAAAGGAGGACCCACTGCCCTAACGCACCAGTGAATGGTAGGCAGATCGGGGAAGAAAGCGCCTGCTTGGGAAGGGCTTGCCACAGCCCCATGGGACCCTTCCCACGAACGTGGCTCAGGAGCTCTCGGGAAAGGGTGCAAGGACCTGCCCGAGAGCCTGCTCCCCCAGCTGCTTGCAGAGAGACTTAAACCAACCACTGCCATTCCAATGTAACTAACTCTGAATGTGTTTCAAAACTGGCCAGATCAGTCCCCTGCACAGGGAGAGAAATGTTTTCCCCAGAGAGAGAGAGATATTTCTTGCAGGACTCAGTATCTGAAGCGCCTATCCCGCCCCAGTGACGCCCACACCCCACACTCCTCACGGCTGTCACTGCATTCATGACGCACGCCCACTGTACTAAAGGCCAATCGTACTTCTGCAGTCAAGCAGTCTCAGTCTTCTTTATTCAGAGGAGTGTCAAGGGAAAGCCCTTCTGCTGGGGGTCCCTGGGGAACCGCCCTGAAGGGAAGTGGCTCCAGCCTCCCTGGCTCTCCCTCCTCGTGGTTCCTGTAGCAAAGCTGATGTTCTTCTACAGCCTTCTCTTTGATCACAGCAATGGTAAGGCTAGAAATGTTCAGCGTGCCCTCCAGAGATCTGTGACCCTGGCTTCTCCCTGAGAACAACAGGTCACAGCTGGGGCTGAAGTGTGGAGACAGGGCAGGAGGTGGGAGGGCTCAACAACGAGGGTTCTGGGCTTGGCCCCAGGGATGCCGGAGGAGCCCGTGCTTCTCTGCGGCCTCTACCGGATTCTCAGGTGTGTGGGTGTAAATGCCTCCACTTCCTCCAAGTCTGGAGTGAGCAGGGAGCAGAGATCTGGCAAGAAGCAGCTGGGACCACCAGCCCACAGGTATACCTCCTTATCTTTGAAGCTCAAAGGCAGGGACCCAGCTGCACTCCTCAGTGGAGCCCACCTGGAGCAAGAAAGGAGGTACGGATCTCACCAAGAGACACCAGACAGGCCAGAAAAACCTTCTGTTATAGCCAAGAGTCCGGGGAGTGTGGAGAAAGAAGTCACGGAAGCTAAGGCTGCTGAAGGGCTGAGACTGGCGACCAGGCCTGAGAGCAGCTGAGAAATCTCTTTACCTTCCTAAGGACATCTACTCTGAACTCTGACCCAGTTGCTCTGGCATTTCCCTCGGGCTCACTGCCTCTCTTCTCCCTTAACTGTTAAGACAAACCCTTAGAAAAGCCAACAGATCTTTGTGCAAGGGGCAGTTGTAGAGGATGAGTTAGTGACAATGGTTCCGGTTCTCAATGAGCTGCGGGTACACACGTGTGCGGCGGCTCCAAAATGAGAAGCAGCGGGGCTGCACTGATTCCCACGCAGTGAGGACTGTCGGCAGCGAGGGACACTGGCCATCAGGGTGCCCGTGCAGGGTGTGATGGTGTGACGGGAGGAGCAGCAAGAGCACTGACAGCACATTAAATGAGCACCTGACCGGTGGCAGGTGCTACGCTAAGGACGCCGTCTGCACGAGTGCAGGTCATCATCGCAGCGACCCTCTGGCGTCCTGCTGCCATCACTGCCACTCCACGGGGCGTCTGCAAATTCACAGACACGTGAAAGAGTGCACGCGAAGGTTCCCAAGCCCCCCACATAATGTTAGTTTTGAAGTCCCACATCTGTTTCCCTAAGAATATTAAAGAAGAACCAGGTCACCATCAGCCACAGGCAAAAAGCATTACAATGGTTGACTTTGCCTGACTGAGGAGAAAACTCTCCTTAAAGGCTTCGGTTTAGAACCTCGGAAGAGGGAGAAACCTCTACACGTTTTGTCCCTCTTCTTTCTTACACACTGAGAGGGGCAGGGACTTGGTCCTGGGGGCACAGCTGGTCAAGCCCGGGACCCAGCCCAGGGCTCTTTGCTTGACACACACCACACCTGTATCTTTTCTCCAAAGGTGGCTACCTGCGATTTGCCAGTCTGCTTTGTCCTGGGTGCACTGGGCAGCTGCTCACTCTGATTCTGGGGACATTTGCTCGGGGACACTACCTGTCTGGTTCCTGCTTCTAAACAAAGCTAGTAGGACTCAATGGATTGGGGCCAGGCTACAAGCATAATTTCTTACCAGTCTATCTTGAGCCCATTAAGGAAACTGCCTCGTTCTGGATGAAACTGTAGTCTCAGGTCCCTTTTGGGGATAGCCCACCCACAGCAAGAGCCAGGGAAAGGTGCTGGGGTGTGTCTTTTTCCTTCATATCCATAGGTGATCCCTCGTAACTCTCTGGAGGGAAACCTTCCCATGGGGAAGAAAACAAACCCAGCCCTCAATAAATAATGCCTCTATCTTATTTTCAAACAGCCTGCTATAAACCAGACACATTTTTACACACTTGGTTTTGAGCTCATCCGGGCTTACATAGGACTGGACAGTGCCCTAAGACAGCCTGCATCCTGTGGGCCCTGTGGTCTCTCTGGCCCTGCCCGCTAAGTTCACGTCGCATCCTCAGGCATCAAGATGTCCAAAATGTCCCTTCCCTGCCCTTGTAACAAACCACCGATGCCGAGAACGCTGGGCCCTTTCAGAACTGGGACCTTGCCAAGAAGACACAGGCTGGCCTGGCCACCTTCTACCCTTCAGACGGGACAGCAGCAGCAGAAAGGCCCCAGGCGTGGGGAGAGCAGTTCTTCACCTACAGCACAGCAAGAGGCGTGCTGGCAGAGGAAGTCGGCTCTCACCACTTCCTGTGGGAGGGAGAGTCACTCCCGCCACCCAGCTGCTGCCCACCCTCATCAGATGCCCCTCCCCACAGCTCTGCGACCACACACAGCGGCCAAGCCGGGCTTTGGCAGCGCTCCCTCCTGGTAATTACACCCTGGGAGCAAACCTGCTTCCTCTTCCCAGGGAGGCCTGGGGAGAGGGCAAGGAGAGCAAGGAGGAGGAGAGGCAGACAGGAGGCAACACCGGAGGCAGCGCTGCGCTGCAGACGACTGCATGGGCGTTCCAACCCAGGAAGAGCATCTTTCTTCGTTGGCACCTGGTAGAATTCATTCCAAAGCCTGCGTGTGCCAACTCTAAACTTAACTTCTGGGTAGAGAAGAAGAAGGTCGTAGCTAAAACTTCCCAGGTGGTAACCTACTCCTCCCAGGAAGGTTAGTAGGTTCAACCAATAAACATCCACCAGGGGGGAAAGAGACCTAACAACCAAATGCAGTATGTGGATCCCAATTTAAAAATTCCTACAAACCCAACAGCGTAAAACAAAAAAACAAGCTCTAAAAACGTTTTTGGGGCAACTGAAAAATCTCAATATGGACTAGATATTAGATGTTGATATTCACATGTGCGATACTGGAAATAGTTACATAGGAAACCGTTCTTAGGGGGCACACGCTGAAGTATTTAGGGGTGACATGTCATGTCGAATGGCTCAGCAAGAAACAAACAGAAAAATCATACATGCAGATGTGTGTGTGTAACGTGGAACAAATGTACCTTGCACACAAATGCATGAAGCACGCATGTGTGCACACACATCCGAGGAGCAGCCACTGTGCACGGGGCCTTCTGAGAGCTGAAGCCCCGGCCGTGTGCGATGCTCAGTCCGCAGCGGAGCCGCAGCGCATGGAGCAGAAGGGGCCGAGGGAAGGGAGAAGCCCCTTGTGGGACCTGAGCCTGTTCCCAGGAAGGGTGGTGTCTCTGTGGGAGAGAAAGGGTGGCAAACCCCAGAGGGCCCCTGTCCCAGGAGGAGCCGTGGGCGACACAGTTGAGAGACGGGCTGTCCCGGAGCCACGCGGAGCGCTGCTGCCAGGGCCCAGGCGGCCCTGAGCACCAGGCGGACGAACGCTTCCTGTTCCTGCCTTACTGCAGGAACAGGGCCTCCGAAGCAGGGACCGTGTTTACTTAACAAAGGAGAGAAAGTGCATCTCTGGTGAGAGGCTGGCTTACAGAACAGCTTAGAAATGGGTTTTCTGGCAAGGGGTCAGTGTCTGCAGGGAGTTATGAACATTAATTTCCAGAGAACATGAGGGAAATTGTCAGACATGTAGAACGACATGAGAGGGCCAAGGGGGAAACCACATGGTTTTCCTGACAAGTCTCTTAACCAAGAGCTCTGAGCAAGAACAAAGCAAGAACTGGAGGTCTCCACGGGACCACACTGTGCCGAGAGCAGAACAGGGTGGGGGTGCAGGAGGGGGGCAGCGTGAGGGCTGGAGAAAGGCAGATGGGATAAGAACTGAAGCGGAAGCAGCTCACGCAACACGAGCAGGTCTAAGAAAAGGGGTGGGAGGGACATTTTCTGGGGAGAAAGCAAGAGAGCTGGAAAATGGGTTGCTTTTCCAGTGTGACCAACTTTCTCACAAGCAGGCCCCCAGGGACTGGGCCCGGCCTCCCGCCCAGAGGGGCTGCAGTGGGGGATGATGAGCAGGAGCACTTGCGTGTGGAGTTGCTAGAAAGAGGAAGCATGCAAGTGACAAATCAGTAACAAGCTCCTCGAGAACATTAAGTCACAATGTCTTTCTGCACAAGGAGGAGGAAATGACTAGGGTGGGTGGTCTTTTGGAGCTAAAAAAGGAAATCACATCCAGGCAATTTCACTAAGACAGGAATTTGGACCCCAGGAGGGCTGCAGCTGGCAGAGTCCTGCAGAGGAGGCACTCAGGCAAGCCTGCGAGCTCAGGGACACACGGGAAGAGCAGAGCCCTGCAAGGATCTGCAGAAGCTCCCCATTTGGGCAGAATGCACTTCGCAAGGTTAAAAACACATTTATGTATAATTTGCCCAAGTTCAATGCATTTTCAGGTTGAAATGATATTGCCGCCCTCTAGAGGTTGTAAATGTTCTATTCCAAATTTATACTCATCTGTAAACTATAATTAACTCATATTTGTTATACTAGAAGTATTTTGCAGATGTCTTTGAAGTCTCTTCCAGGCTCATGATTCCATAACAGGAAAAGGGCCGCGCTTACAGTCAGCTGTTTCTCGTCGCCAGGGAGGACGGACTGGGAGGAACTGTCTTAAGTGGCAGCCAGAAAGGCTTAGATTAGCAACTGAAAATGTCCGATAGTGAAGTTTGTTGAACACCGGAAAGAGGCTCCCGACGATTTAGGGGGTCTTTTCCCTGAACTCTACGCATGGAAAATACCAAGCTTTGGGAATGGTTTAAGTACAAAAGCAAACCAAAAGCTTTAAGGTTGAAAACAAATGACCCCAGCACCACCTGTCACTGCCTACAAACTTCCTGTGCTGGCCCCATGTCCTCTGGGAAATGTCTGGGACACCCGCTTCCCAGGGGAGCTTTCTCTCTGCGTCCACAAGGCTGGGTTCTACAGGGACGTGTGTCTCTTCCTTACCCGCAGTCCTGGCTCCTTGGGGACAGCAGGAACCCTCTCTTCTCCACTCAGAGAGTTGGCATCTAATTTTCCAGGTTCCTTACAGCGTGGCCTCCTCTGCTTTGGTTTGTCTGGAAAATTCTAGGAGACAAATGGAAACCAACATTACAAAATGCTGCCCCGGGTACTTCCGATGAGGGTGGTGCTTGTCACCTAGTTCTGCTATTTTCTCATTAATGGCCCTTTGCCAAGAACCCAGCCGGGTTATGCTGATGGAAACAGCCACCTGGCTCTCACCTAGGCTCTTCCTGAAGCAACAGCAAGCTGGCAAACAGGCTGTGGGGGCCGCCTGGCCCTGCAGACCAGACCACCAGGGCTGTCCAGGCAGCTTCCCAGGCGCTGCTGACCCCTCGCCCTTTCCTCCTCAGCACTGTCTCAGGTTCTCTCCACTGCCACGTGCCTGGCAGGCTCTGTCTGTCCTTGAAGGTGTGCCTCTGTGAACGCACTCCCTGCCTTTGCTTGTGAGTGCTCCACCTCCATTTCTTATCAGCTAGATGCACCCAAAACAAAGATGGTAGACGAGCACATAAGGAAAAATAAAACCCCACCAAGAAAAAACATCTGTGCTCAGTAACCCTTCCCTACAGATTTCTGACCTGGAGGACTGAGGGCAAAGGCAGTGAGGGCTTGAAGAAAAGTCCCCACGCAGTAACTGTATAACTAAGAATAGACACACCTCCTGCAAAGTGGTAATGTGTCAACTTGAAAGGAATAGGCAGGAACATTTTCATGAACCGGCAGTGTTTATGCAACCTAAAGATTTCTCTGTGAGCTTATGATATCGTGTGGTCACTCCAGCAGGGAAGGAGGCTGCGCTTAGACTAATTCTGTCATCATCAGATTGTGCATGCCTATATCTTAGCACAGTATTCTGACACGGATTACAGTATTTTTTGACTTTAAAAGGATTTTCTCAATTGACAGAGACTTCTCCTAAACTCCCTGGTCTCCCTTAGCAAACCCCTTATCAAAATAGCACCAAGCTAGCAGGGAGTAAACAGCAACCTCAGGCAAGAGCAACGAACACTTACTGCCCCACAGCCAGGGACGTCTGAGGAGCAGCCAGCCTGCTGCCTCAGCCAGTCGAGCAGACTCTTGCTGGGAACGGCCTTCGCAGCCTGGGGGCCGGCTGGCGGGACTGGCTCAGGGGGTGCGGTGGCAGGCACTGGCCCTTCAGGGTGTGAGGTGCTCAGAGGGGCCTGCCCCGGGTCTTCATGGACTTCCTGGATGGAGGGAACACAAGTATGTGCAGTTAATTATGGCAGAACAAAAACTAGTTATCTAAAAGGAAAATGCATAAGGTGTTCTTTGAATCTTTCCATCTATTTCCATGTGAATATTACTCTGCTGGGTGCTTGAGTAAGAGCCCTAAACCCTACTGACCCCCGCAGAAGCTCTTGCATGCGTGGGGTGTTCTCTCCACTCCAATACACCTCTCCCTGTCTTATCTACCGGGTTAACTTTAATTCCGTCCTATCTGCTCAGGATCAGCGTGACCTCCCTGGTCATGGTCACTGGCAGTCCCAGCCACCACTGGCCACTCCACATCCTGTACCCCTTCAGCACTTCACAGGGTTTTCAAGTAACAGAAAATGCCTCCCTGCAATTTACTTCCCTGTTTCCCCCTCTGTCATTCAAATGCCTGTCTTACTCACCTCTGTATTCCCAATGCCTGTAATTGGGTCTGCTGATAAAGTACAATGTCAATGCTAAATAAATGCTTGCTTAATAAATTTAAAAAATATTCTGAAGTCAAGGAAAAAATTTTATCAGTCATTCCACTGGAATTCTACTATCAGTACAGAGAAACTATGGCTTTATACCTCTAAAAAAATAAAAAAGACAACCATCTTAAAAGTTTGTAGGATTGGTCAGGGAAAGAAGCTGCCACTCCCCCTCACTAAAGTATACAGAAAGGCTAAGAGAAAGACATACCCCAAACCACACAGCTTAGCAACAAACCTCTCGCATTCTCGAGAACAAAGTCTTCGGTTTGGCTCCCTGATCTGCCCGTACTAGGTGGATAACCGTAGCGGTTTTCTCATGTATAAAATGGGAGTAACACCACCTTCACTGGGCTGCTGTGAGGATCACACAGGACAATCACGTGAAACTGTGAGCACAGTGCCTGGCACACAGCAAGCTCTCAACAAATACTGGTTATTATCGTTCCTCTTAAAATAGGAAAATATGAAATGTGATTCCTGATTTGAAGCTCAAAAATCAATAAACGGGAAAAACCAAAATAGCAAGAGAAGTCAGTGGTCTTTGTCACACTGAACAAAGTCTAAGAGTATCGCCCTTGGCTGCTGTACCTTTCTGGTTGTCTACAATGATCTCCTGAGTTTAGAATGTCTTAGCATCATCTTGGTGAACACTCACAGCGACCCTCTGCTAGAGGTGTTGCGGCCCCCACCTTACAGAGGAGCAAAGTGAGCCTGGCCGACGAACCCAGTGTCGCCCAGTAAATCAAGGAGTAGAGCCAGATCCACATGCAGCAGGTCCTGACCCCTGGTCCTTCTCCCCGTCCCAGCTCCCACTGCCCCGGAGTTACCCTGCCACGAACTCAACCCTGCTGTCTGGCTTTGCTCCACCAGTGGCTCTTCCAAAACACTGGAGGATTTGGATGGTTTCTATTTGAAATGGCAAGACGACCTGGCTCATTTCTACAGGTTGCCTGCAAGTTACGGACTCTATTTCTAGAAAACACTGAGGGTAACTTATAAGGACGACAGAATGGAAATAGGTAGGACAACTGAAATAGGGAGAAGAGCCACAAGCCTAAAATTTTGTGTCTGGGGAAGAAGAGTTAATTGCTCAGTACAGAAAGGTCCATGTTTTCATTTAATGGCCTCAGATACCCACCAAGATTCCTGCCTGAAGGGTCTGCTCCTTCAAGAAGATGAGGTCCATCCCGCCCTCAACATGTTTCCGTCTCCCTCTCCGCCTCCTCGTGGCAGCATCGTCTCTTCTGAAGCTTCCGTTGACAATCTGTCCAGTCACTGGATGGATCAGGCCGGCTTGTAGAATTCCAGACAAGTCCATGCCGAGGGCTCCTTGAAGTGAACTGAGAGCTCCAATCTTAGGGGTGCTGGCACTCACTGGAAAAGGGGATGTGGCTCCTGGGGACCCCTCAGACGTGCAGGAGAGGTCTATTGCTGACTCCCCATGCCAGCCGTTGAGGACGATGGAGGGGTGCCCATGGGGGGCAGAGAACTGGTCCAGGTTCCGAGCCTTTGCATCCCTCTCTAGCTCGAACTCATAAGGACGTCTGTGCTTTTGCTCATCCTTTGTGAATACTGGAGCCAGGAAGCTGTCCTGTGAACACATACATGGAAAGAGAAGTCTGAATGCCACTTCTGTGGCTGAACGCCAGCTGCTTCTCCAGGCCTGGTTTCCACGGGCCCAGTATCATATCTAATGATCTTCCTCGAAGTTCTTCTAACTCAAACGTCTCAAACTTGAGCACCGAATCACCTGGACAGCTTGTTAAAATGCAGATTCCACTTCAGTGGGCCTAAGATTCTGCATTTCTAACATGTTTACAGATGCTGCTAAAGCTGCTTGTCCATGAGTGGGAGTTGCAAGATTATAATTTAGGGAATCTCAACTTTGGCTGTATAGCAAAATCAACTGGGAAGTTAAAAAAAAAAAAATTCCAATATTCAGTCCACACCCTAGACTAATTAAATCAGAATCAGCAGCTTTTCAAAGTCCCCAATGGATTCCACTGTGCAGTCAAGAGTGAGGGCCAGTGTGCTTGTTAGTGTAGCTCAAACTCAACTTAACTTTTATGTCTGAGTTTACGAAACTCAAATAAAACTCACTCCTGCTTTGATTTCCCTAATTCCTATCAGGTGCCATCATTCTCTCAGTCCTCCAGGTGCTGAACACATGAATCCATCCATGCTGCCCTTTCCTTATATGCCTGCCCATTTCCTCACCTGTCTTTGTCCACTCTGTCACTAGCCTAGCCTAGAACCTCATCTCTTCTTCAGACCCCCCCTGTGCCCCCCACCCCGGCTTCCGAGGCACTCCTCTCTCCTGACCCTCACTGCCCATGAACCTGCACACCACTCCGGCTGGGCTACAAAACCCTGCTTTCACCATGCATGCCTCTGCTCTAAGACTTGTAATAGCTCTTCGCTGCCTACAGGACAAACCCAAATTCCTCAACCTACACTAATGGCTCTACCAGAAAACAAAACAAAACAAAACAAAACAACGAACAACACCCCCACCCATCCATTCAGCTATTTGTTGAATGAACGACTCAGCCGGGAAGTGCAGCGTCCCTGCTTTGTTTCATGGTCAACACCAATCTCGTGGCCTCACCTTCTGGATCTGGGCCACCAGTGCCGCGCCGCTGCCGAAGCTGTGCTCTGCTGCTTCTGGCTCCGAGAGGCTGCCTCGAGACGCAGCGCTGCTGGCTAACACGGGGGCGGGCAGCGCGCCCACTGGCTCGTACTGCTGGCTGGAGGGCCACTTCCCGTTCAGCACTACCTGGCAGATGTTGTCTAGGCGGTTGATTATCACTCGGTCCTGTTTGAAAAAAGACAAAATCTCTGAGGCACAGGTACCGACTTACCCAAATTCACAAAGTCCACCGAGATCAAGTTTTCTAACCAGAGTGAGCTAATTAGAAAAAAAGCATTCACTTCATAAGCCTTAAAATAAATGTCATAGTCTGTGCTGTAAATAAGATAGACTATGAAGACAATTTGACACTTCTGTCTTATGGTCTAATCAGTCAAGTGCATATACTTTAAATGTTCAAACATAATGATACTAATACCTTTTAAAGATATTAAACATTTCTCTGAATTTGCTACTCAGAAATACTCTGAAAGGTAAAACTAAAGGATTTAAAGCTGAGAAGTTTTGGGTGAAAAGGCAAGCACCAGGACACACCTTCGGCCACTCAGAGAAGGAATAGAGGGTTTTCTCCTGGAGCAGCTGAGCGACGGTGGGAGCCCGAACTTCCTGCAGGTCGTCCCCAGTGTCTCCCGCGATGCCTGATGCCGAGCTCTTGCTTTCCTCTTCAGAGAGTTTCCCTGGGTAATCTGGGCAGGAAGGGTTAAAAAAATTAGATTCTTGGGAAACAAGAGTGATCTGAAAGATCAGGACATCTGATCTGTCTTTTTAAAATTCCCATTCTGGCCCTGGCTGGTGTAGCTCAGTGGATTGAGCACGGGCCTGCAAACTGAAGTGTGGCTGGTTCGATTCCCAGTCAGGGCACACACCTGCCTGGGTTGTGGGCCAGGTCCTCAGTGGGGGCCACGTGAGAGGCAGCCACACATTGATGTTTCTCTCCCTTTCTTTTTTCTTCCTTTCCTCTCTCTCTAGAAATACATAAAAAAAAAAACTTTAAAAAAACAAATTCCCATTTTATGCTAATTTTATTTTTTGACTTAATCTTTATTGTATTTTTCCATTACTATTTAGTCCCCTTATATCTCCCTCCTACTAGCAATCACCACACTGCTGCCCATGTCTATGAGTCCTTTTTTCGTTGTTTTTTTTTTTTTTTTTTTAAGATTTTTATTTATTTATTTTTAGAGAGAGGGGAAGAGAAGGAGAAAGAGGGAGAGAAACATTGGCCTGCAACCCAGGCATGCAGTCTGACAGAACTGAACCTGTGACCTTTCGGTCTGCAGGCTAGTGCTCAATCCACTGAGCCACAGCAGCCCCTTGTTTTGTTTTTTGCTCAATCCCTCCATGAATATTAACCACCATACCTTCTATCTCCAGAAAAACAGTATCAGTTAAGCTGTAAAGGTAGATGCTGCCCTAGGGCTACCTATACAGGTCATCTGATAAGAGTTTGTATCCATACCCAAACAAAAACAGTAAGAAAATAACATAGAAAGGATATTTTTCTGTGCATCCAAGAGCGAGAGGAGATAAGCCACAAAGAGGCTTTCACATTTGGTGTAGGGGATAAGAGGAAACTAAACATTAAAATACATTTGATGCATCTGAAGGGATAGACTATAATATTAACAAAAAGGAAAAAAAGTCCTGGAACAACAAAGGTAAAAAAGACGTGATTTATGTAAAAAACGATGCAAAGAAACCTGGAACATTTATGTCACTGATAGAAAGAAGTGGAAACACAACTCATTCTCTCAAGCTCCAGGGGCTCTTCAAAGACCCACCCACCAGTAACTACAGGAGGGAATGAAGGCAGCGCGGCGCCCAGGGCAGGAGAGGTTGTGGAGCTCTTTTCTCCGCGAAATGACAAGGAATGTCTATCCTCTCACAGGTGGAGACTTCACTTTTTAAAAAATGTTATTTTTTGCCCTGGCTGGTGTAGCTCAGTAGATTGAGCGCGGGCTGGGAACCAAAGCGTCCCAGGTTCGATTCCCAGTCAGGGCACATGCCTGGGTTGCAGGCCAGGTCCCCAGTGAGGGCCATGTGAGGAGCAACCATACATTGCTGTTTCTCTCCCTCCCTTCCCCTCTCTCTAAAAATAAATAAAATCTTTAAAATAAAAATGTTATTTTTCAATTATAGTTTATATTCAGTATTATTTTGTATCAGTTTCAGGTGGACAGCATAGTGGTGAGATGGTCGCACACTTTGCAAGTGGTTCCCCAAATGTTTCAAGTACCCACCTGGCACCACACTGACTTCACTTTTGACTGGGGAGCTGCAGAGACTCCTTACCATGAATAGGGCCTTGCTAGGCCAGTGGATCCAAGGAACCACAAGAGAGATGTGGCCCTGGCCTGCAAGGACCTACAGTTCCCCGGGGAAAGAAAGGAAACAGCAAATACAAAACAAGTAGCAAGAATAAACGAGTAGCAGTTATGAACCATGGTGAGTGCTATGAAGGGAAAGGAGCAAGGCACCATGACAGCAGTAAGAGAGAAGGACCTACTGGGGGAGGGAAGGCTGGGGAAGAGGGCCTCTCGAAGGACAGAACGCCCGAGAAGACGAGGCGGCAATGGGAAGGGCACTCTGGGCGTGCTGGGGAACTAAGAGGCATCCAGGGAAAAGGTTCAAAGACGAGGCCAGAGGGGCAGAATCCTCTAGATCACACTGAGTCCTGTAGGCCATGAAAGAAAATGTGACTTTTATTCTAGATCCCACGAGGAGCATCACTGAATGGTTTTAAGCAGAGGAGCTGATTTAAGTTTTCAGAAAAAGCAAAATGATGTGAGAGGCAACCCTGGAAAAGAAGCCAAGAGACATGGGGCTGGCTCCAACAGCCATGCCAATTACTGCTCCTTCAGCTGTGATTTCCAGTCTCAGAAACAGGGCTGGGGGGGTGGGACGGGAGGGGAAAGGGGAGAGGCTGCAAATAACTGTAATTAAACAAAAAAATTAATAAAAAAAAAAAAGAAACAGGGCTATCTTCCCTGCCTCGCCTATTCCATTCCACATAGCACACGTGTGCAGAACCCCAGCCGAGGGCTGCAGAAGCACTTTTAAAAGCACTGGTGCAAGGGACTCCCCTCACAAATAAGCGCAAGCTCGCCAAAGCTTACCAAGTTCACTGCCACCTTCTACCTCAACTTAGCAAGGCTGATGCTGCCACCGAAGTGCATCAGTGCGTGACAGCTCTCCTCCAAACCACGCTCTTCCAAACCCTGTCCTGTTTGACTATCTGGGTTTCCAAGCACTGATGACTTAGTGCTTTTCTCCACGCCAGAGTTCAAAAAGCAAAGTGGGTTATTGTTTTTTAAGATTTTATTTATTTATTTTTAGAGAGGGGGAAGGGAAGGAGAAAGAGAGGGAGAGAAACATCGATGTGTCGTTGCCTTTTGTGTGCTCCCCCACCGGGGACCCGGTCCGCAACCCAGGCACATGCTCTGACTAGGAATTGAGCCGGCGACCCCTTGGTTCACAGTCCGCGCTTAATTCATTGAACTACAAGGGCTCAAATAGCAAAGTGGGTTTTGTAATTCAACACATGGCAGCCATCCTTCGCGGCCTGGGGTGAGGAGGATGGGCAGGGTCACGGACTGGCTCCTCCTGAGTCAGCTGGGGAAAAAGCTGCTTTCAATTCAGCTCCTCTGGCCTTAACCTTGCTAATGCGCTGAGTGTAATTTGGGTTCAGCAGATTTCCCACAATAATCACTCATCACAGTGATTAAAACCAAAGGTTGAGTAGATTCTTGAAGTTTTAAAATTTCTTGTAACTTGAACTCTTATGTAAGATTTCCCTATTTAAAAAGAGGTACTTACAATTTTATTTTAATTTCTGCTGACTTACTAAAAGGACTCTAAATCAAATGCACCAACATTAAGTCATAGGGTTTTGACAATGACATGAATAAATGGCACTACCGTTCTTCATCTCAATAAAGATCACATTTATTTGCCTTTTTTGTGGAGTTCCTGAGGTTCTCCAGCTGTTCTGCTTCTAGTTTGAAGCGCCGTATATAGTGGCATTTCTAGCATCTATTGTGTAAAAAGCACACAGCCCCACCCAACCACACAGCTGATGGGGCAACGGTTGTCTACAACCCCCCTCACTTTTCTGGAAGGACCACAGTTAAGCCACTCTGTCTCATTTTCAGACCAAGGCCTGGGACCTTCGGTTTTAAACACCCAGTGAGCGTACGTAGGTCTGTTTCAGAAGCCTTAAAACTCTCAGCACTGCCCCCTCATTTCCCCTCCCTGCCATGTGAGAAATGGTTTATCCAAAACATACAATGTCCCCCATACTGTACCTTGACCATGGCAGTTTCCATCTCTATCATAATCATCTTTACTCTCAAAATCCATGTCTTCCGACTTGAGCTCGCTTCCTTCAGGAGGATGTGTGAGGAAACCCTTCTTCCCTTCCGTACTTTCTTTCCAGGGTTCTTTTAAAAGTTCGTGCTTCACTTGAAACGGCTCCGATGGAAGAGCAATGAGCTCCCGCTCCACTGTGCTGTTACTAGTTTTGCTTCTGTACAGATCTGGATTATAACCCTTAGGCTTCTCCACTTCAAATTCGTCATTCTCAAGGCCATGGGTCCACCTCTCCAGGTGTTTGCAGTGGCACTGGCAGGCCACCTGAGAAAAAGGCCCCTGCAGCCTGGCGTTCTCACTCACAGCCTCCAGGCTGCCTTTCTTGGCTTCGTCTACATGGAAGCCTCGGCTCCCTTCACTTGGCATATGAGCAGTGGGCTGGGGCAGAGGCAAGCCCCCTGGCCTTCCCCTCATGCCTGCTGCCACGTCCAAGCTTTCCTCTTCGTTTTCCTCCTCTTCCTCCTCCTCATCACTGTGGTTCCGACTCAAAATCAAATTACTTTCTAAACTTTTGTGTTCTAATAAATCAATTAATTGCTGCTCTGATGACAGGTTTCTTTTGGAGTCATAGACACTAAGATTACACATATCGACAAACCCACTTTCATTTCCTTGATCCAAGGAAGGGGAAGCCAAGCACTTGGCTTCTAACTGCCCGATGTTTTCAGGTCTCTGCCCTGCCTCCCTGCAGCAGAGGTCCTCTTCTCTTGCAAGAGACATCAACAGGTGATTCCCATTTTTAATGTTCATCTGAGCTACTCCTGCTTCTAAACTCTCCATGAGGGAGGAGCCCAAAGCTCCTTCTGCCTCATGACCACCGAGCTGGCAGTTCGCATCTTTGCTGGCTGAGATAGCAACAGCATCTGTTCTGGATTCTGTGCTGGTACTTGGGCTCTCCTGCAGAGAGCCTGGCCCTCGGCCAAGCGCCTTCTTACCATACATCATGCTCTCCAAGGACTCGGGCAGAAGGCTTCCGTCGTGGCTGATGGAGATGACATCCTGAACTTTGGAAATAAAGTTTTCACAAGTCATGTCGGGTAAGCTGCCCCCAGGTGGACCGAGGGGATCCTCTCTACCTTCTATTTTCCCTAGATTCTCAGGTTCATTTTCAAGGGACTCTGAAGTCCTGCTCATTTGTGTATAGGTAAGAGACTCATACAGTTTGGAGTTGGTTTGGTAAAGGCAACAGAGACTTTCTGGAGACTGGGTGTCAGGTCTTTTATGCTGGGCATAGTTTCTGTAGGCGTCCAGGAAGGACAGCTGGGGGTCGGTCATGATGTAATAGTCAGTGCGGTTCAGCCCATGCTTGGCGGTGCCGATGAGCAGGTCCCGATCATGCTTCCCGCACTCCCACCACACTGGGAGGTAGAGGCTGGGCCTGCAGAGCTGGAGGCGCTCGTGCAGCTGAGGACACGTCAGCACTTGCTCTCGGACCTTCCGCAGCAGTTCAATGCGGTACAGGGTTTTTGCGGCCCGTTCCTCAGTGATAGGTTCAACATAGATGGCGGGATCTGGGGGACCTGGAAAGGCAAACAAAGAGCCCGTCACTTCAGGTGGCCCTTGGGCACTGGCTGCCCCCGAGTCCTTGCTCTCTGGTCTAACAGCTTAGCTCCCTGACTCCTCAGCACGGCAGTACCAGGTGTGCGTGCCCCTGTTGAAATGAAGAGCTGAGAGAATGGAAAGTTTTTGTGAAACAAGGACCACCCCGTGAGGGTCAAAGGAGAGTATGAGAACTCAATTGCAGAAATAAGACGAGTTCCCTTTCAGTAAGCACGCACCATGTGCCCTCTGCACTGGGTACTTTACACACGTCATTTAGTTCTCGCAAAAATTCTGTGATCTACCAACACTGTCCTGTTCTAAGGATGAGGGAAGGTGCCAGAAGCAGGATTCACATCCAGGTCTTGTCAGTGGGGCTCCAAGGTCCCTATTTTCCCAATCTATCCAGCTCTCTGGCTTTAATGAAAACACACTAACCGTGCCACGTGGGGGCAAAAGTTGGGACATCTGAGCATGCTGCCAACAGCCCAGCACCCAAGCCGGGTAGGCTCAATGTATGGCTTGGCTTTCCTAAAACAGAGTCACATGGCCCAGGGCAAGTTTATCTACAAGCAGGAGGCCGAAGAGGGCCTCACAAGGGGCTGCTGCAAAGAATTCCAACCAGGAAGAAGTTCCTCAGAAAGGGCCTCCATCGGATCAGCAGATGTTTCAATGACAGCCACCCCCTTTCTCTAGTTACAAGTCAACACGTGAGAAAGCAAAGTTATTAAGATTTAATCTATGGAAGGTGCAAAGTTCATAGAAGGATAAATCTCCATGAGACTTAAAAAAAAAAATGATACTCTGGAAAAGGTAATTCATAGTAGTCCCAATATTTCTGTGAGGTTTTACTCTGAATTCTAATTTCTGTTGGAGTTACAACATTTTGGGAGATGGCTTTTCTTTTATGAAGGTGGAGACCCAATTTGGACTTCATCAATTTGTGAAAACCCACTTGCCTTTACCTGAAATTTTCAGCTAGATCCCACTTTTATAATTATACCAAAAATAATTCTAAACTTTGAAAATCAGCATGTTCTTCCCTTATCTCATCTGGGATATCAGGACAGAGAGTTTTCTCACCACCGTCCTTCCACGCGGGCAGACGACAGACGTGCCGGCACATGGCCACGAAACTATAGAAATAGTGCTCCAGGCTCTCGTCGGACTTCTTGTCCAAACGGGAGATGAGGCGGAACTGTGTCCAGTCAAACGTTTTCTTCTCTTGATCAAAAACAACCCCGAAGGAAGACACCGTCCTGTAGAAGTCTGCTTGCTCCCTCCGCGTCCACCTGCGATTTAACCAGAGGGAGGGGGGCTGTTGTTCCTGCTTTTAAACACCAACAACTAACTTATCAAATACCTACTGGAAGTGCCTCTGAAGTTAAGAAAGCAGGGAGGACTAGTGCGTCTGTTTTACTGTTTGTTTTCACTTAAGTTAAATTGGGCCGAGAGGCTTATGACGAAAATTGACTGTCACCCGTCCAGCATTTCGCACCTTTCAGCTCTCTTCTGGTAACTGTCTCATAGTTTCTAAACCACGTCTGCACGTCTGTGAGCTCTTGATTCATCGACTTGAGAGTTACTGGTTTATTTCCTCTTGTGGGAGATATTTTTATAATACTTTTTATGGTTAAACATTTTATCTTACTTTTCCTCCCCTGTATGACACTCTAGAATTACAGAATCCTGGAGGAACCTTCCAGACCATTAAATTCACCTCCTTCATTTTACAGACAAGGAAACTGGTCCAGAGAAGGGAAGCGCCTCCCTTAGCTGCACACCTCCCTGGACCCCTACTGCACATCGGCTTTCTTCCTGCTTCCGTGGGCAGGTTGTCCATATCAACTATCTTCTCTAGAACACAGAGGTTCTCTAGTTTGTACATCCTGTAGGACTAAGATAATGACTTAAGGGAGCTGAATGATTATACTCCTCCACCAGTCTCTATGAGGGGCTTTGGGCAGCACACGCTTCACCCCTGCGGGAGTGACATAAGCAGTGAGACAAGGAGGTCAGAGGAAGAGTGAGAAGCAAGCAGGATGAGGCTCTGGCTCTTCTCTTTGGAGCTGTGAAAGAGGGAAGAAATATTTCCTAAGTCACCAAATTTCACAAAGCCAGAAGAAGTGCAGAGAAGTGAGTAAACGTGCTACGTGACATTATTCTAATTCACTGGATGCCGCACCAGAAGGATGGAGAGATACATAGACTCGGACCTGCAGCTTCGTTAGTTTTTCGGGTGGCATCATTCCTAGCCTGTGCTGGCCTTCTGAGCCATTTTTAGCTTAATTCTCACATAGGCAAGCGATTCCTGGCAATTTGTATCTTCCTTCTAGGCTGGTATTTTATGGTATTGCTTGTTCTCAGAGGGTTGACAAGGACTGGTAGCTGTAAGACAGCTTCAGCGCACACTGCCCACCCTGCTGCTGAAAGAGCAGGGTCTGATATACGCCTTTTGTTACTTTTACCCAGCATGAGGTTTTTACACCCCACCCTCAGAGATGGGGTCCAACTTAAAAAAGGGGGTCAAGCTGGAAAATCATAAAAGCCTGGGAACTGTGAACAGAGGGTGCCCTAGATCTAGTTAATTCTGGAGGACACGTGTCCTCCAGTTACCCGCTCTCCCATTTGTCCCCTTTACCCAGTGGGCAGCTTAGCACACCCTCTTGGCCACTGGCTTTACCTCTTTTGGGCTTCCTTGTTGATGAGGTCCATTTCTGAGGTTCTCCTGAACATCTCTTCCTGGACCCAGTATCCTTGGTTACCTGGTCCCAGAATTTCAGGCCGGCAGAGCTCCTTGCGGTTGCAGCGCTGGTAAATAGTGACCAGCCGCCTGAGCCGAGCTGTCAACGCGGATGAAACTGGCCAGGGTGATTTGTCTGGGTCGGAGCCATCCTGGGCTTCAAACATCAGTGAGGACATTAGTATTTACAAACAGAACCAAAACAGAGGTGACTCAAGAACTTAATCAGCTCAGGAGCTAGGCATAGCTGATAAGGCTACAATTTCTCTTTAGAAACTACTTGGCTGTGGTCGGCTGCTGTCTCTCAAATATAAATGTGTCTGTCTGCAGAACTGATGTGAGGACACCGCTCTAGGCCGGACAAAAGCAGACCCTTTGTGACCTTCTCCATAGAGGACTATGGGCTTTTGTGTAGCCGGGCCTTCCAACTGCCAAAGACTCAATTAAGTGTGAAATCAGAAAACCAAACCAAAAACCAAACCAAACCAAATCCCCCTATATTTTCTCTCTCACCAAAAAATTAAATTAAAAAAAAAAAAAAAAATCAATGGGACTTTGATTCCTTTGTTTCTCTCAGACTCCATCCTGACTTCAGATATTACCATGGACTTCACTTTTGAATTTCAGTGCCAGGTGGAGGAAGCTTGCCAGAGCCATGTTACGGCTCCACATGACTCCAGGAGAGCTCGATGCAGGTCAAGTTACTTGGTTTTTAAAAGAGCCTCCTTAAAAAACAACATTTGATCACATACGAACTCCAAAGCCACGAACCGGGATCTTACCCTCCTTTGCCTTCAGAAGGACAGTCTCACCTGCCTGGCTGTCGTCCTTCTTTTCACCGCCAATGCCATCACCCCCATCGCTGGAACTCTCCTAGGGATAAATGAGGCCCTGCCATCAGCAAAACTGCAGCTCAAGAAGAAACCACCTCAGACAGCCCTTACACAGAAGGAGTTAACACGCACAAGACATATCTCCTATCCATGAACATCTCAAAGACCGAAGTGGTCCCTGAGAAATAAAGGTCACGTAGGCAGTTTTAAAAGAGCCAGAAAGCAGTTTGTTTAAAATAAGCATGGTTTCCAGGAACTATGTGGAATGATTCTGCCTGTAGAGAATTATAGCTTAAAGGATGATGAACTTGAATGTTCTCCCTGGCAATTCCATTTTACACGAGCTATTTCAGCTGTGCATTCATGTATTTGCTTTACCATCATCACTCGCAATTTAACCGTCATTTCACAAGGCTATGCCTGCATCTTGTCACGGAAGAGCATCATGCTCCCGTTCATTATGGTCAGCTCACTTCACAGCAACAGACACTACTTCCCTAAACACTACTGCTCCGGGCACAGGACCCGATGGTGCAAAAACCCCGGAGTTTAAGACTAAAATCACGATCCGAGGCTCCCGATGAATCCGGAGTAGCATCACAGGCATGGGCTTATCCAAATGGGAGCATCTGTCAAACCGGCTCTAGTCTAACAGGTTCCTTTACAACCCCCTTCTTGGTCTCAGGAGTGGAACTTTAAAAGAAAAATGTGTGACAGATTGTGCGTGGCTCCCAGCCCAGGACAGTCACTCTCTGGTCCCTCACAGAAAACGTCTGTGGCCTCCTGGGCGATCACGCAGCATAGGGACCAATCCCCCAGGGACGGTAGGAATGGATGGACACCTACAACGGGCGACAGTTAAAATACAAAGCACTCTCTTGGGCCCCTCATACCGTGGAAGGACCTGAAGGAGGAAAGTCTGAAAAGGCAAAGAGGGTGAGGCCCCTTTTCAAATGCATTCCTTTCTCACCAGAATAGCTGCCATTACCGAGAACTATGTGTTACTTAGGCACCACACGAAACCTTGTACGTGACGGCTCACTTATTTCTCAGGACTGCTTCATGAGGTAGAAACTACCAATGCCCACACTTTACAGCCCACAAGCCGTAGAAAGGTTCTGTAGCTTGCCCAAGGTCACACAGCTGGTAAGTGGCAGAGCTGGGCTTCAAACACAGCAGTAGGACGAGAGTGCACACTCTTAAGCACCAGCTATGAAAAAGGAGTGACAGGAGAGGCTGGCGGATCACCTGTGCTGGAGAGAGAAGGGCACCTAGAATAGGAGAACACCAGTTTAATCTCTCTGCCCTGGCCCAACTGTTTCCTGCCATCTGATGTCCGTGAGGATCGGGAAACGCAAGGTGGCCTGCTGCACCACTTTGAAGGCACACTTAAATATGCCACCACATCCCCTTTCACTGTTTAGGTGGCTCAAAAATGAGCAGAAAATAATCGACCATGCCATGCCTTATATCCTTGCTGGACACAGAGCATTTTTCAGTATCCTTATAGTGTCTATGGAGATCCTTTGGAATTACAGACCCTTTCAGGCTGAAGATGACCTACTGCCTATAAAGGTGGGAGTCAGGCACAGAGCTGTCCCGCCCCTTGCGGTGACACACGGGACGCTGCCGTGCGCGTCACCATGCCCCAGGCCCGCCGGCCCAGCTCCCAGCTTGCTGCGAGGCACCCAGCTTTCTCTTCCAGTCCATCTAACGGTTTCTATCGGTACCCAGTTAGTAAACACCGAGCGCCTTTTTCTGAACCCTGCCCTCTCTTGGAGGCACTTCCTCTCTCTAGAAATGGCAGAATGGAGAAGAGCCAGCTGGCTTACCAGGAGCCCAAGCGAAAAGGATGTCCTAACCTCAGGGAATGACCCCTTCACGGGGGGTTGCGGCGCACACAGCAGGGCAGACCAGGGCCACAGAAGCACACTGAAAGCCGGGGTCGGGGTATGTAGCTCAACAGTTGGTATCCCAAGTTTTGTCTACAGGAAGCAATCTGGAAGAGACGTCACCTTCGAAGAGGTATGAACCAGTCATTTCAGAGGAAGGGCCCAGAGAGTGTGACAAGAACGTCACAACAAAGGAAACTGACTACAACAGGCACTTTCTCCATCTTGAGCACACATGTGCTTTGGAGTCTGACAGCCCACTGCTCTCTGGCCTGGGACAAGATGTTTCGGTCTCTCTCAAGCTCATTTCTTTATTTGCAAAGTGGAGATAATACTTCATAGGGTGCCAGTGAGGTGCAAATGAGTCAATCGTGTAAAGTGTTATAATCTGCTGGCACAGAGCAAACGTCCAACAAATGAGAGCTGGGACTGGGGAAATACTAACGAGCAGCCCCAACTCCTAGGTAATCACTCGGTATTTCCATCTTCTACTTGGTTGGCTAAAAGTTCACTTGGTTTTTTTCTGTAAGATGGTTCTTATTAGCACCTAGTGGTCTTTAACTTCATTTGAAACAATGTTGTTAGATTACATTGTGACAGCTGTCATATTAGCATGTGTTTAAAAAAACTTATCAAAATTGGTAAATTTTTGTTTAGTCATTATAATATTGAAGATGGAAGGAAATACATAACATTTTTAGCATATTATGCTTTATTATTTCAAGAAAGGTAAAAACGCAACTGAAATGCAAAATATGATTTGCGCAGTGTATGGAGAAGATTTTGTGAAAGATGGAACACGTCAAAAGTGGCTGATTAAAACTATTTAAACCCTGGCCGAGTGACTCGGTTGGTTGGAGAGTCATCCTGTACACCAAAAGGTTGCAGATTTGATTCCCAGTCAGGGCATATACCTAGGTGTAGGTTCGATCCCCAGTGGGGGTGCATACGGGAGGCAACAGACTGATGCTGTCTGTCTTTCAAATCAATAAAAACATATCCTCGGATGAGGATTAAAAAAATAAAATAAAATAAAATAAAAAGACTATTTGAGCTGCCTCTTTTCTAGTAGTACAGGGATCAGAATATTGCCTAACTGATGGGGAAACATGCTTTGTAAGTACTCCACATTCGAAAACCACTGTTTGAGCTCAGAGAACCCTCAAACTCTTGACTTGTAAGAGTGATTTTTCAGTTCCTAACTGCAATTTCCTCACAATGGGATCGGACCACTTCAGGCCTATTTCTCCATAAGAGTTTTTCCCCAAGCTCACTGCGCAGATGACAACATTCCCACTCACAATGACCTCGTTTCAGAGGCACCTGGAGGAGGAACAGCCATGCAGCAAGGACAAGACACTCTGTTACAACAAGACTATATGAGTGAAAGTTGGGCCGGTACTTGCTCCTACTTCTGCTCAAAGAGATGTTAATCTCACAACATACAAGGTTTGGTAGAGAAAGATTTCATTTATAATTCTAGGCTCCAAACCATTCCAAACACGAGCAAACTTTTAGACTGCATTGGTGGTTTCAGTAGTCCATGGACTCCAGCTGCACCTGAAATCTGTTTGTCAGAGTTCTTTTGGTATTGAAACAGAGAGAGGCTGGGGAAAGGGAGGAGACCAGATCTTCTCAAATGTCCCTTTTAACGCTAACGTTCTGTGGTCCTCTGCCCGCCACGTGTTGAGAAGACAACTGTCACAGTGTGCTCTGGTAGGCGCCAGAGCAGTGGGGTGTCTGGAGACGATATGATATGACGAAAGGCAGAGAACTAGGGACACGTTACCTGCAGAGAGATTTAAAGAGATTAAGGTTGCTACCTGGCCTCAAGAATTTAAAATACTATCAGAGAGGAAAGAAAGAAGAGTTTTGTTCTTTGCAGTACCAAAGAAAACTAGACACAATCTATGCAATCAATTGGCAGTCAGATATCTGGGTCAACATAAGGAAGTCTCACCCAACAATGAAACGGGCTTCCTTGGAAGGCAGCACAGTCCTCCTCTTTTCCCCATGGACTCCTGGGCGTGCCTGACCCCAACAGCGGAGTTGTGGAGGGCTGGAAGACTCCGAGGCTACTCAGACGTGTGCCAGGGCCCCTTGCAATGCTGAGATTCTTCCACTCTATTAGCTGTTAGTCCTTCTCTGCCTAGGTCTGTGTAATTCAGACAAATTACCCTAGTTACGGATGATGGGCTCTTTGGGCTTCTCTGACCCTGCTTGCCGATCTGCCTGAGGACAGAAATGGGCGAAGGAAACACCCGACCAGTGTCTTCGGTGCAGGAGGTGTGGGGTGAGAGGGCAGCAGGCCTGCTTCCGATGTGGGCCGTGCTTCTGTATAAGTCAAGCTTAATCTGTTATGTAATTGGTCCACCTCAAAATCTGGGGAAGCCCTTCTCCATTTAATCTGCTTTTGATTATGTTCTATTTATAGCCCAGGTTTTAGGGGTTTGAAGAGCAAAATAAATAATACAGGCATTAATTTTATAAATAAACTAAAACATGGTCCCAGAGTTGTTTTACCTTACTGTAAGAAAACAAGTTATTTTATCAGTTCTGCTACAACCCCCTGTGCCTGGAGCTCTCCAAGATCAAAAACCAAGTGCTTAAGCAGGGAGACTTCACTGGGACCAGCTCCCAGCAGGGCCTGGCCTGCAGCTGGCCTGGCAGCTGCCTTTTCATAGAAGCTGCTGCTTGGGGGAAGGCACATGTATGTGTGGCTGAAATGCTTTGTACTTCCGTGATTACAAAAAAAAAATACTTGATTGGGAAAGAGAATGCCAGAATATTGAGGCCACATCTAGTTTGAACTCTAACATCTAGTAGCTGTGAGCATTTGGCAAAGTCCTTTCATTTCCTGGGCCCAACTGTGCTCAGCTCTCAAAGGAGGGTGGTGACATCTGAAATGCTTACCTCACATGGCTGAGATGAAAATCGAATGAAACAAGCAGAAAGAGTGCTTTGGAAAGAGTCAGGTTCTACATGAGTAGTAGGTATTACTTTTATTTATTTGATACTAAAGTTGTTTTCCACGGTATTAAAGTTGTTTTCCAGTATAAAAGTTGTTTTTGATATTAAATATGTTTTCCAAAACACATTCCAAATTCCAGACGAAAAGAAGTAACAGTGTCAGCTGGGGTCCAAATGGCAGAATTTGGGATATTAACTGTCAAGACCAGAACTCAACTTCCTTCAGGCCTGGGATCTGAACCTTCATGCTCATTTGCCTCAATCCACTGCTTCTCAGACCTTGGGGGAGGATATGGAAACACAGCCTTGAAAATTAATTATTTCCTATTTTGGGAAAAGTGATGTGATTATTATTACAGGAATCAGAGCTGATGGAAGCCAAAGTAAATATCACACATTCACTGAATGAGAACCAAAGGAAAAGAGCTGGTAAGTTTCAGGGGGTGATCAGGAGAAGAGCAAAGATTACTCTGGTAATGGAGGAAGCTGGGGACAATGCAATAGTAACCTCTGGGATCCAGAATCCGTGAAATTCTAATAGATTCATTTGCTCCACTCCTCAAAGTCAGAGAACATATAGTAGATAGTGCTTGAGGCCTGGTAAGGTTTCAGTCCTCTCATGCAAAGTCCCACAAACTCGTTTGTAAAATGCAATGCAGACTTATGCTTCTGGGAAGATGCACACTTCTTCACTCCTCACTCTAAGTACAACTACACATCTCTGGGCACTAGAGCACTTCATAAAACAAACATCCTAAGAGAACTGAAAGGAAAAGATCATGTAGGGAACTTGGGACCCAAGGACTGACACAGTGGTGAGTTCTCTGGGTTTTCTTCATTGTACTATATTTCTGAGATTTGGAGGTAAAGAAGCTGGCTACCTGGCAATGACAAATGGTGCAGACAAAAGCAAAAACAAACAAACAAACAAACAAAACACCTTCCAAAAAAGCCTGCGCTAGCACAGGGCCAGGGAAAGGGCAAGGTGGAAATACACAAAGTGTTATGATTACACCCATTCCAGTCCAACGACAAAGAAAAAGCTGTGGCTCAGGATGCCCATATCAGCAAAGGCGGAGTGGGAATCTAGACTTCTACCTTCACCAGGCTGTAAGAAGGAACCCCATTCCCCTACTGGGGTGGTGTCACAGAGCCCACAGGGAGTGGGACTGTCACCCCTGACAGTAATGAGATGCCCACCCCTTCTCATGCTGTCAGCAAAGACTACACAGAGAGCTGAACTTCCGCTCCTGCCCAGCAGTAATGAGAAACACCCCCCTGGGTGTCATCAGGGGCTGACCGGGAACACAAACTTTTCCACTCCCACCTGGCGGTAATAAGGTGGTGCGGTGCACACTCACTGGTCCCCTGAAAGAGAGACAGATGTCAGAGGTAGTCAGCTAAAATGGAAGTTTTAAATCATATCCTGAGTCTCACAATATAATAACCGAAATGTCCAGATTTCTCTCAAAAATCACCATACCAGGAACCAGGATGATCTCAAACTGAATTAAAAAAGACGATCAACAGAAATTACAGAGATTGTATAATTATCTGACAGTAGAATTTAAAGCAGTCATCAATGAGTAATCCTAATGAAAACAAAAAGTTCCAGCAAAGAAACAAGATCCAAAGAACCAAAGGGAAGTTTTAGATATGAAAAATGCAATAACCAAAAAAAAAAAAAAAAAATTTTTAAAGAGCCCTCAACGGATAGGCTCAACAGCAGAATGGAGAAAGAAAAGAATCAGTAAACCAGAAGACAGAAAACCAGAAAGCACCCAATGTCAGCGACAGAGAGAAAGATGAGCGATAATTAAACAGAGCCTCAGGGGCCTGTGGGACAACAAGAGATCTAACATTCGTATCATCAGAGACTGAGAAGGGGAGGAAAAGGGTTTAAGGAAACAGTGGCTGAAAACTCCCCAAATTTGGCAAAAGACACACACCTACAGATTCAAGAATCCAAATAAGATGAATTCAAAGAAATCTACACAAAAACATCAGTTAAACTTCTTGAAAACTAAAGATCAAAATAATCTTGCAAGCATCAAGGAGAAGACACCTCGCGACTGGGGGAGAAACAACGTTAACGCCAGTGGATTTCTCACTGGAAACCACGGAAGCCAGAAGAAAGGGGCGCGGCATTTTTCAAGAGCTGAAAACAACAACTGCCCACTAGAATCCGACCTACATCCAGTGAAATGACTGGGCTGGCCAAAAAGTCCGTGTGGTTTTTTCATAAAATAAAAGACACATTTTTCATTTTCACCAATAACTTTATTGATTTGGATATTTTGAGTATGCTGACTATCTCCTGTGTGGGATAACACTGATTGTTCTCAATTAATGGCTCAATTTGATCGCTATCAACTTCAACTGGTCTACCCGACCATGGAGCATTGCCCAGTGAGAAATCTCCAGCACGAAACTTTGTAAACCACTGACAACACATTCGATCAGTCACAGCACCTTCCACATACACTGCACAAAACTTTTTATCGTTTCAGTTGCGTTTTTTTTTTTTTTTTAAGATTTTATTTCATTTATTTTCAGAGAGAGGAGAAGGGAGAGAGAAAGAGCAATGCACGGCTGCCTCCCACACGGCCCCCACTGGGGACCCGGCCCGCAACCCAGGCACACGCCCCGACCGGGAATAGAACCGGGACCCTCCGGCTCCCAGCCCACGCCCAATCCACTGAGCCACACCAGCCAGGCTCAGTTGCATTTTTATCTTTCTTGAAATAATAAAGCATAATATGCTGAGAATGTTGTGTATTTTCTTCCATCTTCAATATTAAAATGGCTACAGAAAAATTTACCAATTTTGATAAGTTTTTTTTTAAATGCACGCTGATATGGCAGTTGTCACAACACAATCTAACAAAATTGTTTCAAATGAAGTTAAAGACAACTAAGGGCTACTAGAGCCATCTCATGGAAAAAAACATATGAACTTTTTGGCCAACCTAATATCCTTCAGGAATGAAGGGAATATTAAGACATCTTGGATAAAGAAAGACTAAAAGAACTGTGACCAGCAGAAATATCCTAAAAGAATGGCTACAGGAATTTCTCTGAATACAATGGTTGGAACACCATGAAGAAGAAAGAACGCACTAAACAAAAATATGGGTAAATGAAGTAGCCTTTACTTTTCCTCTTGCATTTTCTAAATTATATTTGACAGTTGTAAGAAAAATTAAAACAATGTCTGATATGATTCTAAATGTATATAGAAGAAATATTTAACACAGTTGTATTATAAATTGGGAAGGATGAAAGACAGAAACTGCAAGTAAGGTGCTACACTTCGCTTGAATTGGTAAAATGAAGATACTAGTGGGCCGTGATATATTATGTATATATAATAAAATACCCAGAATAATCATTAAAAAGCTATAAAAATACAGCTAAATCAAAAAGCAACCATAAAAAATATTCAAGTAGCCCTGGCTGGTGTAGCTCAGTGGATTGAGCGTGGGCTGGGAACCAAAGGGTCCAGGTTCGATTCCCAGTCAGGGCACATGCCTGGGTTGCAGGCCAGGTCCTCAGTGAGGGCCATGTGAGAGGCAACCACACATTGCTGTTTCTCTCCCTCTCTGTCTCCCTCCCTTCCCCTCTCTCTAAAAATAAATAAAATCTTTAAAATATATGTATATTAAAAAATATATATATTAAAAAATATTCAAGTAACCCAGAGGAAGGCAGGAAAAAGAAAACAGAGAATTAAAAAGCAGAGAAAACAATAAAATGTCAGACTTAAGCCTACAGGTATCAATACATTAACTGTAAATGGCCCAATACACTGACCAAAGACAGAGACTGGCGGAATGCATTAAAAAATATGACATAATTATATGCCATTTACAGGAAACTCACTTCCAATATGATGATGAAAGTAGGCTGAAAGTAAAAAGATATCACACAAACATTAACCAAGGAAAGCAGGAGTAGCGGTAACATCGGATGAAGTACACTTCAGAGCATAAAACTACCAGAGACATTGTATAAGGATGGCGGGGTCACTCCACAAGAAGACATAAATCCTAGATGTGCACACACCAGACAGCAGAGCTGCAAAATATGTAAATCAAAATCTGATAGAATCGAAGGGAGAAACAGACAAGTCCATAATCACAGTTGGAGATTTCAATACTCTGCTCTCAAAAACTGGTGAAACAACTAGACGGAAAACCAGCCAGGAAACAGAACTCAGCAACAGCACCAACCAGTAGAATCTACAGTGACATTCACACAACACTCCACTGAACAACAGCACCATACACACTTTTTCCAAGTGCCCGCAGAACTACTAGATAGACCATAAAACAAACCTTAACAAATTTAAAACGACTGAAATAATACAGAGCATGCTCTCTAAACACAATGTGATCAACCTAGAAATCAAAACCAGAAAAACAATGGGTGAGTCTCCACTGGAAACTAAATTATACATGTCTAATAATCCATGGTTCAAAAAGGAAGTCTCAACAGAAATGTTTTCGAAAGACATAAATTGGAAACGGAACTACAACACAGTAAAATTTGTGGGACACAGCAAAAGCAATGCTGAGAGGGAAATGTACAGCACCGAATGCATACATCAAACAAGCGAGAAAGTCTCAGAGCAGTAATCCAAGTGCCTACCCCAAAAATCTAGGTAAGGAGGAAAATAAAACCAAAGCAAGTAGAAGGAAGGGAATAATAAGGAGCAGAAATCAGTGACATTAATAACAAAAAAACAGCTCTGGCTGGTATGGCTTAGCGGACTGAGTGCCAGCCTGTGAACCAAAGGGATTCCTAGGGAATCCAGTTTGATTCCTAGTCAGGGCACATGCCTGGGTTGCAGGCTGGTCCCCAGTTGGGGGAGCGAAGAGGCAACCTATTGATGTATCTCTCATACATCTATGTTTCTTTTCCTCTCTTTTTTTCTCCCTCCCTCTCTCTCTCTAAAAATTAATAAATAAAATAGAGAAAATTAATGCAACAAAGAGTTGATTCTTTCAAAAGATAAAGTAGATAAATCTCTAGTAAGGCAAATAAAGGAAAACTGCCAATATCAGGAATGAAATAGGGAATTTCACCACAAATTCTGCAGACATCAAAAGGAAAATAGAATATTACAAACAACTCAACACACATACATTTGACAACTCAGATGAAACAGATAAATTTCTTGAAAAACACAAACTATCACAACTTATCCAATATAAAACAGACAACTGGATTTATAATTTAAAAACTCTCCCAAAAGGGCTCTCTAGGTCCAAATGTTTTCACTGGAGAATCTTACGTAACATTTAAATAATTAATACAAATTCTAGACAACCTCCATCAGAAAACAGAAGGGAAGGGCATATCTATTTCACTTCATGAGGCTATTATCACCTCGATCAAAACCAGACAAAGACAGTACCAAAGGACAACTACAGACCAATGTCCCTCATGAACAGAGATGCAAAAATCCTTAATATATGAGCAAATAGAATTCAACAACAAAAACCATATACCATGACCAAGTGGAGTTTATCCTAGTTTATTCAGGGATGTAAAGCTGGTTCAATGTTTGAAAGTCAATCAAAGTAAACTACCATATTAAAAGGCTAAATAAGAAAAATCACATACCATGTTAATTGGTACAAAAAATGTATCTGACAAAATTCGACATCCATTCATGATACCAGAAAATCAGGAATACAGGAGAATATCTTCATCTTCAGTAAAGAACATCTACAAAAAACTTACAACTATCATTATACTTAATGATGAAAAACTGAATGCCTAACTCCTAATATCAGAAACGAGGCAAAGATGTCTGCTCTCACCCCTCTTGTTCAACACAATGCTGGATGTTTCAGACAGTGCAATAAAACAAAAAAAGGAAATATATGGCATATAGATCAGAAAGGAAAATATGTAACTGCCTATTTGCAGATGACATATCTGCATATTTTCTACATCTCAAGAAAATCTCAAGAGACCTACAAAAATCTCCCAGAACTCATATAAATGTAAAGATCTATAGTAAGCTTCACTATAGTAAAAAAAAAAAAATCAATAAAGGTGTAAATTTTCCCCAAAGTGATATAAGTTTAATGCGATTCCTATCAAAATTGCATCAAGAATTTTTGTAGATAAAGGTAAAATTATTCTAAAACTTATATGGAAAGGCAAAGGAACAAGAAAACGAAAATAATTTTTACAAAGAAATGAGGTGAATCAGTCTACCCAATTTAAAACTCGTTACATAGCTACAGTAATCAATATATATGCTGTTGATCTCTAATAAACAGATCAAAGGAACAGAACAGAGAACCCAGAACAGATCCACACAACTAGGCCCAACTGACTTTCTGACAAAGGTGCAAATGCAATTTGTCTGAGGACAGACAGCTTTTAGAAACACGTGGTTCCAGAGCAACTGGACGCCGATGCGTAAAGAAAATGAACCTCAATCCAGCCCTCCGCTTTCGTATGAAAATTAACTTAAAATGGCTCATAGACTTAAATGTAAAACTAAAGAACTTTTAGAAAAAAATAGAAGAAAGTCTTCAGCATCTAAATCTCGGCAGAGTTCTTAGATTTGATACCAAAAACATGATCTATAAAAAGAAAAAACTGAAAGCTGGATTTCATCAAAATAAGAACTTTTGTTCTATGAAAGACAATGTGAATAGGATAAAAAGAAAACTACTGGATGGGAGAAAATGTTTGCAAACCATGTATTTGACAAAAGACTATTATCTAGAATATATGAAGAACTATCAAATATCGACAGTGAAACAAAGAGAGAAAAAATGCAATTAGAAAATAGGCAAAGGACATGAAGGAACAATTCACTGAAGAGGCGTACATACGACAGTTCAGCATGTAAAAAGATTAAACACCATTAGCCACTCGGGAGATGAAAATGAGCCCATGAGATACCACTACACGCCTATCAGAATGGCTCAACTGAAAACAGTGACAATACAAAAGCTAGCGAGAGTGAGGACACACTGCTGCTGGGACTACAAAATGGATCAGACACTCTGGAAAAGAGTTTGGTGGTTTCACAAAAACACTAACCATGTAACTACCATATTACCCAGCATTACACTCCTGACACTTATCCCAGAGAAACAGAAATGCGTGTTCACACAAAATCTGTACATAAATGTTTACAGCGGTATTGGCAATAGTCAAAAACTAGAGACCGTGTCCTTCAGCGGATGAACGGTGAGACGAGCTGCGATGCCTCCACACCACAGAACACTACTCGGTAATAAAAAAGAATGAATTTTTGTTACGGACAACAACCTGTGGGGAATTATGCTTAATGACGAAAGCCAATACCCCAAGATTACACGTTGGATGATTCCATTTATATAATGTTCCTAAAATGTCAAAATTACAGAAATGAAGACCAGGTTAGTGGCTGCCGGGGGTTGAGGAGGAGGCGAAGGCCGGAGGGAGCAGAGGCGGCTCTGAAAGGGCAACACGAGGGACCTCTGTGGTCACGGAAACGCCAGGGCTCTCATCAGCGTCAGCATCCTGGTGGTTAGTTTCAGCGAGAGGCTCCCAGGTGGGGAAGTGCATAGAGAAGGTACAGGGATCACTCTGTATTGTCTCTTACAATCACACCTAGAATCTACAGTTATCTCTAAGTCAAAAGTTTCTTTACAAGGAAAGCACAGTGCAGTCTGTATGCTGACAATCTGTATAGTAAAATGTTGCAGAAAGTGCAATGCAATCGAATTTCCCAAGACCACTGCTGAGACGGGGATTTGTCTCTTCACATTACAGCCGGCAGGGACTACACCAAGACAGCACATGGGACTCACCGTTTGTTTCTGGAGGCCATCCCCTTTGTCTTCAGAGTTGTCTTCTTTATCCGCGCTGCCTCTAAATAAAAGCAAAATCAAACAAATAAATAAAAAGGCCTCACACACCACCTAGGGGCTCTTTGGCAACCAGGGTGCTTGAAAGAAAATCCCTGAATCACAGAGCATAAAGAATACCAGTAGATCCCTTTCCTCACCGGCCTCAAAATCTTGGTTCTTCCAATGCCCTAACTTCTATGGGCAAGGACCTCCACTCAACTGCGACCTCAGCATCGACTCTGTCAAGTTGAGAAGCCAGCTAATCAACAATGATTCTGTCATAAAGAAGCAGTCACTACCCATCAAGGGTTACCTGGGTACGTGGCTTTGATGAAAGAAGACTCTAGCAAAGGCTGTGCAAACCGAGCCAGTCCTGAGGTGCCAACCCCCAAGTCGCAGTGGAAGGAATCTTCTCACAGAATCGCTTACTTTTGGCAGCGGTCACTTCCTCGAAAGGGAGCTCTGCCAAAACTCCCAAGAAAGGGCATTTCGCCCTCTGTACCATCTATCACTTCCCTCTAGGTTAGAGGCCTAATGTCTTCTCTCGTGAGATTCTTGACCATTGCTGATGTCTACCCGCTTTTCACGACTCCTTCTAAAACGGCCTTTGAAGTAATCCTGTCTCAAATATTCTTATCTTTGCTGCTCAGATCATGGAGGCAGGAGAACCTCCTACTCTCACTCCCTAACCGCAGAAAGAACAGCCGCCCCATAAAAACTGAACCTTATGCCACATTCAGGTGCCTCACTCAGGCGTGGTTTCGCTGACCCAGTGAATCTGACAATAATGACACCGGTCACTGGGCATTTGCCAACATCTCTCGGGCGGCATCTTTCTTCTCTGCCCATAGGAAACATCTCTGGGGTAGAGAGAGTTATCAGAGCCGAAGTGTTAAGCAGGAGCTAAGGACAGATGGAAAATACATTTCACTCTTTTCTCAGCCTTAGCAGGTATTAAAGGGCCCCTGGCAAAGCCACTCTCTCACATCCAGGCCTGGCCACAGCCCCAGGCAATGAAAAGCAATATATGCCACTTTGGGGGAGAAGATCAGGTCAACAGCTAACCAAACACAAAGCAAAAGAACCAGTTTTTGGCTGTTCATTTAGCTTCCCTATGAATGTACACATGTGGAGGTTGTGCCGACAATAAATAAAATTCAGGCAAAGAGGAGGCTTCTGTACTTTTCTGCACACAATTCAGGGATAAGGAACAGCTGCTGTGGCTGTCAGGCAGGGGCTCCCAACTGCACCTTAGCCACGGACCACGCAACCCTTCAACAGTGCTGGGGTTTCATCTGAGGAATTCCAGAGTTGGGAAGCCCGTGCTTGTGACTCTTCTTAGCTTTCTGCCAGGTCTGGGAGGTCTGAGTTCTCCTTCAAGAATCCTCTGACCAGGCAAGAGACAAGGATGGGGAGCAGAGCTTGGGGAACCCATGAAGGACGGGAACTGGTACTTGGTTCAAAGGGCTTCAGGTCAAAGAAAAGGCCTGAGGTGTAACAGGGTGTAACCAAAGCAGTCACTTTGGAAGGCCGCCCTGGAATGGCAAGGTTTGAGAGAGAAGCCAGACTGTGAGAGAGACTGTCAGTGTGCTGGACACATGTGGAAGGGGTCACAGCGCCGTGGCATGATTTTGCATCCCAGTTGGCCCACGCAGCCTCTCACCTCTCGGGAAGGTCCGAGGCCCCGTCCGCAACGCCCTGCTCCGCGGACAGGGACTTCTCGTCCGGCATCCCGACCTTCTCCAGGAAGCACAGCGCCGGGTCGGCTCGCATGGCGTTGTACCGCTCATACCCTGCTCGGGAGCAATGCGCAGCGTCAGAAGTCAGGTCAGAGCTCACGAAACTGGCCCTGTGCCCTAGACAGTCATTTTGCTTCCCTTATTAAGTAAAAAAAACAAAAAACAAAAAAAACAAAAAAAACCCCAAAAAACACTTATGTAAGATGAACTAGATTTTTAAAGATATCCTCTCAGGATGAAGACCCTTGAGTTAAAGTAGATACTTCTGAGTAGTGCTTGACCCCAAGTGAAAGCTTGTGTTAACCCTGCGTGTCTGAAACACAGGCAAAGGCACAATTCTCGCTTGCTTGCTTCTTTGGACGGACAGCAAAGGGAATCAGGCAAGTTAGTTTTACACTTTCTTCCTCTCACCCCCCAACTCTGGACACCTCATTACTTCCGGCATAGGCTTGTGTGCTTATTGTCTAATTTCATCCCGTGCGTGGAAAAGGGAAGCTGAACATAGTGATGGATGCAAGGGATGAAATATAAAGAGGACTGTGGTTGTTAATTAGAATAAAATGGGTCTGTTGCCTCCGTATTCACCTAAGTACAAAATCCGAAATCCACTGGCCAGGGCTTTGGAATTGCCCCTCATCATATCCTCTAAGTCAAAACAGATGGAGAGTTTTTGAGAGAGACCTCAACAGGGAGGCAAAACAATGAAAAAAAAAAAAAAATAACACTCTACTTTGATAAAGGTCATGCATGATAATTTACGATTTCACTGAACCTAATGGAATCTCACACCGAGACAGGATCTGGTCCTGTAAAGGATCCAAATCTACGTATCACACCAGCCTGGGCGGGGCTCCTTCATGAGCATCAGAGCCCTTCCCCTGTTGCTCCTGGCAAACAGAGACCATTTCTAGCTCCGTGGTATGTACAGAGAGACCCATCACACGTGATGGAAGATGCTGTATCTCACAAGAGAACCAGCTCGGGTGGGTGGAAATAACAGACTTGATTTTACTTTGCTGGATGTCACTTTTATGTTGTTTTTGTTCTATCACTGTTGACACAGCTCTATCCTTCACCATGTAGGCAGCACCTGGTACTTTTTCTCTGAGGAGTTACGGTGCTCATCTTTTAATCCAAGTGACTGTTCCATCTCAATGACAGATGCTGCCCACATGAGACATATGACAGGAGGCGCTGGGGTGCTTTATGTTCTTCTTTCGTCATATTCCATAAGGCGACGACAGATATATGGTCACAGGCTGCCTGAAGGGCAACATCCAGCCAGGAGAGGGTCCGATTCAGACTCTGGAGGAGACTGGGCACATGAAGCCAACCACAGGCATCTAACAAAGTCTAGGCCGATTCAATGTTACCGTCCAACTAAACGGGCCTGGCCCTATCCAAGAGGGAGCTTGTACGCATGTGTGGCTCAGGACCAGTCCCCCAGCACTGGGTCTTCCCCATCTTTATCGGGTGTCTGCTAAACTCATCATACGCTACAATGGTTCCTGAGGGCACCGCACATAGCACTCTCCTGGCATCTGCCCCTCAGCCTTGACTTTGAACACCAAGTTCACCTAGCAGTCTGGGAGAGTATGAATGGAATGAGTGATGTATCCTCTTAAGGTCTCACCAGCGTGCTCAGGAAATCCTAGGAATTAATTTACACTCCCTCCAACACCCCAAAAAACCCCTGCCTCGTAGAGCAGAAGAGTTTTAAATTTGAAGTGGCCTTAGACATCATCTAGTTGACTCTTCACCATTTTTGATATGAGACTAAGAGGTAAGAGAGGTAAACGGATTAATCTCACTACCCTACACCCTGATCAGGGATATGAAACTCGCAGATGTGATGCCAATATTAACTTGCCTTTCCTAGGAGAGAAAGGGTCTTGGGCCTCCCTGGAGTCCTGCCGTCTTTTATATATTCTGAAGTGACACTGTAAGTCACACCTTCCTGCTGAATTGTACCTGTCATCATTGTGTACTGACCCTTTGTGTCCCAAGTTATGCTTTTTACCTTAAAGACTTACTGTATGACAGTGGCTTCGCCGTATCAGGTTTTCGCTTGGTTTTGGTTGTTGGTATTTGCCTGAAACATCTGGTTTCACCCCTCCAATGTCAATCTCATTCTACCTCCCACCTCATCTTCTCTTTCAGGTCCCCATCTGTGCATCTCTCAGAAGCACGCTCTTCCAGTCGGCTTCCCTGGGCCAGTCAGAGAGCCCTTCCTTGCCCTCCTTTCCTGTAGGGGCTTGTTTCCTGTTCCAGTGCGAGTGTTAAACACCCAGACCCTCTGGTCTGCTGTCCTATCAGGCCCTGAGCTTTCAGCTCTCGCTTTAAGTGACCTCTCCATTTGGGGATTTCCTTTATCTCTTTCAGGTTCAGCGAGGTAGCGTAACATTGTCACAATTCACTTAGGCTTTCTGTACATCTGCGGTCAGTGTGTTGGGCTGGGGAAGGGAGGGGAGGCATCCAAATTCTGTCTGCCATACTGCTGGGACTACAGGTGCATCTGTTGACACCGCACTGTCTTGATCAGGGATCTGGCGAAGTGCTCCACAGCCGTCACTAAAATGAGACGCGGGGTCAGTGCACTTTCCTGCATGCACCAAGTGCAGATGCTCTGGAACGTGGTTGCCTCCAGCAGGCTGTTTCCTTCTAGGTGCTTTCCAAAATTATATTGAACCAGGTTTCAGTCACACTGTGGTCCCTTGTGCTTAGTAGGGAGGTCACATGCTTCCTCCCCCCACTTCAGAGTTGAGTTCTAGCCCTGTGCTGTCCAACAGAGGAGCCACGCATCCTATTTTAATTAAAATCACACAAAATAGAAAACAGTCGCTCATTTCTATTAGTTGCATTTCAAGTGCTCAATAGGCACAGTCTCCTCCCTAGCAGACTTCCAGCGAGGAAAAAGGCCATTTCCCAGGTCACAGGTAGCTCGGTGGCAGCACCGTCCTAGCCCCGCCCCAGGCGTCTGACCAAGAGCTCTCGGCAGCACTGGGCCGGGATCCCGAGGCCTGCACTTACAACACCAGAATCCAAGTGTTGCAGGGATTTCTCATTAAAATATCCCTCAGTATCCAGGGAAGTTTGGTTCTAGGATACCCCTGAGGATACCAAAACCTGCAGACACTCAAGTCCGTTATTTAAAACGGTGCAGTATTTGCATAGAATTGATCTTTGCATAGACGCTGCAGCAGGGGTGCCTACGTAACATTCGGTCACATGGATTCAGTGTGGTACTTGGCATATGTCAAATTCAACTTTGCTTTCTGGAACTTTCTGGGACTTTTTAAAAATATTTTTTTATCTGTGTTTGGTTGAATCTGCAAGTGTGAAACCCGCATATACGGAGGAAATGCAACTGGTTAGCCTATAAGAGCTGAAGAGTTCTACTCACAGGCCATGTGTTAGAAAGTTTACATTCCAAAGGCGAGCGACAAGTGACAGTGGAACAGCATCAAGTGTCTACTATGCACCAAGCACTGTTCTGGGCAGTCTACCTACAGTGTCTCTCTTAATTTTCCAGCAACACTCCAGGTCGGTTGTTTTGATGGTATTCCCCTGTACCGGTAAGTAATCTGATCAGAGATGTTTATGAGGTGCCCAGGGCCAGACAGTCAGTAAGTGGCAGAGCTGACAGCAAAAGCCAGGTGTAACGAACCCTTCCCGCTTTAAACTCTGCCATCCAGTTTAAAATTTCAGTTAATTCACCAGGCAGAAAAGGTGTGTACCAAGCACACAACAGTGACTGTCACCTGGCACTTTCATTATTTGTTTAACTGTTGGCTGAAAGCAAGGGCAGGTGCTTAGAGTAGTGCCAGAAGTGCCAGAAGGGGGCACTTATTTCAACTTCGAAGCTGCTCAGAAACTTCTTGGTCCCCTTAGTTTCCTGCTTACCACATTAAAAAAGAAAGAAAGAAAGAAAGAAAAGGATGCCCACACCATCTTCAAGTCTCAAATTTTATATGCAAAAGAACAAACCAGAAATATGGAGGTTATCTGGAATGACCTTAGAATTCTGTGTACATATGAAATGCTAACATCTGGCTTAACGTTTCCCTCATTTATTCCTTCCCACAAGAAAAACAAGGTGCGAGTAAGAAAAAGAAGGGACAGCTGTAATAGCATAAATAAGATACCGTTTAAAGAAAGAAGAAAGAAAACAATAGGTGCCACCACACGCCAGGCACCTGGCCAGAAGCTGGGATGCCAGGAGCAGAGGGACACAAGGCAGTCCCGGGCCCGAGGGCGCAGACAGCCCCGTGCGAGGAAGACGCGAGGTCTTCTCGGCCACAGACACCCTCGCAAATGTCCCACCGACATTAACATTCACTGTCACTTCATGGCTCACAATCACCTGGTGAAATTCCAAGAGGGCAGAGGCTCTACTTTCTAAGAGACTTGCAACAGGACTGTGGAGTTTTCAGGAAAGGGGAGACGTTCACTGAAATACACACCATGTTTGAACACGCCAATCAGAAGAGACTTATCAGCCTCAGCATCCCACCAATCCACCGGGATCTCCACGTAGTCAATGTCAGGCAGAGGCACTTCCAGCTCCCTGTGGAAGGAAGGGTGTAAACTCAGGGTTCCTTTACCACAGACAGAAAACAACGTTAAGAGCTACTGGCTGGACCCTGGCATTAAGCCACATGCCTAGTTACATGCTTAGACACAAAGTAACAAGGGCGCAGAAGGTTGTGGGCCAAGGTTTCTTAAACAGGGCTTTCTGTCAGGCTCACCCAGTGAGCTACCCCCACAACGTGTACTTGACTCCTAGGCTCCACCTCTTGGAGAGCTCACTGTCAGTCGGTCTGGGGTGGGGCCTTGGGATCTACATGTACAAGGTAGTTCTGATGTGCGCCTTCAGTTGAGAACCACGGCAAAATCCATCTATATATTATTTATCTGAAGGGAGAACATCCCTCGAATGGTTTAATTTATCCATGATCAAGTGCTGAAAGGACAAGTGCCAAATCCTCTTGGTGCCACATGCAGAGATATCAGGCACGACCTGAGAGCGGGACGGTGGGTTTGGTACACACGGGGATAGGGATGGGAGGGGAGCCCTTCAGAAAACAGGGGCCACGGGGGGTCTGTAGGGTCACGTGTGATCGCACACTGCACTGCGCCTGGCCGAGGCAAGGCTAGTAACTCACCCTAAGGAGCAGACACGAAGGGATTAGCAGGCCTGTACCATCAGCCCCTCTCTGAACTTCTATCCATGTTCTGAGAGCTCACACGGACCCTCAGCTCACTGTCTTCATTTGTCTGGACACAGGGGAGAACAACTACCTGCAGGGCTCCTCTCTCCCACCTCCCAGCTTCTGGGATGGTTCCTCTGCAGCATTTGAAGTTTCTTGTTCCATCAGGCTCTGCTTACTATGACACAGGGCTGGCTGTCACTTGCCAGGCCCAGCTCCACCTATGGGGATGGTGTCCCCCGGCACCACCTCTCCAGGCACTGGTTCCTATCTGGCTCCACGGCAGGGCCACTGCTCTGCTGCATGGTGCCATGGGCTGAATGACTTCCTGGGATGAACTATTATTTGTTCCTATTGCAACTTCTCTACAATAAGATATTAAACTGAATGAGACCAGGGAGAGCTAGGACTGAGGAAAGCAGAGGAAAGGAGGGAAGTGTGTGCAATGGACTCACACTCTCCATGCTCTACCTAGCTTCCACCTCTCTACATGTCTAAGAAAGCAACAACGGGGACCTGTGCCAGGTAACACATAATACAAACGACAGGACTGAATTCTGCTGCATTTACGACTCACAAATTGAACCTTTTACCAAAACACTCAACCTCCCTACCTCTCCTAAAAATGACTATAGTAGCTACAGAAAGCAGAGCAGGTCCCACCAGTCACTGTGATGATGGCTCTGGATTATAAACTGCCCCGTGGATGGGACCGTCAGTGTCCGGAAACCACAGACCCGCCCGGGTCATCTCAAAGCAGAGTTCAGTCACAGTACTTCCAGTGTCTTTTGGGAATGATGGGCACCGCAGTGGGGCAAACTGCGCATGGTGGGGTGGGTGAAGGAGGCTGCCTGGCCATCCCACCTATGAACTGGGACTATCAGACAGCTTCAGCAAGCGGAAGCTGGGGTTTGGCAGCCGTATTCCCCCAAATATTGGGAGGTTCCCACAGGATTCTACAGCTCTGGAAATACCACTTTACAAGACCAAAGTGCAAGAGATCAAAACAGGTTGGAGGTGAGAGATTAGCAAATAAAGGTGACGCATCACATGCAGAAGAGCACTAAGGCCAAGAACGGGATTCTGAGCAGAACTTCTGGTGCATACGTAGCAGATCAAGCATATCAAAGTAATGAATACTCATTCTACAACGTTTAGTTAAAGCAGTGAAATGACTTTTGAAAAAGATTTTACAATAACTGTTGGGACAAAAAATTAACTTGAAACCTTCCCAAAAGCTGTTTCCAAGGAAGCATTTCCTCCCTGGTTTCCCGCAGCTGACCCGACCGAACTGTCCTTGCTCCATGCGCCTGCTCCCCAGCCTGGGTGATGGGGGGCGGGGTGGGAACGCAGGCCTCGGGAAGCACAGGCACATTTGCCCCTTTCCAGGAATGGGCACGTTCTGGCCACTCTTTACCACTGAGAGCTAGGACTGACTTGTCTTACCTGGCGGGCGTTCCTTCAAATGCTTTATCAGCTGCTTCTCCCAGTATTTCTGCTTTTAGGTAGTAGAGCATCCGGACTCGCAGAAGTACTCTATGAAAGGTGAACACAGTACAGCGCGAACACATCAGAACCCAGGAGCTGCCTGTGAACTGCCATCCACCCGCAGCTGACACAGGGAGGTTCTGGGCTTCCCCATGTCATTAGTGGTGTGATTTCCCCATTTTACACAAGAAAATGTTCCTCACCAGTCATCTGTTATCAGTGGTCCCCCACCTTTTTGGCACCAGGGACCAGTTTCGTGGAAGACAATTTTTCCACAGACCAGGGTTGGGGGATGGTTTTGGGATGAGTCAAATGTACTACATTCAAGCTCACCTCCTGCTGGGTGGCCTGCTTCCTAACAGGCCCGGACCGGTACTGGCCCAGAGGTTGGGGACCCTGTGTTAAGTCACCCTGTGCGCCACGTGAGGCGGAGGGAGAGCAGAAACACTGTCCCTCCTGGTCCTTAAGAGTACGCGCTCCTTCCTCATGGCTGCAAGGGCCACCAAGGCAGAGCTGCCTTCCAAGAGGCGGGTTACCAGTTCACTGAAGATGAGTACTTTTAAGTGACGATGCTTTTAAACAGTTTCACTTGTACTTAGTTAGAAGAACTTTTTTTTTTTTTGACAGAAACAAAGGTAATTTTTTATTAGATTTCTTATTTTAATACATCACCATTTGGGGGAATACATACCAAATTGGCCTTTTAAAAGAACCCGTCACCATGACAGAACATTTGATACATTACATTTTGAGGAGCCAGCAACCAGGCTGCCATAGTGTATATCTGAGCACATTTTCCTTAAAAACATAGAACACAGCATTCCTTCATTTTACTCAGCTCTAAGAAATTCTCTGAAACTATTTCTTGTCTAGTACAAGGAATAGCATGTAGGAAATAGCACAAGGCAAGTTTACATTTTCCTGCGAGCAGTTAATTGGAAGTATAAATTGTTTTGCATTTTCAAAATGCACACACACAAAGAGAAGTTATACAATGCAAGCCTCTCAAGTGTAATACCTCCAAAACTCTTTCTACATTACTATGCACAGCACGGAGGAGGCACATCAGTAAGAAACAGGTAGGCGATTGGGGCTTCCGAACTTTTCTAATACTTCCAATGGGAGATCTAAAGAGTACAGTACATTTAACTTTCTGAGAAATTGCTTTCTTCCTACTGGTAACGTTTCCCTGAGTAAAGACAAGCCTGAGGGAACATGGCTTTCCACCCAACTACGGCCACCTGCCAGGGGCCTAGAGGAACATTTTAAAGTCCCTCTCACGGCAACGGTGTCAGAGAGTAATGTGTCTTCTCCCGAGATGCTCGTTTCGCTGATTCTGCACGGGCCACATGCAGGCACCAAACACGTCTGAGACGAGGCCACCGAGGAAGTATCTGCTGGGAAACTGCTGCGTGCCCTGCACCGTGCTGGGTACCGTGAGGCACGCAACAGAGCAAACGGTTTAACCCTGTTCTTCCGGAGCCCACAGCAGCCTAACTGTGGAATGACGCCAACCGAGAGCGTCAGAGCACGGAGGATGACAGCGGGGTCAGGGAGGGAAAGGCACACTGATACAAAATCAGGGTGGAAGTAAAGGTGGGCACAGAAAAGCTGACCACGTCCCAGGACACGCTTCATATTCGCAGCTGAGCTGCAAAGAGTTTTGGGAGAATACCTGTAACTTGCTCAATACCAGTCAAGAATGAAGGCTAGTTACTAAAAAGAAAAAATAAGCCCATTTACATATACTAATACAGGAACTGGTCTCTACATAAGTTGTTCAAAATTAGAAAGAAAGAAAGGAAGAAAGACAAAAGAAAAGAAAAGAAAGGAAGGAAGGATGGAAGGGAGGGAATGGAAAGTGTGTTATTTTCAGGAATAAACAATATGTAAAGTACACTGTCTTCGGGGAGAGAGAAGGAGCCCGCACTCGCCGGTGCTAACCTACACACAGAGTATCTCTGCAAGAGTCAGGGTAACAGTGGCTGCCTTTGGGGAGGGAAAGAAGGGCACTGGAGGTAGGAGAAAACCTAACACTTGAAAAAAAATTTAACACATCTGTTTATTACTTATTCAAAAGATGTTAATAATAAAGGACTGAGGCCTCTAAAATAAAGTGTAATTTCTGCCCCGACTGGGGTGGCTCGGTTGGGCGTCACTCCGCAAAGTGTCGGGTTGCCGGTTCAGTTCGATTCCCAGTCAGAGCACGTGCCTGGTTTGTGGGCCCAGTCCTCAGCTGGGGTGCGTGCGTGAGGCAGCTGATTGATGTTTCTTTCCTTTTTCTACCTCCCTTCCCTTCTAAAAATAAATAAAATCTAAAAAAATTAAAAAGCATAAGTTCTTAGATGCAGCACTACGGGCTCAAGTTGTGGGTGGCAACACACCAAGTGTGAGCTTTCAGATGGGGAAAAACCCTTGCTTTTCTGGTACACCATTCCTTATCCTCAATTGGCAATCAACTCAAATAATTTTGAGCTTTCTTCTTTTTTTAAAAAACTCAAGAGAATATAAGAATTTACAACCATCGCTGATCCTTCCACCTGGCTGGCAGCCTTAGTAGGAACCAGAATGAAGGTGTTAGGGAGAGAATTCCTAACTGTTGAGATCTAGCTCAGTCAGAATAAGGCGTACCTGAAGATGTAAGATGCACAGACCTGTCCCTATTTAAGTAAAGAAGCCAAGGTGTTAGTGTTCGGATGTATCTGTGGCACAAGAGAATTTAAAGCCAGTAGCATTCACTTCTTATGAGAAGCAATTCGATTCAGTGGACAGACGGACGGACACTTCCTCTTAGAGACCCACCTCTGCCCGGAATGAGATCATTTCAGTTGGAGCGGGTTTGGAACACCCTTACTTTAGCCAAATGAAACCCATTAATATTTTGGGGACGGTATTGCTTTTTCTTTCATCTATTAAAAAAAAAAAGTGTTGATAGGAAATACACTTCCCCAAAGTGCACTCTGCATAAACTTAAATCTTGATGGGACTTTGACAAACTGAACACACATGTGCATGTAGTATCCAGACCAGGAAGCAGAACATTTCCCCTGAAGGCCCCTGAGCACCCCTCCAGTCTCTGTCCCCCCCAGCCCTAAACGAATCATCACTGTCCTGACTTAGCTTAGATTTGAAGCAGCTGCTTTTTAACTTTTTACAGTTCTTTAGATGATAAATTCATGTCCCTAAATACCATACTATTAATAACAAACAATGCTTTGAGTACTTACTATGTGCCAACAAGTATTAGCTCACTTAATCCTCATAATAACGTGAAAAGGTAGGAACTATTATTAATCCCATTTTCTAGGTAAAGAAAAGGCATACAGAGGTTAAAGAATTCACCTGCTGGTCACCAGTGGGGTCAGGATTTACATCCAGGCATCCTGATCCCAGAGCCTGTCTTAACCCTTTTCTGCTGTTGGGGTGGCAGTAAACTTGCTAATTAAGACAAATCATAATCTAGAAGCTCAAGGGACTGTTATGCCGGAGAAATTCTGCCTGTTTTCCATTGCATCTCAGGATAAAACCAAGAACCAAGATCAAGGGGTGGAAGTTTCAAGGAAGAGGATTTTAGATTTAATATACAGAAGGACAATTAATTAGAATCATCTGGTAATTAAATGAGCCTTGCTGAGACATGGCAAACACCCATCAGCAGGAAGGCTCCTCAAAGGATGGACGACGTCCTGTTAGGACGCTGCCAACGGAACTCCCGCACTGAGTCTGAGTCTCTAGGTCGTGCTGGGCCAGAACTGAAGAGGGTGGTGGCCTCCATTAGATTCAGAATAACGCACAGCAGTCAGCATCTTCAAACTGGAACTGGGAGAAGTGCTTCCCTACATTGTTCTTGATCCCCAGGGTCAGACGTGCACTCAGGAAAGGTCCCGGGGGTGGTGGTGAGAAATGTTAAGAAATTCCTTGAAGGCCAAAACTGGTTCTGGTTGTCACCTGTGATCATCCCTGCAGGCGGAGGGGCAAGTTCTATGTCAGCCTCTCCAGCTCAGCCTATTTTCAGCGCTCCAGACCCACATCTATAGCTGGGGATGGAACAGCCAAATGTTGCTGCTATAACTTAACAAGGCAAAGCCCGAGTCCTTCGTTTTGCGCTTCAGCTTTTAGTGAATAAAACGATTCTCACTCCGTCATGGCTACACGCACTGCCCGTCTCCCAGCCGACAGGGCCGACACTTTATGGAGTTAGCTGCTTTTTGTACTGCTCCCCACACATACGGATTCTTCCTTAGTCATGTGTCTCATTTTGACCCTTCTCCCCAGTTCTACAGTAAGCGCCCTAATCTAGGTCCTTATGATCAACACCTATGACAGAACTGTTCTAATTGGCCATTGGGCTCTAGGTTTACCGACTCCATCTTGCAAATTATTGCCAGATTAATTTTCCCCCAAATATCACATTTATATCAGATGTCTCACTTATTCAAGGAACAACGGTTGCTTAACATTTACAACAGAGCCCTCAGGTAGCCTGCCACTCCAGGCCTGCCATCAGCACGTCCTTGTGGTTAGCCAGCCTCCTGTCTCCCACATGGTGACTCCAACGCAGTCACACTGACATGACAGGGGCCCTGCACCAGTGCGGCTCTACTATCACCGGCATGTGACCTTCACGTCTGAGATCGAGACCGACTGTGCCCAAACAGCTGGGACTTCTGTGCACAGTAGTTTTATTACAGTATTGGGCATGAAACCTATCTTCGAATATTTGGAAGAATGAAGGGAAAGGATTGGACTTCATCTGTTGTAAGAAAAAAAACCCCCACAACCCAACAACTACAGAACCATTAGGTTGATGTTACGGTACAGCGAAGAAGGAAAAACCAAGCAAACCTCTTATTGTAAGATATTAAACTCTTTTTTAAAAAAGGTTTTATTTATTTATTTTTGGGGAGAGAGAAAAGGAGGGAGGGAGAAAGAGAAACATCGATCAGCTGCCTCTCGTACATGCCCTGATAGGGGACCAAACCGACCACCCAGGCATGTGCCCTGACCAGGAATTAACCGGCCACCTTTCACTTTGCGGGATGCTGTTCAACCTACTGAGCCACGCTGGTCAGGGCTAAGGTACCAAACTCTTTATAATCAGAGGTATGTAAGCAGAGGTCTTCTCGCTGCCTTCCGAATGCCAGGGATATAATTCTCGCATGACCTAGGAAGCCGGACAAGGTTTCCAAGGGTCCTTTTAATTCCAATAGACACACTGTGCAGTGATGCAAACATCCATGTACAAACTTGTCATTGTTTCCGTGGCCGAATGCTTAACTCCTCCAAACTAAACTCCACGAGAATAGACTTTTATTTTCTATCACTTTTCCTCCGTCTCTCCCTACCTCACCCCAGCTGTCAGCCCAGGGATATAAAAACACGATCTCAAATGCATGTCTATCAAATTCCTGGAGGCCGTGAATGGCAGTAGCCAATTACAAGAGGAAGTAACTTGGCATGGGGGTGAGAGTAGTGGATACTCGGGGTCAGTGTTTTGCTCATGCTCATGTGACCTCAGGGGCAGAGGGAGGCAAAGGAAAAGGAGATCAGTGAATTCACCAGTGTCCTAAGTGGCTTTTGAGAGTCAGGTTAAAAAACCCCTCAAGGTTCAAACTGCACTGGTAGAGAGGTTAGGTTCTGGGGGAGAAGAAAGACTGCTAAGGAAATTAGAGAGGCTTCAAAGCTCGTGAATCATGGCCCAACCGAGACCCCATATTCTGCTTTTCCAGAACTTGCTTGGCAGTACAGGAACACTAAGTGCTCCCGCAGGGTCCCGGGACCTGGGCAGTGGGCACAGCTGCCCGAAGCGGGTGCAGAGGGACGCACTCACTTGTTGCAGTGTTGTTTGAGGTGTTTCTTGTAGCCATCATCGTGCAAGACGACCTCAGGGTTGCAGGTGGCCAGCCAGTCTGCATTCTTTAACTCTGGGAGCAGCAGCTGGTTCTTCGTCTTCTTCCCCTTCCTCCCTCGGGGGACCGGGGCAGACAGCCCTGAAACAGAAAGGCAGGTGGATGAGACGAGGCAGCTGAAACACGGGAGTTAGAGCGGAGCTGCGCTGGGCTTACAAAGAGGCACCTAGGCTGTGCGCAGTGGCGCCGACAACAGCCCCCGCTCCTCAGGGCAACAAACACTGCTGGCGTGCGGGGATGTGCCCGGTCCCCACTTAGTAAACCCCAGGACCAGTCGGTCAGGCAGTAAGAATTTACCAAGCACCCTGCGAAGATCAAGAAAGGTGTACCAAAACCTGTGCCCTTTGGGAACTTACAACCTAGCCAGGGAACAGGAACAGTCGGTCTGCAACCGGAAGGTGTGCTACGGCCAAAGCACAGGGAAGGAGAAGCACAGCACAAGAAAAGCACAGACGGGTGGAGCAGAGACAGCACTGTGAAATGCAAGGACAAACCACGGACACACAGCTGAGCCCCCGATTCAGAGGGGGAACCCCTGTGATGCTCAAGTTAGGGGCAGGGCTGGCACGCGGGCAGTGGTTTAGTAGCCCCGGAAGACTCTGACGGAGGACTAAAGAATCATCATCTTTTCCCACAGGTAACACCCTGAAGCACATCCGAGAACGAGAAGCCCCTCGCGGCACAGCGACAGGGACCCACGCAGGACGAGGGAGGGGTGCAGGAGAGCTCGTGCTCCTCAGCCCGCCTCTCACCTGAGTGGTTCTGGAGGGTCTGGGCCTGCCCATCTTTGGTGGGTGTGATCAGTTCCCAGATGAAACTCTTGATCTTCTCATCCCCCTTGTAATGCTTGACACAGTACACCAGCAGGGCACGGCAGATCGTCTCCATGTCCTTTTCGTTCAGATGCCACTTGAACCGCCCGTGGGTCAGGATGTCCTTCCATCGGCCCCAGCTGCAAGTGGAAATACAGAGGGTGTTGGAGAGAGCAAGGGCCACGCATGCCCTCAGCACCGCAGGACAAACAGGAGCCAGGAGAGCTTCTCGTCCTCTGCTGGGTATGTTAATTACCCGGAGGGCTTCGTCCTGAGAGGCCTTGGAGGACTGCATGCTGTAGCATACCAAATGTCACTAAAGTGGCCTGGACACTGGACACTGAGAGCTTTATTAGGAAGAGAGGAACAAAAATATTTGGAGCAGGGAGTAAAAATTTAGAATTAAAAGAGTCCAGCTGCAGTATTCAAAAACAATGGTGAGCTCCTAGAAGCTAAATCTCCTATTTCTACCAGAGCCAGAGAACCTTAGCAGTAACATCTGTTGCACTGACTCCTTACATATCCTTGGGTAAAAAAGCAGGAAATTAGTACCAGGCAGCAAATAAAGAGCACAGAGAGAAAATCATGGCACGTCTACAATACGGCAGTGGAGCACACAATGCTGGGGCAGGGCGGGGTGGGGCGGGGAGGGTCAAGGGCAGAAAGCACAGTTCGCTCTGCTCCAACAGAGCCTCCACCAGCCCATAATTCCAGAGGCATCTTGAGATACACACTGGACACATCTCAGGGATTGAGAAACAACACACAGGCAAGGCCGATACCCACCCAAAGATGAGCAGGTTCTTCTCTACCCGGAAGCATTCAGCTCGGAGGTAGCGTCTGGTTTTGTCATTGAGGCGCCTGGACCTTGTGGGCCTTTCGTCAGAGTCGCTGTCTAACTCTGAAAATTCCATGAGCTCATCCTCCTCAAAGGAATTGTAGTGTTTGGTCTGCTTTCTCACGCGAGGCCGGTCAATCACTAAGCTTTCCTAGAAACAGAGACACACTGGGGAGAAAGCCCTGCTTCTCTCTATCCCCATCGCAAGACAAGCGTATCCCGTCGACACTGCTCAGGACACATCTGGGAGAGAACCACACCCTGGTCTCACCCTCCAGCAGGAAAGGCTCTCCCTGCTGTGTCCATGACAAGCAGAAGGGATTCTCTGGGACTTGCTGAAGTTGATGTGTTCCCCAGCCCCCAGAGCTGCACACCGCCATCTGCTGTCCGTGCAGTCACTCTAATGGGCATGGGCAGCCAAGGCCCCCCAGTGCCCAGAGCAGCAGTCTGCTCTTGACAATAAAGGCTGGAGCGGTGTCCCCCAGCTGTTCTGCCCCAGCAGGCAGAGGCAGTCCGCGCTCTGGAGACAGGGCGAGTCGGAGAATTCCATCTGCTCAGCAACTTTCTGAAGACAAACACACATTCCTGCTGCTCCATTTTCTGCCTTCCACTGGCACTACATACTAACCTTTTGTCTTTCACTGAGAACATATTCAGGAGTCTCACTCATTCTGGCGGCTCCCCTGGCCACAACCATCGCTTCTTCTCTAGTCTCCATCATTTCGTGCTTCTCACCCCTTCCCTTATAGCTCTCCTCGAAGGTAGGCTGGGCTCCTGAATACTAATCTATAAATCTGTAGCGCCATTCCTGCTTCAATCGCCTTCCTTCCCACCTTGGAATGCTCCAACTGCTTCTTCCTATCTATAGGGCACGAGCCTTCTCTTCCCCCCTTTGCCATCTGTCCTGCATACAGAGTGACTTCCTGATCGTGACCTTGTAAAACACAGGTGACGAAGGACTGCTGGATCTTCCTATCGGGAGAAAGGAGGCAGAGTTCAGCCTCCTGTGGTGACCCTACGGAAGAAGCGTTAACGCTGGGTGCTGGCTATTGAACCAACTAGGCGGGCACCCCAGGACCTGTCCCTGGGGTTCGTGGGTCCACGAGAATTGAACACTCACTTGAGAAGACAATAAAAAGTGATGCATGCTCACCCTCAAGGTAGGTGACAGGGTCAGAGATGGAGAGAGGGAAACTAACAGGTAAGGGGCGCCTCACAACGGCCAGGCAGTTAGAGTCACCGCTGTTTCTGCAGCCCTGCGAAGTGGGCACGACCAGCCCCTTTCCTCACCCGCTTCAGTGGAGGCAGGTGCCATGCCCAAGGGCACACATGCAGTCGGGGCAGAGCCAGTACTCACACTCTGGTTTCATTCCAAGACCATTCTCTCTCTTGTGTATAGAAACAGCGAAATTCAAGATGCTAAAAGAAAGGAAGTGAAGGCAGCACCCTGCCTTATCATGCTCTTCCCCTCTTCCGGGATTCATGAGAGGTGGACTCTTCCACAGGAACGGTGAAACAGAGAGAACGGTCGCCTGCCAGGGACGGGACGCTGGCTTGCGTCCGAGGGCTGAATCTCACCTGTGCGGCCAGTTCCAGTCGACAGGCTCAGTCTGACTCCCCAGGTGCCCAGTGTGCCCCGCTAGGTCATGTTTAACTCTAACAGTTCACCTCTATGGAGCTCTCTCTACGTGCTGGGCGTGTTTTAGGTGCGTCACACCTAGCACCTCATTTAAGAACTAAGGCTCAGGAGCACATAATGCCTTGAGCTGTGTAGGAATTGCGGTTCTATAGGACACCAGTGAAACGTTCAATGGAGTAAAACATTCTTAATGCTGTACCTTTTCATTCTTTGCTTCGGTGTCCAGTTCAGCTATTTTAGCCCATTTCTGCCAAAAATTCGGGTCATCTAAGGAAATATCTGTTCTGTTTCCTGAAGCCACAAAGCTAGCCTGTGAAGAAGACAAGAGTTAAAACACTGTGCTTGAACAAAGTACAAATGAGTAAGACTACTATGTGATTTTAAAGGCAGCGGAAACTCAAACACAGCCTCCAAACTGAATGTGAGTGAAAATCTCAAAGTCGTTGCTCCTCTTTTTTAAAGACTGGGTGAGGTAATTACAAATTCGTTCTACAGGATCACTTTTTTGAACTTAAGCTTGGGAGATGGAAGACAAGCCCTGGAAGACAGTGGAAATGTGTTACTTGACGCCTGGTTCCCTGTGAAAGAATTAATTCTTAAAACTTCCCTCAGTTCACCAGTTACCAAACGTCTGCTACAGAAAAGGCACTGGGTGGGCAATATGAGGTGGACAAAGATAAGCAAAAGCTAAAAGCACAAAATGTCCTACTGACAACAACCCACATTAGTGACCAAACAGAAGATTTAATCAGAGAGGTCACAAAGCTCAAGGAGCCTGTGGTCAGAGAAACCTGAGAGTGGTCTGATAAGAGGTCTGATGAGCTGATTCTGAATCCAGCGACCTGCAGGGCACAGGAAAGAGGCACCTAGACTAGAAGCTGGGATTCTTTTGTACAATCTTATTTTCTCATGAAATCAACAAAACCCTTGCTGGGGGTTGAGGACTGGAATGTTCACTGGAATACTGATCAGGGAATACTCTGCAAAGGAGTCAAGGTCGGGGGTTTCAGAGCAGTCTCTGTGCACAGCGAACAGTATGCACTGCAAGCTAAGGGGCCTATCCTGCCCGCTGGACACCAGCTCCCCAAAGTTGGGGTGGTGCTTTCTTTCCGTAGCTTCTGACTCATTACTGACACCCTCTCTAAGAAGCTGCATCTTCAGTCACACAGAATGAATGTGCAGCCAGACAATCTCAATGGTTTGTATTTAGAGAATCAGAAGCCTGGATAACGAGGTTAGAGCATAAATGATCTTCTTCTGGCTCCCCCCAACACAAACTCTGGACAGAAGGTCCTATACCTTGGCAAAAGTGGACCCCTTCCCTTCAGACTGGATGGTGATAGTGTGCGTTCGCCTCTGCAGAATCTGGTCTATGTCTTCTTCACAGAACTTGGAGCCTTCATCTTCCTCATCCATCAAGGCTCCATAAGCACCTTTCCGGAGCAAGTCCTCTACCTCCATTTTTGAAAGCTGTTGTACCTGGACAGGTCACCAAAGGCTACTCAAAAAGTGGAAAATGCGTAGGAAAAAAACAGCCTCAAATCTGGCCGTTGTGACTCAGTACACAGCTCCTCAACTAAGTGCACATGTCAGAAGAATGAAGACATGGACAATAAGCTTTAGAAAATGAAAACCTGGAAAAACACACTCAAGAGAACTATGGAGAGAGCAGGCAGACAATCCTGTACAGGGAGCTCCGGAATGAAACCCAGCACATGGTCCAATGGCCTAACATTCTTTGGGACATTGGTTATTATCAAATGTCACAAGCCATTAAAACTATGCACCATTGAAGAGGATGTACTTAATGTTTATTTTATATTTTAGTTTGAGTCTTTATCTTTAAAAACCTCCAGATGTACCAAATAAGCTAAAGAATAATGATTTCTTCATTATTAAATAACTACATTAGTATTGGAAATGATGTCATTTCGTAACTGAAGACAGGATCCTGTGCCAAGTGTGATCTTCCCAATTTGCTTGTTGAAAACAGGAAATGGGAGTTCAAAACACCCTTTCCTGGTTCTAATTAAGAATCTGGTTCTCTTTGCATCAATCACAAGAGGGAATTCCATGACTCGCAGCACTGGTGACGTGAAGAATTACACTTTGCAACATATGCACAGCTCAGAGGACACAGACCATCTGGACTAAAGACGACCCATTTAGAAGGTTTTAATTCCCAACCTTTGATGCCCCGAGCCCAGAGATTAAGGAGATGTTCCGCTTTGTTTGCCTATACTTTAATACAATTCAAGAATCTTAGCTGCAATTTTTATCCCCCTCAGAGGGGAAAAAAGATTTTAGTAACAGCCATATTTCAAGCTGGTAAACTATTCATTCATTTATTCACTGACCATCACGCATCGAATATCTTTAATATGCCAAGGGCTGTTAGGGACCTTGGGGATATAAATAAAATCCGTTCCATCAAACCCCCGGAGGAGTGCAAATGCTGGAGTATGAGATAAAGCATGGTGACAACAGACTGAATTCAGAGTTAAGAGCGTTAAGATCTCCTGACTTCCAATGGGCACTGTAAAAAACTCTGTTTACTGAAACGTTACTGCATGTTGGGCAATCCTACCACATAACTGTCCCTGCAGATTTCCTTTATCAATTTATCAAATGCAGAGAGCTGATCCTGAATTACCTCCCACTGTAGGGAATTACCCAACCAAGTGGTGCGACCTGACTCAGTTCAGTGAAAGTCAATCTTAAAACAGCTGTAGGAAGGAAGAATCTAGAGGCCCCAGCTGCTTAAGTGTGACAACTGCTTAAGGCCCCAGAACAGACACCGCCACACTTACCCCATTGGTGCCGCCCTTTCGGTTGATGTCCTGCAGAACAGCCTTGTCTAGCCCCAGCTTTAGGCTGGCCTTGTCAAACATTTCTCGCTCATAGGAGTTCCGGGTAATGAGGCGATACACCTTCACAGCTTTACTCTGGCCTATCCGGTGACATCGGGCCTGAGCCTGGGAAGGAGGGAGGGTCATGTACGTCATGTCACCAGACACAACAGCAGTGGCCGAAAGATTAGGGAAATGCTTAAATTCCATGTACTACAAGTGGTCAGATCTTGCAGTTATGAGTCACGAGACTGATTTAGGAACAGAATTGACCCAAATGTCAGCTGTCCTTTCAAAGTCACTTATCTCGTCACCCACTACTTATTGAGTGGCTGCCACAGTGCCAGGGTAAAGGGCTGAGAAGAACTCGGTTCACTCTCCTCCCTGGCCTGTGACCTTAGCAGAGGCGCTCAATCCCGGGCGCTGTCCTGCTCTTTTGGGAAATGCCTCAGAGTTGGGAGCACCACTTTTTAATTTTTGTCATTTTACTACAGAAAATGTCACACACAGACAAATGCAGAGAAAAGTGTAACAACCTCTTAGGGACAATCCTGTTTCATCTTTATTATGCCTCCACCCCCCAAGATTATTATGAAGCACATCCGAGCCAGCGTATTGTCCCTCCTTACACATTTCAGTATGCATTTCTAAAGATAAGGACTCCAATAAAACATATTATTACCATTGCCGTACTGTAAAAACCGAAGGCTCGGTCTGTTCCAATTTCCCCGCTTGTCTCATATACATTTTTTAAAGCTTGCTTGTTGGGACCAGGACCCAAATAAACACCATACATTGTAAGTGGCTGATACTCCCTGCCTTTGATCTCTTTTTTTTTCAAATGCAATTAATTTTTTGAAGAGATCAGATTCTCAAAGTCTACATTTTCCCATCTCTATTCTGGCTGTGTCATGGATTAGGTCCCTCAGTTCCTTGTTATCTCCACTAAACTAGAAATTATATCTTGAGACTTAATCAGGCTAAGATCTCATTTTTGGCAAGTGTATTTTATAGGTAGTGTTGAATTTCCATCAAGAGGCACATGATGTCTGACGGTCTTTATTTTCCATTGATGATCACTGCCTAGATTAATTCATTAAGGGTTACAATTCCCCTCACCACATTTCTGGTTTACTCTGACATACAGTTCATATAGGAGAGACAAGTTAAATGTTTTAATTTGTTCTCTTTATTTAATCAGTTTCCAAAATAATATCCTCCAAAAGTGACCAAGGAAGACTTTTATTATTACCTTTCAAAGGAACACAATAATATACACAATGTTTTACTGCACTGCTCTCACTATTTTTACTGCTGTTCAAAAAGGGCCCAGGAGAACCTCTTCGAGTTGGCTGCTGAGTTCTTTTGACATGATCCAGTCAACTACGGAAAGGAGGAAGACTAGAATAAACTCTGGTGTTAGAACAGGATGAGCGCATGGTTAGAACGCGTGCGTGTATACACACACACACACGCAGACAAGGGAAAAGACATGGGCATGTCTGTGGCTATGTCTGCATGTTGAATCGAGGGCCAGCAGTCTCGGACAGCTCAGCTCCCTCGCTTTCTGGTATGACGACACGCGTCACGCTCCTCCTGCTCACTTCCTGCCCGGAGCTGGACTCAGCCGTGTTTTCCAAGGAGTCCTGGTTCCTTTTATTGGGAAGTGGCAGTTAGAGACGACATCTGGATACTCTAAGGTGCTCACTGCCACAAGGTTGGTCATTGTTTCTAGGCCTTTTCACTGGGCAAAAACAGAAGTGTTTGTGTGTATACAGTATATGCAGCCACACTCACATATAAGACAAAACACATCATGAGACCAGACTGACATTTTAAAGTCAAATTTCAAACTATGAGATTTAAGTTTCATTTGCCACATATCTGTATCTCTTTTTAACAATGTTTAAGAGTTCAGTTCTTGATCACAACAATATCACCACTCACTAGGTTTATCCCACAATATAGGCAACGGTCTCAGAAAAACAGCACGATTATAATCTCCCCAAAACACAATTACCAAAAACTATGTAAAATTTTTGTCTCCCATTTAGGGTTATATCCCACTAAGCATGCACACTCAAATTACAGTGTTTTAAATACACACTTGCAGGCAGGCTTCTTTTTCACAGTGGTATAGTCAGCGATTTCAAAATTACTTTCTGTGTACACTAGGATTGAGCAAATTGGTACATATATTAACATTAATAGGAATCAGTGTTTTCATTGTTGAAAAGGAAATTATGAATATGAAATGAAGAAAAACTAGAGTAACTCTGTGGTGTTAAAATGGATTTGGAGGTATCAGCATTACCTCAAGGTTAGGTGTGCGCATGTGTGTATATAAACACGCACAGAGACACAGAAATAGATGTGGATATATGTGTGTATTCGTGCTTAAGTTTTTGTACATACATATACATACAAAAGCATGCTGTGCATGTATGTACATTTATATTTGTATGTATGTGTTCTAGCTATGTTCACTGAGAGGGTCAAGAAGCAGTGGCGTGCCAGTGGCAAAGAACACAACTAACTCTCAGATCTTGGTTTCCAAATACCGTTGTTCCTAAGACAGAACAAAGGCATGTTAGAAAAATGGTTAATTCTGGGGCAGGCAAAGTATGAGATGAGCCTGAAATGTATTACTGTGTCAGAATGCAAGGAAGTACTCAAAGGAGGATGGATACATATCAAAATAACCCTGGCTACGTCTAGGACTATTCAACATCAAAATAAATACACACTGCAATGGAATATAACCCACTGAATAAAAAAGAGCCCATGAGAACATACTGACATAAATAAATGCGAGAAAAGAGAAAACTCTTCCTATTTATGGTGGAATGTAACCAACAAAATGTAGGGGGACAGAAAACACCTCTGCAACTGTCACAGTGATGACTGATTCAGGCAAGAGTAATCAATGGAAACTAAAATAATGGATAAAACTCTGATGAAGAACAGGACATTTACATAGTCTCAAAGTATCTGTCCAAAATTGCTTATTAGTTTCAAAGGGAAAAATAGCAACTTATGCGGAGAAACCTGGCAGACACCACTTAACTAAGGGATCGAAGTCTGTGTTATTGGACAAACAGCACGTTCCCCTTGCTGTGATATACTGAGAAGGGCATGTCACTTCACTGGTATCACTAAACCCGGATCCAGTCCTGCGGGGACAGACACACACATAAGCTGAGGGACAATCTATGAAACAACAGGCCTGCATACTCTTCAAAAACATCAAGCTCATAAAAGGAAAAGAAAAATCAAGGAACTGATTCACAAAAAAGGAAACTAAAGAGATATGAGAACTTTATGCACGGGTGAGCCTGGATTGGATCTTAGGGGGAATAAAGCTATAAAGGACAGTGAGGGAAATGATAAAATTTGAACATAGACTATGGATTTAGGACAGTATTCTCATTTCCTGATTCTGAGAACTGAGCTGTGTTTATGTAAGAGAATGTCCTGGCGCTTGGGAAATACGCACCAAAGCACTTAAGGGGCAACTTACTTTCCAATGGTTCCGACAAAAAACAGCGCGCGCACATGCATGCCTCTGGGTGCGCTCTCAGGGGGACAGAGGAGAGGGTCCAAAGGGCAAAACTAATAAAGTCAACGGGGCAAGTTGCACAGAGTTGGTGAATACGGATAAAGGGTATACACGAGTTGCAAACGGAAATTATATCAAAATGACAATGTAAAAAATATTAAATATAAACATTTGAAATAATCTCTCTAGGGAATATGCTGTTTACCTGATATATAGACAGATTAAACTGTTTCATTTTGCTTCAGAATTTCAGGAATTTATTTCTCCCTACACTAATTTAACCACAATGAAGGGGGTGGGAAAGAAAAAAACCAGACCCAGTAACTTTGGAAAAGGTCTTTAGATTATGTATGCTAAGACTAATGACCACACAAAACTCTAAAGTCCAGTATTATAGGTTGGTAAATTTACTTTTCACAGAATGTGGGTGAGCAACTCTGACACTAGTATTTTTCCGCGTTTACTAGGATTGAACATGAGTAAACATAGTTTGTTATGATAATGAGACCCAGGCTTCTCATAGCCAGGGAAAGGAGTTACAAGTAAAGCAGAGAGGAAGACTAGAAAGAATTCTGTGGTGGTGGGCTGGAATCAGAAACCTCACAATGGATGGATAGAAACGGGTTAAATACAGATATGTCGTATGAGTGTTTGTGTTAGTATACGTACATGTATTTCCTAGCTCTGTCTGCTCAGAGTCTAGAAGCAATAATACTCCAGCAGCAATGGGCATACCTAGTAGCCAAATCTTAGTTTCTAAATGTCTTTCTCGAATAAAAGGAACCAGAGACCTTTGGAGAAATGGTCAATTCTATGGCTATGGCAGGAAAAATGGGACACAAACCTGAACATCTTGTGGTGCTAGAAAGGAAGTGCTCAAAAACCAATGGGAGCCTCTAAAATGACATGGAAGCCAATGTGAAGGACCTCCAAATGACCACATATGAGCAATAAAGTAAGTAATGAGAGTAATGAATTATGATCCACAAAATAAAATGAATATCCTTGAGTCCATACTGATATAAAGAAAGAAATGGTGGGCAAAGATCAACTGCTCTTTATAGTAGAATCCCAATTAATAAATATAGAATGACTGAAACAGAAAATTACCATTAGCCAAACACCACAATAGTAATTACTGAAGGCAAAAACCATTGGTGGATGCTAATAAAATCAACAGGCAAAGTATGAGAAACGGGTTCTTTAGAGTCTCAAATTATCTCCGCCCAAGATATTAAAGGTAAAAATAGATACTTTACAGTGGAGAAACCTAGGAGAACCCACTCAAGCAAATAATCAAGGTTAACATCACAAATAAGACATATTGACATCATGTACCCTCGATACATGCAGAAAAGGTCATAACATCACTTCTATGATAGTCTTGCCCAAAATGCATAACTTCAAAATCTGATCAGAAGAAAACATCAAGCAAACATAATTTGAGACATTCTAGAAAACAGCTAGTCAGTATCCTTTAAAAGTGTCAAGGTCATGAAAGATAAGGAAAGACAGAAGCTGTTACAGATGGGAGCCGGCCAAGGAGTCATGGCTTCTAAAGGAAATGTAAGATGCTAGACAGAATCCCAGACCAGAAAAAGAAAACTCGTAGGAAACTGAATATGAAGAAGGTATTGTATCAATGATAATTTCCTGGTGTCAATAATTATATTATGGTTATATAAAATGTCCATATTAAGGGAAGCTGGGTGAAGAGTCCTAGAACTCTGCACTTACTCTACAACATTTTTAAAGTTTAAAATGACTTCAGACTTAATTTTGTTGAATAATGCTATAAAATACTTAGGATGGTTCCAAAGTCAAATAGGCGAAAAGACATTTGGAAAACTAGCTTCTATCCCTTTATATCCATCCTGTTCCCTCACTCCTTTATAGGTAACCACTTAAAAATAAAGTTTTGATTGTTTTATTTTTCCATGGGGGGGGGCGGTCAGAAGAGACAGCCTGTTAGATAAATGCTAGCATGCTATGCACACTTTTTCCACCTTATTTTTCCCCACCCAACACTATATTTAGAAGCCTGCAGCAATATTTCCTGTTCCTTTATATTATGGTTTAATTAGTCAGTCTTCTTTTACTGGACCACTAAGTTGCTTAGTCTTTGACTATGACAATTAGTTGCCACCCTTTCTTTCTGTATCTTCAGTGGTAGTAAATCTTTAGTCTTAGGGGCAATCTGATGAATAACTCTGGTAAATAAAGGAAGGGATCAAGGTAAGTAATATATGGTTTACAGAATCCTTAAAGCAGCAACAACACGTGGCCATAAGTGCTGACACTGATTTTCTTTTTCTGGCTCGTCTACTATTGAGAGTAAATTACAAGAGGAAGTTTAAGAAATGTTCTGAGCAAAGGTCTAACAAGAGGAGCTCTGCAGACGTCATTAATTACCTCTTGGTACCCACATTCCCTTTCCTCCTCACTACCAGAACCCCGATTCTTGCAGGGGGCAGCAGTGCGTTCCACTGAAACCACTTCCAGCCTTCCAGGGGCGGCAAGGTAACGCAGTTCTAGACAGTGAGATGCAGCAGAAGTCCTCTGGGATGCCTGGGAAGGTTCGGCTCTCCTGAAAAAAGCACCACACCATCCTGCCTGGGACACGAAGGGTCCATCTAGGAACCAAGAGGATGTAAACCACATTCACTGAGGATGGTGGAGCAGAAAGACAGAAGGAACCTGGGACTCTGATGACACTATGAAGTCACCTCAACAGTCCTGGACTACACGTCTCTGGACTTCCTGTGAACTGAAAAAACAAACCTCTGTTTTGGGGGCCACTGTCACAGGCAGCTAAACGACACCAGGAGACAAACATACACTCTACCAAGGTAACCTACCTCAAAGGTACCAAGATAAGTCCTGTCACATTTAGAAGCCTTGTCATTTGCTGTTAAGTTATAAACAGTTAATCGTATATTCCTAGTTTTTATAATCAGAACTCACATACAAAAAAAAATGTGGTCAAGAGAGACATTCAGAACTAGGGCCAACTGAGATAAAGTCCAAATCAGACCCTCCAACAAGTATAAACACAGAACCTGAGAGTATACGCAAGCAGAGGCACACAGGGAAAACGACAGCGCTCGCTCGAACGCGCGCCAGCACGACTTGCAGGCCGTTTATTCTTTAGTTTTTACTATGTTTGAGGTGAACACAGGCCTATGAGGAACAAGTCGTGGCATTCAGAACCCCAGGACAGCAGTGGGAAGGAAGAAATGGGGAGTAGAGCACATAGTTGCCCAAAAGGTGAGAGATTTCTAACTCAGGCCTTTAATTCACTACTGTCTCTTTCAAGTCTGAACTTAGCAAAACCTCACGCCGTATCTTTACAATCAATCGTGTGAAAATAAAACAGCTGGTACAGAGAACCAAGCATAATGTTGATTATTCTCTTGACCCTTATGCTACTTTTTCACATCACTAGCTCTATTACATTTAAAAAGTACACATTTTCTTTAGTACTTTACAATACTACTTGCTTCTCGATGAAAAACCTGTATCATCAGAGAGGTTAAAACAACTACGGCAGCACCACCGGAGCCCAACCACTCTCAGCACGCTGGAATAACATCCAACCCAGCCTCTGCGCGCGAGCACTTTATTCCGGGCCCGGCACGTCACACCGCTCCTGCCGACCCACGAGTCTGCCTGTGCAGGCCGCCTACTCACGTAGCAGAGGAGGTGGGCTCTCCGCAGCACGAGTCGGGAAGCACTGAGACGGGCCTTGCCTCTTGCAGACCTACGTTTGGAATCTGGGATTCCCACCTCCAGATTTACTCCTTGGGGAAAGGTGTCATCCCCTCTTAAAGTGTAAAATGTCTTTGGGAAATGGGACAGATATGTGCCCGCAGTCCTAAAATCACTATTTCAACTCTGTGATTCAATGTAATCACCCAAACCAAAGTCCTGAGCCCCTCTGCTTCCCCAGGGCCTGACCTGCTGTCTAGGGCTCAATAAACGTGTCAATACGTCGGTCGACAGCTGGCTGAGAACAGGGAGGAGAGGCGATGACAAGGAAAAGGATGCTTGGGGGCAGCATGAGAAAAGGAGCAGGGGGTGGAAAAGAGAGGATGTGGGAAAGAGAGGCAGGGGAGTGCTGAAGAGAAACCCGACTCGCGTCACGCGGGACCGACGCCGTCCGGGGAGCGCCCGGCCCGCCTGCGGCAGGGGCGCACTTAGGCCCGTGCCCACCTAAGTGGTAACGCTGCTTATTCCCTCTGTTTGAAACACTCTTCCGCTGAGCTTGTTATTTGAGATCCTTCCCTATCATTTCGGTCTCTGCTCAGATGTCATTATCTTCAAGGAGGCTTCCTAGTCCTGACTGGTGTGGCTAAGTTGGTTGGGCGTCAGCTCACAAAGCAAATGACTGCCAGTTCGATTCCTAGTCAGGACACTTAGGAGAGGCAACCGATCAATGTTCCTCTCTCACATCTATGTTTCTCTTCCTCTCTTTCTCCCTCCCTTCCCTTCTAAGAATCTTGAACAACAACAAAAAAGGCTTCCCAGACACTTTCTAAATCAGGGCACCCAATGCCCATCATTCAGATCCTCTTACTCTGTTTTATGTCTTTGCACTGGGACGCGCTATCTGTAACTCATACACTTTTCCTGGGTTACAGATACAATGCCACACAATTTGGTTTACAGTGACTTTTGCCCCCCCAAGTTTTAGTCAATTATCACCAACTTAATAATTTAAAGGACTGGTTTTTCAACTAGTAGAGTGCTTTCTTCAAATAAAATGTTATTTGGAAACTCATTAAATGAAAAAGACAAAGCCGAATGACTGTGTAAGGTGGTGGCCAAGGAAGAAGCCTCGTAGGCCTAGCTCCCGCTCCCTGCCTCCCTCCCCCAGGGCACCTGCTCAGCTTTGTGAACTAGCAGCCTCCGAACTGCCTTCACCAGTCTCTGGGTCACGATAAAGGTCATGAGGCAGCACAACCTCCCGACCCTCCACTCACACTGAGTGTCAGCAGATATCCCGAGATACACTGAGCGTGAAGTTCATCGTCAATGGTAACGGATGCAAATCTATATTCTAAACGATCTTCTTGACAAGTTAGAATCTCTTTGGCTGACTTATTGTGAAATCTGGGCATTGTTTTTACTTTCAAACAGAGTTGATGAAGAACTCTAAACCAGAAATGTTAGCTCTGCCATTTTCTTCTTTGTTTATGCTTGCTTTTTAAATGTATTAACTTCAATCTCTGTAATAATTTCAGTCTCTGGAATTACCTTTCAAAGCCAACATTACTTAATTTGGTCAAAACTAGGAAATATAATCTGCAAATCCACTTAAAAGGGCATACAGAAACTCCACATTAAGTGCAGAGCAAACAAACTAGTGAGGATGCCTCTGTCACCAGGGAACCTTCCCCCGCTTTGAGTTACCTCCCCGACTGCATGACACGTGACCATTTCATGAACAAGCCGAATGCTAAAAATTCCAGAATCCAGGATTAGTCAAGCTTACTAACTTTATGTCTGATGATGATAACAATAATACAAAAGAAGTAGCTCTACTCTATATTTGGAGGCTATCACTGTGAAATACCACTTGATTTAAAGTAAAAGGAAAGAACCAATCTCTGATTAGTGGGGAAGGGGAGACATTTACTTTTCACTCAGTTGCCCCCCGACCGAGGCCCTAAGCCTGCCACCTGGCCAACACCAAAGCGTGGAGCATGGCAGACACTCTATAGCCAAGCCAGGCCCGGTCATGAGGTTCTTGGATTCAGGGGTGGCTAAGGCAAATAGCAATCATCCTAATGGTTACCTGCAAGTCATTTTGTGGGTTCCAGTCTGAATCAAATATGATGCAGGTATCAGCAGCTGTGAGATTGATCCCCAGGCCTCCCGCTCGGGTGCACAGAAGAAAGACAAAGCGGTCTGAGTCTGGCTTACAGAACCGGTCGATGGCTGCCTGGCGCAGGTTTCCCCGTACTCGCCCATCAATTCGCTCATAGGTGTATCTGAGGGGACCCAAACGAACGAAAGCCCAGGTGTTAATCATGACTTCAATGGAGAACAGCAAACAACGCAGGAAGCTGTTGACTGATGGCCTTAAATCCCTCGCTTCTGAATTTGGACCAAATATCAGCAGTCTAGAAGGAGTACCCAGCCTCCACATAGGTAGCAGGGCAGACACCTAAAACTGCATGGTAAAATGCCATCCCCCCCAAAAAAACAAACAAAAATCAAACCAAAACAAAAAACCCAGCCACAAACTAAGGAGGGCTTAAGAACTGTAAACATAAAAAATATGAATCCCCACTGCCCAAGCAACTTCTCAAGTTACTTCCTAGTTTTTACTTGCATTGAACCTAATCATAAGACCAGGAATAGCAAATAAAACCCTCAACCACCTACTTTCAGTAGTGCTCATATCAAGGAATCAAGTTCAAATCAGTCTGTAGCTGCTGCCTGATAAAGTGAAAAAGGGAAGAAGACTATCCTGACAGGCAGGCCCTTTATGTCTGGGCTAGTCACTTCTGGATTAACAGTTCCTCAAAGTTTCAGAGGTGCACAACAAAACCTCCAAGTTTATAGCTGAAACCAAGGTCTTCTGGGAAGTTTTCTGCCAAGCAAGTGGAGATAAATCACAGAAAACGTTTTGTGTGTGTCGGGGGTGGGGGGAACTAAAGAATTCTGAAAAGAAAGTGAGGAAGTGAAGCTGAATATCCTTCAGAAGGCATATACCTGCGTGGAAAGTTAAGAAATAATGGTGGAAAGCTAGTAGAGGAGAGAGGGGAAAAGGAAAGAGAGTAAGAAATGAAACTGCAATGAGATCATATTACTGTCTCACTGTCCAACTAGAAAACACAGCCAGGACAGCACCTTTATGATGGCGATCATGTAATTAACAGAGAGTTAAAAGCTGTAGCACCCTAGACAGTTGCTGAGTCTTATTCTTTTCTTATTTACCCCCCGACAACTCAAATTTACAAGGGAATGCACCAACCTGCGCCCAATTTGACCTCCTGAGTAAGAACTGGTTGCTAAAGTGGAAGTAACAACCTCGTGAGAAAAGGACCAAGTCACGCAGTCAAGAAGGTGCATCCTGATGACAATCTTATCAGTAGCCCAGAGTTGGAAATCTGATCTCTGAAACTTCAGATAAACAATTGGCAAGAGAATAAGGATAGACTGTCTAGGGGCAGATGACACTGTGTGGGAAAGACTCCAGAAGAACAAATTTGGCAGCATGACCCTGACTTCCTTGAGGAAAAGGAAAATCCACGTTAAGAAACCAGACGCACTCAGGCTCATACGGGACACGTGAGACAGCAAAGAACAAGTCCGAAAATATGTCTACCTTTTATAAAGCTGTAGTGAACCAACAGAGAATTCAAACACTGTAGCAACCTAGACAGCCGCTGTCCTGGAATTACACGGGTAGATTTTTCCTTTCTTCTTCTGCTTTAACGTAACAAACTTGACAATAATATATGACACTACAGGAGGAAAAAAACAAAAGACTGCTGAAGACAGGACTGCCGTGAAGGCAGGCTAAGAAGATCTTGTGTCATGAGATAAAAGCTAAGGGTTATATTCCGAATTCTACAAAACTCTGAAGCAGTTAGATATCATTATCATTACTATTAGTAACAGCCACAGCAACCATATTAGCAGCCACTTAAGTGTCCACCTCTGTAATCATCCCGTTTAACTCTCGCAATAACCCTACGAGGCAGTTTTGCTGCTATCGTCCCCATTTCATACCCAAGGAGACTTCAACAGCAATGACAACGACTCCTAAACCCGTGCAAGCGAAATAACTTGCTCAGTCACCAGCTGGTAAACGAGCTGAACTCAGATCCATTCAGCTCGAATCCGCACTCTTAACCAGTGTGCGGTGTGGCCTTCATATTGTACCCTACATTTCAATGCAGCAGGACAGAAAGATTTCCCTAAGAACTTAAAAGACAAAATTAAATAAGAGACACTAGTCAACTCAGAAACTTGTAGCTCTGGTGGAAGATGAAAGGAGGAACTACAGGTATCAAAGTGATTTTGATAAATCAATGCACTGAGGTCTGGTCTGGGTTGGTTCCCACAGCAGCTGGCCATTTAAGTGATATGGTGGAAGCAGCACGGAATTTGGACTCAGAAGACAGGGTTGATACAACGAAACAATTGCCACTACCACCCCCACACCATCACACATGCCAACAATTAACGCCACAGGCACAGAGGACTCAATATTCTTTGACAAGACACCCCCAGCCCTCAGAGGAGTGAGATGCCCTTGGATCTGAGTGAGGCAGGGAATTAGCATAGCCTTGGGAGGAAGAAAAAAAAAAAAAAATCAATGAATAGCGATGACATAGCTCGGCCATCACCCAGGGGGAAAAAAAATTCTATAAAATAAAGACAGTGTACTGCCAGCTATGACATCACAACGGCTTTAGAAACTGCGCAGGGTGACTGGAAATCAATCCTCATTTCCATCACTTGTTCAGTTTTGAGGGAATGCTCTCGAAGAACACAAAACTAAAATAAAAATCCAATTATTTGAGTTCTTTTAAAATTGTGTCTCACCCCCTCACTTCTGAGCCAGACCCTTTGGCTAGGCCCTCACCCCTGCATGAGAGTATGGCATGAAATCAAACGGGAAGAAAACCAAACTGACAGCTGGAGAGGCAACAGGGCTCAAGAACAAAGGAAATCCTGAGGGCTAGTAAGTCTGAATGAAGAAATCAGACATTATAAAATTTTCCACAGCAAACATCAGTGTGGTAATTAACCCCTCTCCATCAACTGTATTTTGAACAAAAGCCCTAGGAGTTAATGTAGTTCACCAAAGTGTAATTCTGAGTCACTGCCAAATATCAACGAGAAGCAGGTGGCACTCTGGACCACCTCTGCGCTTCGTCTGGGGCGGAGGGAGTGGGGGGGTGACATGTTCTGGCTCAACAGGAAAAGTTCTCACCAAGCCTAAAGGAAAATGGATGGCTTTCTCGTCTCCCAGCAATAACCCGCTGGCAAACATAAAGAGTGAAAAAACTCCCATTCACAACAGCCATAAACACATGAAATACTTAGGATTCAACTCAGTAAGAAATATGAAGGACTTAGCAATATGACACCAGGGGACCATGTTGGTTTGGTTCTACAGAGGTTCTGGTACAAGGTAGGAGCTTTATAAATACTCACTCAATCAACAGTGCATATAAAAAAGACCTGAATAAATGTTCTTCGACTTTGCAAAGATGTCAATCCTACTTTACTAAATGTGTAAAAGCCAATCAAAATCCCAACAAATGGATATTATGTATATATAGATAAAACAGGTGGGCGAGTGTGCGTGTGTTCGTGTGTGTGTGTGAGAACTTTTTATTAGTGAGGGACCTAAGTAGTCAGAAATAGATTAAAAAAGAATAATTATGAAGTTCATCTGCAATAATATATGAGCAAAAGGATAGAAATATTGATCAATAGAATAAAAAGGTCAGAGATGCACCCAGCATATATAATATCTCCGTATATTCTATGGATAGTGTTTTAGATGAGTAGGGGAAAAGATGAACTATTTAATAAATAGAAAATTAGACATACTTGGAAATAAACTAAATTAGATGCCCATTATATACTATTTATCAAAATTATAGGATTGCAGATGGGAAATGTTAAAAAAACACCACAAAAACCCAAAGCAATCCAATTAAAGATTATGAATTAACATGCACATTTAAGTCTTTTATCTTCCTAAACCTCTAGTAAAATGATAGTAAAATAATTTTTTTTAATGTGTAATAATGCCCTCCCCCAAATAAACCCAAACGAACAGGAGAAGTCATAACAAAATTCTAGAAGCTAGAAAATCAGCCAAATGGTATTTAATTTAAAGAAAGCAGAATCCCAAGTGAGCAACAACCTAATTTAATACTACAGAATACCCAAAGGGATCAGGCGTTGGTGGCACCAGGTACCCCTAAAAATGCAGATGCAAAGAGTCTGAAAACCAGGGGAACTGGCTGAATATCAGCCTATAGATTACCCACCCCAGTCTTGGGGGGTTAAAACAAAAGACCTGTACCTCTCTCTACCCTAGGGGGTACCAATCACAGTTAAAGATAGAAGTACTAGTCTGAACAAAGGGAAAAGACAGATACTGAGACCTCCCTACCTCTCTCCAACTTGCTTCCCCACAATCAGCTCAATCGAGTGCCTGTCCTTTAGGCTGGAGAGAGGAAGAGAAACTCCCAAAAGTACTGACACAGGAGATTCCCCAAGGACATGGTCCACCCAGAAGGCTCGTGTTTACACAAGGAGAGTGAGGCTCAGAGCCGGCGAGCCTAGCCCACGTACACAGCGCTTCCAATCAGCGGGATGGTGCCCGCCATCTGATGGCGCAGGAGGAAAACCTTGGATCTGAAACAGAGGCTCTGCTTCCAGCGTGGAGGGGCAAGGTGCTAACACACCAGTTCTCAGCAAATAATACCACAAAACCCAGACGAAATGCAGAAACCAAAACAAATGAACAGAAAAACTTCTTGGAGGGCACTAGAGAGTTAAGGAAAGCAGGCCGATTCTGGGGAGGAACAGAACTTGTGGTTTTGATCAGAAAGGAGAGCCAGGGTCACGGTGGCAGAGGTGCAGGGCAGCTACCCTTCTGACAGAAAGCTGCTGTCTTTCTAACCAGAGGCACAAGGGGAAGGAACGTGGGGCAACCAGGACTGCCAGAGGGTGAGCAGACATCTCCAGAAAATAAAGACAGAGAGCGTGCACCCCAAACGCTGGCGGTAAACTCTACCCAAGTCTCTGGCTGACCTCTGACTCACGCATGCTTGGGGCAGACTGGCAGCAGCCTGAGCTGAGACTGCAGCTGCTACCTACCAGAGACACTGACAGGATTTGCGCTTTGCGTCACAGCTCCTATAACGCCTCCAAAAAACCCCCATCAACACCTGCACAGCAATAAAGCAGAATCCTGAATCTCCACAACAAAATATTCACAACGTCCAGGGAAAAAACCCACGATTATGTAACATGAAGAAACAGGAAAAATGTGACCCACTCTCAAGGGGGAATAAATCAACAGATGTCAAATCCAAAATGTTAGAATTATCAGACATGAACCTCAAAACAGCTATTACAATTATGCTCAAGGAAGTGAAGGAATGAATGCAGTGAATTAAATTACAGGAAATTATAGCAGAGAAACATTAAACTAAGGAACAAATGAAAATCTCAGAACTAAAATACAATCTCTATAAAAGGAAAGTATTGGATGGGCTTGATAAGCATGAAGAAAAGAACAGAGAAAAGAGTCAGAGAACCTGAAAACAGATAAATCAAACTGAGAGAAAAGAAAAGGGACTGGGGGAAAAGGAGGAAGACAGCCTAAGGACCTGTGGGACAATGTCTAAAAGTCAAACATACGGGTAATTGGGGTCTTAACAAGAAACAGGCTGGAGGAAAAGGGAAAAAAAAGAGAAGAAATAGTGACCCAAATCCTCCCAAATTTGGTAATATATGTTTATATGTTCAAGAAGCTCCGTGAACTCTGCACAGGATGAATGCCACACATCGTGGTCAAATCGCTGAGAATCAAAAATCAGAAGAGTATCTCACCAGACAGAGGAAATCAACACATTATACACAAAGAAACAGCAACTTAGGGACGCAGCACTCCCCATCAGAAACCATGGCGGGGCCAGGACACAGTGGGACACTTTAGAGTGTTGAAAAATAAAAAGGAGAAAGCCAACCCATAATATGAAAAACAGAGATATATACAAACCAATAAGAAAATTTTGACTGGGAGAAAACTGCAAGAAAAAAACAAAACAAATCTATCACAATTAATTTCAGAAAGACAAAAGAAAACACCACATCTATGAAATACAAGTAACCATTTGAACGCCGTAAGAATTGAAAATTTGAGAAGAAAATGGTCTAGGAAATTAAAAATATACAAAGAGAAACTAGGGTTAGAGTTGGAAGAGAGTAAAAAAATTCTATCAGAAGATATAGCAAAATATAATGAGATGGAGAATAAAGAGAAAAGAGAAAATCAGGTTATCAATTCAGAAGTTCCACAAAGATAAAACAAAGCAAAATAATGAAAGATAAAATTCAAGAAAATTTCCCAGAGCTGAAGAAATTAGATTTCAGGTGTGAAAAAACTACATAGTATCCAATTAGATCAATGCCATACAAAAAAAACCAGTTCGCTGTAAAACTTCACGGCACTGGGACAAAGAGGATGTATCAAAGTTTCTAAACAGGAAAAAAAAAAGTCACATATACAGAATGGGAATCAGAAAAGCTTTGAACTTCTAAACAGCAAACCTGGAGACTAGACGACAATGGACGAACCCTTCAAAATTCTGTGGGAAAATGATTTCTAACTTAGAAATCTCAAACCCAGCCAAACTATTATTCAAGAATGAGAGTAGACTACAAACATCTCAAAGTCTCAAAATTCACTTATTCACCCTTTCTCAGAAGCTCCTAGAAGAGGTACATGGGATCCACCAAAAAGGAGACTTGAAAATAAGCCAAGTGGTGAGGGACAAATACCATATGATCTCACCTTTAACTGGAACATAAGCAACAAAAGAAAAAAGCAAGCAAAATATAGCCAGAGACATTGAAATTAAGAACAATCTAACAATAGCCAGAGGGGAAGGGAGAGGGGATTGTGGGTAGAAGGGTTTTCAGGAACTATTACAAAGGACACGTGGACAAAACCAAGGGGGAGGGTGGACGCAAGGGAGGGAGATGGGGATGGGTGGGGTGGGGAGAAGGGGAGTGGGGAAAATGCAGACAACTGTAATTGAAGAACAATAAAGTAATTTAAAAAAAAGGAGACTTGATTCAAGGGGGAAGAAAAGAAACTTGTCATCAGTGTGATGAAGGGAGGGGGATCACAGCTGACAACTGTGTGCGAGGTGGGAAGGGCAACGGGACGGAGAGGAAACCGGACGGAGAGGAGCCCTTTGGAAGGTCCCAGGAGAGATGGCCCTGGGAAGATGGAAATGATGTGCCTGAACGCAACAAGAGGAGATTCAGACAACCAGGGTAAACTCTGGAGCTGAATTATAGCCACTATATAGAAAAATAAGCAATTAAATGAAAAGGTAATTTTTAGTTTCAGGGAAAATAAAAATTCTGGAATAAAGAGATAATAGGATACTTACATAACTAAGTTAGAATTTAGCATTTACACAGGCCCTAATAAACACTACACACTAATCTAATCCTAAGTACTATGAGGCGCACGCACTAGGAAGACGGGAGGACAGGAAGTGGCACACAGTGTTGAAGAGGGGCACCGAAAGACAACACTCATCGTCCACAGTGAAAACAGAGAATACGTAAAACTGAAAAAATGAATTGTAACTACTAACATTATTTAGATATAGCTATAAGTACCAAACAAAACAGATAAAGAGTTTAAACTAATTGTTTCTGGGACTGGGAAAACTTGGGAGCCGGGGGGAGGTAAATTAGGAAATGCAATTTTTCATAAGTCTAATAAAACAATTTGGCTGCTTAAGTTATGTGCCTGCATAACTTTAATAAAAATAAAAAACTGAAAAGTAATGATGATACTCAAGCCCAGAAGAACTATGTTATATGCTATTGGGGTGAAGAAGCCATAAAAAAAACAAAAAACTTCACAATATTTATATGATTGCAATGGTTAGGTGAAAGAAGCCTTTTTAAGCATATTAATTTAAGCACTTAAATTTATTTAAATGCTGTTTTAAGATAGAGATATTTGACTAATATAAAATTTAAAACTTCTAAAAATAAAATAAACATACAAAAACCCACAACCATAAGCAAAAAGTCAAAAATAATATTGGGGAAGTATATGCACCATATTCTTAAGTAAGGAAACAATTCTTATAAAGTAATAAACAAAAAAGACAAAGAGCAATAGAAAGTGGAGAAAGAACATAGATACACAATTCACAAAAAAAGAAATATGAATAGATAATAGATATGAAAAAATATTCACTCTCAATAATCTGAAATAGAAACTAAAATAAGGGACCATAATTTAAATATCTTTCTACAGGGGTTTTAAAACATGTACCAAATGCTTTTAAAAATGTACATTAGAATTTACCCTAAAGGAAACGACTGGAAATATTCACAAGGGATGTAAAGAGACATTCAGAGTTCCTTAAAATGCTGAAAATTTTAAAACAAATTGTAAGAATGCTATGTAGTTCATCAAAACTGTGTTGTAGGAAAATAATTATAAATAAAAAATGTCATAATATATTAAATAAAAATGTGAGTTACAAAGTAGAACGTAGAATATTTAAACAAATAAACAACAAAACTAAATGGATGTTTATCTTTTTAGTCTTTTTTTCTTTGTTCATGCAGCTGGTGGTGTTACGTGTCCGTATTTTCAAAAAGGAACTGTAACACTTAAGTAATTTGAAAACAAAATAAGCAATAAATAATAAAAATATCATAATAAAGGGAGCTAAATAAAAACACCTGTACTTAGCCAAAGTGTGTTAATTATACTGTTACTCATTTTGCAGGGGGCGGGGGTCTTTAAAAAAACAAACTGCCAATTAGGAGCTGTGTATAGTTTGAAGAGAAAGATAATCTATTTATGAGAAGCAACTGTTCCAGCCCCAGCTGTTGTAGCTCAGTGGATTGAGCACCGGCTTTCGAACCAAACAGTGGCAGTTCAATTCCCAGTCAGGGCACATGCCTGGGTTGCAGGCCAGGTCCCCAGCAAGGGGCACTTGAGAGGCAACCACACATGACATTTCTCTCCTTCTCTTCTCCTTCCCTTCCCCTCTCTCTAAAAATAAAGAAATAAAATCTTTTTTTAAAAAAGGCAAGTGTTCTGACAATGGGTTCATAATCCAAAGTGAATTATAAAATATGAAACCACTAGTTTTGATTTATTCATCTCAACTTCCTCAAAGGAAAAACAATTATACGTCTTAACACATGTCATACCACGGAGAAATCTCTAAGACATACGCCAGGGACCGCAGGTTTTGGGGCAAACTGCACGTTTAATTAAATCATCTCATGATGCGGTCCTTAACAGATGGCGCACGAAACACGAGAAAACTCGTGAACGGTACGAAAAGTGTTCATTCTTTACCTAAAAAACCTAGGGCTCAGAGAAATTCTTTTATTGTGTAATCTGACTTCAGAGTATTATTTATGTAACATTAAATGTCAGCATACCCCATAGCTAAATTTGTTATTTAATATTTTCTATAGATTTACATGTTATAAGAGCAAACAGAATCTTCAAGGACTAAGACTATTTAAGGTAACTAAAATGGCTATAATTTTACTTTATGAAAACAAAAATTTCCTTTAAACTTAGCAATAACTAGGCTATAAGTTTCTATGATCTTGAAAAGTGTTTTATCATTAAGAGTTTTTAAAACTCCATTTATCATCTTTAGATCACTGTTGTATCCCAAGAGGCTGGAAATGTAAGGTACAGCATGTAACGTATGATAAATGCAGTACCCACACAGAACCCAAGTAACACTGTAGGCTTTTCACCTTCATGAGTAATGGATTTAAGTTCAAGAAATTACAGAACTGTAAACAAGAAAATAAACAGCTAGTGCATCACAAACCTTGGAGGGTTTGCTGGAAAAGGACGTAAAGTGACCCCGAACTCTTTTCCTTTGAGTTGTCAGACCAAGCTCTTTTAGTGACCTGATGCACAGGGAAGCTTCCCAAAAGTACGTCTCATCAGGATTAAGCAAAACCAAAAAAATACTATTTTCTTAACCTTGTCTAATGATGTTTGAATTGTTTCTTCCAACTATGGAGAATATAAATAAGCATGTAGAATATTTATTTTAAGCAAAGCAAGGGCTCTACATTATAGGCTATGAGATTCATGCTAGAGTGTTAAACTTGGATATACTTGGTCATATATTTGTAAATTTTAGTGAATCTTTAAGAAGAGATTCCTTTTCTCCCTTTTTAAATACTTTGTTGTTGTGAAAGCATAATCTTTGAATGAGTCACAAAGGTACCAAAGAAAAAGAGGTGCCTGCAGCACCTGATACACAGCTTTGACATGTCTCACCTTCGCTGGATGAGATAATCTTCTAGGATATCAAGACAGCGCACCATCTGGGAGAAGATGAGTACTTTGTGGCCACCTGCAATCAGCTTAGGGAGCAGTTTGTCAATCAGCACCAGCTTCCCTGCTGCCTGAATCATGGCCTGCAGCTGAAAGTCGGGAGCGTCAGAGCTGTGGGTTTTCCGGAAATCTTCCAAAATTTTCTCCTCTGCCCCTGGGGGGGGGAAGAAAAGGAACAAAACTATTCCTTGAACAAACTATAAGGCTTAAAAGCTGCTCTCTGCATGACACATCCTAGAAGAAATGAAGTGAATTCTTCAGTCCCAGATCCACAGTCCTTCCAGCGAGGCAGTGCCGTGTGTGCATGCCTAGTCCGTGCCCTGAGCAGAGGGCTCTGCAGGGGCAACAGGTACTTTGCTCTCCTGGGAAGTCTCCCCAGGTAGACAGCATCTGAGATACAAAGCTGACTCGTGCAAGTAAACAAACCCTCACAGAAAGTTGACAAAAAGACATATCTTTTAATGTCATAAAAACCTAGCTATAAGCAAATAAAAGCCACATATTGATTTATAATGTTACCAAAATATTTTATTGTAGGAAAAAAAAGTTCCAACATGTTCTCTTATTAGTACAGGAAACTGCTCATTTATTTAGAGTTTTAATTTCATTGTATCATGACCATTAACTCAACGAGGTAATGCATGTCCCTGTTCCAAAGTGGAAAGTGCGGGCTAAACCACAAGTAGGTTAACGGTCAGCAAACTGATGAGTATTATCTCTATCTTCTGAAAGGCAGATAGGATCAAAACAGGGGGCTCTGTGTACACACAGTAAGACTGCTTAGGAAGATCCATCAACCTCTTTGAAGCTCAGTTTAATCCCTATGAAAAGGCAAGAACACACATATCCTAGCATTTCACGGGAACTCAATACCTAAGACCTCCGGTTATCACTAGCTCGTGGCGGAGCCCCACCGCAGGCCGAGGTGTGCCCAGCTTCCCCCGCTCACCGTTGATCAGGTAGGGATGGTTGCAGCACTTTCTCAGCTCCATCATGGTGTTGATGAGATTGGGCATGTTGTGCTGATTTGCCCCCTTGGTCAGGAAGGAAAAGTTCTTCTCCAGGATGGCACGGTAGTACTTTTTCTGGATATTGGTGAGCTCTACTTCAATAATCGTCTCTTGTTTGGGGGCAAGGTTCTTTTCCACATCATCTTTCAGCCGCCGAAGCATCATTGGTTTTAGGATAGACTGCAGTTTCTTCACCTGTCCAGGAAAATCCTGATTTAATGATTCCTGGGGTATTCCAACCTTCACTACAATCCTTTGGGCACAGCACTGTGGTGACAGACTAAATGAAAGACCGTGACTGATCCCTGAACATGAGGCTGAAAGGAAAAAGGGACCTGGTTTTCATTCACTTTTATTTACTCAGAAACTATGTGGCAACCTTAGAAGATATAAAGAAAGATACAAAAGACAGCCCCTATTCTCTAGCAGAGAAAACAAATCTCTCCCCCTCTAACATTCACACATATGCAACAATTAACTGAGGAATATTTAAGCCATGTTAAGAGGTACAAGTGACATAAAGGGATGATTTAGATGCTGAAAGAACAAAGTAAGAAGTAGAGGCAATCTGGGATGGGTGAAATGGATGAAGGTGGTCAAAAGTACAAATTTCCAGTTACAGACTGAGTGAGTCCTGAGGATGTCCAGGATGGTGACCACAGTTAGTAAGACTGTATTGTGTATTTGAGAGTTGCTGAGAATAGATCTTAGAAGTTCTCATCACTGGGAAATAATTTTGTAACTATGTGTGGTGATGCATGTTAACTAGACTTACTGTGGTGATCATTTCATAATACATACACACACCGAATCATTATAATGGACCTCTGTAACTACTAGGTCAATTATATCTCAAGGTAAAAAAGGTAGAGGCAATCTGGAAACAGATTCTTTGTGTATCTTGTAGACAACGACAGCAAACGCGTCTGGGGAGCAGTGTACAGAAAGCTAATGCTGTAGGAGGCCTGTGCTGTTCCATGATGCAGCTGCCACACCAGGGCACTTTGAGCCTGACAGTATTCTCTGCTCTGACTTTCCTGTTCTTCTAACAGCCCAGGCCTGGACCGCAGCTCCCCACTCACTAGTCTGCAGTGGCCAGGACACTTGCTCCCTTTCCCAAGAGGACAATGACAGAAAAGGGATTCAGGGATTCATAGTCAAAGCACCTGAGCTAACCCTGAGCTAAAACATTATAACAGTAAGACTAATCCTGGCGGGACAATACAGTAAGGGCAAATGAAGTGCAAAAGTTCAAGTTTCAAGTCATAAAGGTCTGTTCAAAAATCTTAAAAGGGGTAGATTCTGCATAAGTAAGTTGTGAACTGTGCCAACGCTTCCTGAAGACAGAGTGGTTTAGAAGAGTTATTACTGGAGCAGGTGTTACACAATGATAAATATGCTTTAACTTGGAAGCAGATGCTTTCTAGAACTTTTATTTACTCTGACTTAAATATAGACATCTGATGCCATTTTTGTGTTTTTTTTTTCTCCTAACTAAACCCAATCCTAAATCTAACCCATTTATGAGACTTTTGTTTTACCAACCAAGGTACTTAGGAACCTAATCCCCCAAATGGATATGGAATTACTCTGTAAGAACCCAAAGAGAAAAGACACAGCAAGATCATTGTTAAGGACAGGCACAGAGGCCAGTCTGCCACACGCTGGGTTCACCTTTCGCCCTTCACTCGGTTCATACCTGGGATCATTTAGGGTATACTATGTGCCAGACACTGTGCTGGTCAACACAACAAACACAACTTTGGAGAAGAGGTGGGCCTTTTCCTCAAGGAGGTCATAGTCTAGGAAGAAGAAAAAAATGCATACCACAAAATAAGTGCAATGGGAGAAAAGGATGCATTTCTAATGGTCCAAAAATGGAGAGGGTTGGAGGGGGCTTTTGCAGGATCAACAGATACTGCACATGTTCACACATGGAATCCAGTTTGGTTAGTCCTTGCTCTCAAAGTCTGACTTGCCACAGAAGCAGAAACAAACAGACTGGAACCACAGAGTGTACCCTTGGCATCTGTCGGTGTAATTCCCAAGCCTTCTCAGGCCCCAAATTCTTTGTCCAAACCCACTCTCACACCCTGGCGAGGTTAGTTTAGCAGAACTAATTATATCGCTCCTGCATCAGAGCCTTGCACCACTTCCCTAAAACCTACTAAATTCTCCATCCTGTCTTTCCAGATCTTCCCAAACTGGAACCCTAAACCGCTCTGCCCTCATGCGCCAATCTTCCGTCCTGTTTCCAGCTTACTTATATGATTCACTACTCCCAAATAAATTCCATTTAGTAAGTGATAAATTTCAGTTTTTCCTATGTAAGCAGTCACCATCTCTCCTCTCTCCACCTACTGAAAATTTACCCACTCTTCCAAGTTTACGTTCAAATTCTAATCTCTTCAGGAAGTCTGTCCTGATTCTCAGACAGATGTGACCTTTCTTTCCTACAAAGTCCCCAATTCTAGCATTTGTTCCTCTCGTGGCATTTAAACTTGTCTGGCTTATTTCTGTAATCCCTAGTAGAGATTTCTACCCACAGTAGATAGCTATTTATTAACGTCAGTTGTTCTCAATCAGCTTTGAGTCCAGTAAGCCAGGCTCAGGACCAGATCTTTGAAAATTGTGGAAATTAGTTGATATGGACAAAGCTGGACTTACCAACTACTCTAGTGTATGACTGCCTTCTTTTCCTCACTGCTTATGAGTGTTCTGTTGTACTCAAAAAATAAGCCAGGGAGTTATGTTGCAGATTATGTAGGAGGAAGGATGAAGAATGAGGGAAGCAGAAGAAAGCACCACGGTCCCAAAATCAGAGCTTTGAGCAAAATTATCAAACTTACATATGAGATCACTGACGGCTAGAGAACTGATATGTGAACATAAGATATTTGAGATGCTGGTTCATTTATTCTTTGGAGTAATACAAATTGCTAATAATCAGCTTACCCTCCTCAACATAAACAAACAAATACATCAACTAAAGGACGTCAGAACTTGCTAACTCCTGGACCCACAGTGGCCTGTTCTTTCCACATGGTGAAGGTAATCATCACAATGAACCCTCAACCCTTCAGGCCCCCGTTTACCTGCTCCTCTGTTTTCAGATCTCCAAACTCCTCCAAGAAAGCAGTCTCTGAAGGAAACTGGGATGGCTCCAGAAAATTGAGCAAACTGAAGAGCTCCTCCACCGAGTTCTGCAAGGGCGTCCCAGTAAGCAGCACTTTGTGTTCCTGCACAAAGAACACGACATGATGAGCAGTGGGGGGCTCCCCACACAGGATGTTTTGGTGGGAAAATGCAGCCAGGGCATTCTATGCTCAATGTGAGCAATTCTGTTTTGCTTTAACGAAAAGACGGGTGTCAACATTTCATGTTAGTCCAGTCAAAAGAGAGATCAACCTTCCTTTCGCAGTACTAATTCCAGCAGCACATGTTAATTAAAACAACCATTCATTCATTCAATATTGCTGAGTGCCTTTCCACCACATACTGGACACTGTGCCAAAACAGTAATGTTAAAAGGCCATCAACTTTGGTACCAGATCAATCAGGGACCTAGAAACAAACCAGAACACCTTACATTTCCAGGTCACAGATGACATGGTATTTAAGATTCCCCTAGGTCCCTTTGGGAATCAATCTGTGACAACGTCAAACTGTTAACCCAGTTCATAACTAAAAAACATTTGGTTCCTACACTATCAGCTATGGAGGGCAAAAAGGAAATCTAGAGTAAACAGACTAAGCACAAGTAAGCTACCCGCAGAATGGCTAAAGAAGGCTTCCTCCACAGTGAAGAGAAGCAACCTCTGTTCATATAAAGAGCTTGCAATTCTCACCAGGGCCATAAGCTTGAGACCTTCTAGAAGTTTGCAGTTCCTGTTCTTCAGTCTGTGGGCTTCATCAATGATCACACAGCTCCAGTGAATCTTCTTCAGCTCTGGGCAATCTGCCAGGATCATCTCAAATGTTGTGATGACGACATGGAACTTGAAGACTCCTGAAAGGGGGTTTCCCTGAGGATGATACAACAGCAGGCAAAGCTTTACACCACGGCTCTAGAATTCAGCTAATGGGCACCAGCTGGGCCAGAGGAGATAGCACTATAAATGCTAGGACCTAGGTGAGAAGCCAATAAGCACTGCTCTTCCTCATTTGAGAAAAGAGACCATAAGAATGAACCAGCTATTCAGATAGGAGACAGATCTCATTACATCGATGAAACAGAAGCAAAAGAGCACGTGCCCTCACAAAGGTGAGACAGATGAGCAGCGCAGAAGGCACAGCAAGGGAGGTTTTCATTTATTAATTGCCAAGATAAGGAAAGCAGATGGGTGTTGATTCACACGTTCCCAGTCATGAGTCTGTCTAAGCCATGCACAGCTTGAAAGCCCAAGGAAACCTTCTTTGCTACTTTTCAGATATAATTAATTTCAACTTTTAAACTTGGGTTCTAGCACACATTCAAAGTAACGATCTTGATTCACTGGGGACAAGCGCTGCCAGGCAGGGCACGTCTTTACTGCCCAGCCTGTCTCGGTGCTGCCGTCACAGCTGAAGAGCAGAGCTATGTCACGTTCAAGCACACTGTCACTTTCTTCCAAGTGTCTCCTGCCACTGAAGCTCCCGGCTGGCTTCCCTCTGATCAGATTCATTTAATTTTCACGTTGATTAATTATAAAACCAAGTGCTCAGGACAAACATACAAGCACACTCGACAACGTGCCTATACTTAATAAAAGCTTTTTAAAATTCTACTGTGCTTTTAACAACCTGAATCTTGTTTTCTCTTTATCCTTCCCTGTCAGATCTGTTGACCTCTTCTCCAAACTCCCTGGCTGGATACCCATTCTCTGTACACGACTTTTCTGCTCACTTTCTTCACTGAGCATGCAACAATACAGCTAAAACTTTTATATGTAAAAGCAACTTCATAAGCCAACCAAGAAGCCAAGTTTCCAGAGTCCTAAAAAGAACCTCTGGAATATCTCCGAGAAAGGAAAGCATGCCCTATAAATCTGTGTTTTCTCACAAATTAAAATACCAGGGAAGAACAAGCAGTCTGCCTTTGGTAAAGATATGAGTCAGTCCACAGCAACCCAAGGTACAAAGTTATTACAACTCCACGAGACATCGGGGAGTCACTGGGTCTTCATGGTTCGCGTAAGGCTTACCTGCGCGTCTCTGTACACCATTTCATACTGCTGGATCATCTGCCTGCTGATCTGGCTGCCGTGGTACACAATGGCGTTCATCTCTGTCCACGTCCGGAACTCCCGCTCCCAGTTAGTGATGGTGGAGAGCGGGGCGATGATGAGGAAAGGGCCGTGAACGCCTCTGAGGAATATTTCCGAAAGAAACGTGATGGACTGGATGGTCTTCCCGAGGCCCATCTCGTCAGCCAAAATACAGTTTTTTCTGCAGAGAGTAAGAAATAAATACAGGTAATTCGTCATCAATGTAGAAAAGAGGTAGAGGTTGATTACAACTAAAAAGATACTTCAGAAGCACACCCTGACATGTAAGGCCGTCAGTAAAGGCATTATCAGTGTTTTCCAGACATGCAACTGAAGCAAATTTTTATTATTATTACTATTCATACCCTGCCTTCTTCCAAAATGGAACTATGGCAACTTGTGAGAAAATACATGAAATGGGTGCATTTAAATATCAACTAAAAATACTAAAAATTAAAATAACAGAGAACAAAAAATGCCTTAAACCACGAAGCCAGTTTCTGTACCTAACAAACTGCATGGAAATCAAAGCAGAATAAAATAAGTTACATGATTCTCATTGTCTATCATTTGTGTTAGCAAAGGTCAAGCTTAACCCACATAATAAACTCCCGATCAGAGTAAAAATGTTGGTCTCTCCCAATGCTGCAGGATCACAGATTGCCCAGCGCTGGGACACTGGAAAGGGTGCGGCCCCCATCCGGTCTCACCATCCACTGTACAGATGGCACCCCGAGACTTGGAAAGCCGCACCGGGAGCTGTGCTGAGTGGCACCATGCCAGAGTGGCAGAGACTGCACTAGAACACATGTCTCCAGAGTCCCCTCTTGGTGTTTTTTCCATTACAACACGCTGTCTTTAAAATCAATACTAGGGACATTCTAGAATGTTAAGAAAATTTCAACCCATCTTTCTCAAATTTCACCTGTGTCGTCAAATTCTGATGGGAACTAGAGCACCAAAAGCATGAACTGAGCTTCGAGCACAAGCCCAGAGCACCTGTGAGCCACGAACACGCAACGGAGCTGGGGCTGGAACGCAGATCCATTCCCCTGTAAAGTCTGTTTTTGCTGAAGACTTAGAGACAGAAAACACATTTACAGGATCTTTTGAGAGTAACCTTAGGTAGAGACTAACCTTTTGGACGCACCAACAAAGAAAAACAAAGAGCACAAAGTCGATGCTATATAAAGACCGTTTCTTTCGGTCGGAGAAATGCCTGGCATAAAAATAAAGTCCTGGTGAGACTGACGTGCGAGACTCCAGCCGAAACCGCTGGCTGCGCGACACTCTCCCAGCGCTCCGCTGCTGCTACTCTACGCGGGCCCCGGCAGCTGCCCGCCTCCAGGGACAAGCGTTTGGTAAGAAATTCATCCATGAAGACAGGAACGGTCTGGATCCTCACCTGTTATACCAGTTAAAAAGAAGCCAGTTCATTCCCTCCAGCTGGTACTCCCGGAGCTGGTTACTGTTCTTATACTCGCGAGACTTCTCGAGTTTCTGCCAGGAGTCTGAAGCAGGCCGCTCCTAGTGGGAAAAAGCAGAGAGCACAATACGTAAAGAATGACCTTCTAGAAGCGTAACAAGAATGGGGAAGGTGGTAAATCCCAAAACACTGCCCTAAAGCTGGCTTCAAATTGCAGTGACTCTTTTCTGACTAATATGCAGGTCCTACATTTTCTAGGTTTCACAGGATTAAATTAAGAACACCTGTCTAAAATTTGTAAGTAATTAGTGAAGAAGAGAAACAGATCCTCCTAGATCTTACATTATATCGTTTTACTGAAACTCTTAGCTGTCACTGCCACCTACATTTTAATTTCCCCGCAATCCAATATTAGTCGAGTTTCTGGTTTCTACAGACAGAATTTCTTTTTATTTCTTTGTGCCTGTGGTTATCAGTTCAGAAAAGTACAGTGGGTCAAATATTTTGATTAGTTTCTAGAATCAGGACATCAGACAAAAAAGTCTGTATAATCAAAATTGCAAATTCCTTAAATTCTCTGTAAACACAGTAACAGTCTTACTACTTTATCTTTTTACATGAAATACCAGTTTCTACAGATAACTGACAGATTACCACATGCTTAATTTCAGGGAGGACTTGAAGAGATTCGAATTCTTTGACTTTAGCGGGGTCCACGTCTTCCTCTAGCTCCCATGTGCTTTCTTCATAAGGCAGCGAGCACCACTTCACCAGATAATGCGTCACTTCCTGGTGGAGACAAGAGAGAAACTGACGTGCTTTCCACTCTATTAAAGGAGCTGATCATTTCCACCGGCCAACCCGTGGAAAACCACCCTACAACACAACACACGGAGGCCATTAAAACAGAGACCACATGCTAACAACCAAGTAAAACACGAGGTAAGAAGGGAAGACACTTGCGAAGAGTCGATACAGAGAAACACCCACCTCGCCTGTTTCTGCATCCTTGGTGTGGGCCACCTCCAAGATGCGATCAACCTCGACGTAGTCTGGGTTGAACAAGTCTTCGTCAGGCTAACGCAAACAGAGAAGGGTTTAAAAGTGGCCTCGTGCCCTCAAGTCCCACTTCCAGTGTTTTATCTCTAAGTGACCCCCTATTCTGGGCCCTATCAGGAAACACATAAAATCGTTCACCCGAGAACAGAAGTCGCCTCACAGACACGCTTCCCGGTCCCGAAACCCTGATCGCCGTGACTACATTGAAAGGACCGAGCCACACGGCACGGGCTGCACCTCGGGCGGGGCGAGACTTCCCTGCTGATTGCTGCAGTGCGTGCAAAAATCAGCACAAAGAGGGTGCTCTTTTCTCACTGCTCCCTGTTCCAAAAAGCACCCTTGAGAACTCAGAATTATGGTTTCTTTTTCTTCTTAATACCAACAGCAGTAACAGCTAACACTGGGAGGAGGCACGAGGGAGCTTCTGGGCTAGAGATAACATTCTATTTCCTGGTCCAGGCGATGGTTACACAGGTGTGTTTATTCTGTGAAAATTCACTGAGCTGTATATGCCCTTGGATTTATCTTTATGTACATTATGCTCCAAAAAATGGGTACTTACAAAATAATAAACAGCACTTAAAAATACTTAATGTGTGTCTGGAGTTATGCTAAACGCTTCCATTTAAGTCTCAGAACTACTTTATGGAGTAGGTGCTGTAATTACTTTACAGATGAGAAAACTGACTCAGAGAGGCTAGGTAACGCGACCAAGGTCACAGAGCTGCGAGAACTGAAGTGTTTACCAGGTCTTTCTTACCCAGAAGCCCTCCTCCTCGACTGCTGGAATGTTCTTATTGCCCCTTAAGCTGGAAGGCACATTATGTGCTATCCAGTTTCATCTTCTACTCAATGCAGGAGTACTTTTTACAGCATTCCTGGCAAATCCACACTCGGATTCAATTATTCCCATGTTCGGGAACATACTGCACTCTAAGACCTGACCCACTGCCAAGACAGCTTTACCTCTGCCTGCTCAGCAGTAGCAGCATGATCTTTATCGTTATTACTATTAAGTTACAGCCTAATTTCTATCCTGTAACTGTGACTCACTGGTGCGAACTGCTTCCTCTGCAGCAGCGGTAACCAAGTTGATTCTGTCCTCTCTGTGATGGCTCTACAGCAATCTCCTCACTATCTAGGTTAAATAACCGCAGGTGTCCAACTGTTCTTCAGGTGCCATGTTTCCAGATCCCTCCAGGACATGGAGCTAACACATGTGGAATAGTGACTATGGGCCAGGCACCGTGCTAAGCACTTCTGTAAACACTGTGTCATTTAATTCTCCAAAGTATTCTGTGAGGTTGACACTATCAGAAATTCTGGTTTTAGTACAGATGAGGCTACGGAGTCCACAGGAGGTTATGCAAGTGGCCCAAGGCCACCCAGTTCTGTGTGTGTGTATGTGGGGCGGGGGCGGGGGGGGGGTATTCCTTGCTCCAGAGCCCAGGCTCCTAGCACCGAGCAGTCCTCCCTCCACCTTTGTTCTCAATCACTCAGCTATGCCACTCAGATTTGCAGCACCCCTCACTGAATCCTGGTACCCAAAAATAAACACCACTTAGGAATGAAAACAGCAAGGCACAGCTCGACTGTGCTATTAGTGCAGTGTAGGATTAATGTTACTTTTTAAGCAGCCACACCCTACACTTGACTCATAGTAAACTTGCAACTACACTAGTAATAAATATCTCTTCCCCCCAGGACTGCTATCCAGTCATTCTCCCCACTCCAAATTGTAGACATCTTTAAACACAAATGCATGACATGACATTTTATCGCCATTTTATTTCATTCATCCTGACCTATCCAGGTAAACCTGAACTTTGATTCTGTTTATTCTGCCAGAGTTGGGTCTGGTTTCCGGAAAGAATTTGGGTTTCAGTTAGAAGGCCTCCACCCCTCTGGAGCGTGGGAACTTGATGTCCCTTAAACCGGAGTCTCCTTCACATGGCTGCCCTCGCCCCTGGCGACCTCAAAAAGCGCCGGGAAGTAATGGATATGAAGACGCTCTATCCAAAACTAAGTTATTTTGTATTTTATATCACTTATCCAAGTTATTAATAAAAATGTTAAATAGGTAAAGACCAAAGAGTGTTACAGGAGCTACACCCCATTATCAACCCTTAATTTCATGATGTCCTCCAGTCTTCTCAAAGCCTTTCCTTCCCACAATAGTGCTGTTGCATTATTTCTGTAAGTCCTAAACACAATTTCTTCTCTCTATTCCCAACCAAAGAAAACTCATTCCCTTGGGAATAAATCAGAAAACAGACACGTGGAGCGTTGCAGGCAATAATATTAAGGAGCTTGGACTTCATTCCAGGAAAATGGGAAGTGCTGAAGGTTCTGGAGCAAGCTAACGGACAACATATGGCAAACCCTCCTCACTTACCTGGGACCAGCCGAGTAATTCCTGAGCACTGACCCTGTGCCTAGCGCCGGGAATGGAAACGGGAGGAAGACATGGGCCCTGTCTGTCTCACAGGGCTCAAAGCAGAAGATACAGACATGCTGTAAACCAGTTACTACACTGCAAATACTCGCTGAGACAGGGGTGAGAAAAATGCTCCAAGAACAGAGGGAAAGTATCCAATGGGGATTCAAGATGGTTTTCGAATTCTCGTTGCCACCCTCCTTTCCCCAGTTCTCTGTCAGAGAAACAGTGCCACGGGGAACGGTTCTTGCGGGCTGCGGGGCAACCGTGGCGAGGAAGGGCCACGCGCGAAGGCTGAAGAGGAAGAACCCGCACTGGGACGAGGAGCTCGCTGACTGCTGCTACCCTAACACAGTTTTTGGTCACTCGAGGAAAAGGAGTGCGACATGAAGAATGAGTTGGTAAGTGCGTGCAGCAACTCACTATCACCTGATGGCATGTGAGTGCGCACTTAAAGTCTAGTACTTATGACTACATTTTAAGAATAACTTAATTGGTTTTCGTCAAAAGCGATCAAAATAATATTGAAAAATTACGTTAAAAATAAGAAAATAAAAATGACCACAATCCCATCAGCCAGAGAAGAGACTTTTTATACCATTAATAATTATTTTCCAATGTAAATATTTACTAGCTGCATGGTACTCCATTCTGTGGTATGTGTCATTATTTAATAATTATCTATTATCTTTTTGTTTTCAATTTTTCATCAAAATAAAAACTGTTTATCAGTGTTAAATCTTTGCACAAAGACTTGATAGTTTCCTTAAAATAAATGGCAGAACCGCTGAGACAGAGGACACGCACATTCTCAGCTATCTGCTGTCTGCTGTCATACTGTTCTTCTGACAGGCATCCGATGCTCCCTTCCCACCCAGGGATGCGTGAGTGGCTCTTCCCTACACCCTCACCAGCAATGGACGATACTTATTTTATAAGGGAAAGCTATAAGATTCCCATTTTAATCTATGTTTCCTTGACTACTAGTGAAACTGACTACATTTTTGTATGGTTAATTTGTCCATTTTTTCTATTTGGGGGATTTTATACTTTTCTTATTTATAAGAGCATTTCTTATTAAACTACTGGTCAATGTATATGTGTGTGTAGGTGTAAAAATATGAATAGGAAGGTTCTCATACTAGATAACAAATGTATACTGTTTATGTATGTATGCATGAATGTATATAATTAGAAAGCATGTATGCATAATGCATACCCCATTTTCTAATTACTATGTATGTATGTATACATATACACAATTAGGAAATATGTACACATACATGATATTTAAGATTTGTTTGTAGTATTTTCTAATGTATACATACTATAGATTTGTTTAACATCCAAATCTACCATTGCTTCCTCTTGCTATAGGAACAATGTTTATAAATTCCTATTTTATATAAATTTATTTATTTTCTAGCATTTGACTTTGCTTTTACTTTTCACTTCAAACTTTAGGTCTTTCTGGAATTGCCTTTTGGGGGTGGGAGAGGAAGAAGGAACTGTGTGCGCATTCCTTCAGCCTTAGCTGTTTACTGGTATTCTGACCAAGATACACACTTATGGGCTGTCAGTTTGCAAGATTTGCTCCTTGTACCTTGGTGGACAATTTGTTTTCTTTGGCTTAAGTCTGGACTAGTTTTGCTACAAATCTAGTGCACACTTAGCAATTTGACTACAGCAACAGATCTGCTCAAAACTTCAATTTTAAGAAACTTACACCCAGTATTTAATACGGCAAGAAAAGCAGTGCTAGAATTAGTCAGTAAATATTGCTTCACCTCAGTAAAAATGTGCTTCATCTGGGCTTGTTTATTCCTGAATCGCTTGATCTTCTGTGCGATGCGAGGGTCCTTTTCGAGCTCTTCCATTGTGGCCCACTTACAGTGCAAGTAGGAGCTGTCCAACGACACGTAGATTGTGAGACAAGCACAGAGCTAGCATATCACTAAGCGTTCAAGTGTTTCAATACAAGGTAACCATCGAACACAGAAGCAACTGAGTGGTCTGTTGGGAAACTGCTGGAGATTGGGCCTAGAAGGGCTTTGTTTGCCCTTAAGGGCAAAAACAGAAGACACAATACAGCAATTCCAAGCAATGGAGCACTCTGTGGCTTCCACAGAAATTGGCTCAGAGTCCTGGCCCAGTCACTTTGTTGTTAGAGCATCATCCCGATAAGCCAAAGTTGCAGATTTGATCCCCAGTCAAGGCACGTACAATGATCGAGCAATGACTGTGTAACACGTTAGTGAAAGTGGGCATGTAGCAGAGAACTAGAGAAAAATGAGGGAAAAAGGGTATAGGCTATAAGAACAGTGGTTCTCTACCCTAGGTGCAAATGAGAATCACACAGGAGGTTTAAAAATAACCAATTTGGGGGACTACTCTCAGGGTCTGAGTCAGCAGATCCTGAGTGGGGCTAGGACTTCAGTAGTTCTAAAGTTCTTGGATGGTTCTGTGCGCAGCCAAAGTTGAGCACTACCGCCTAAGGTGAATTTGAGTCAAATAACATCCATGAGTCATGCCTGAGGGGCCATTCTTGGAAAATATGGATGATGCTATGATAGGGAAAGTAAGTTTTACGCATAGAAAATTCAAATACAAATAATACACTAAATAGACGTACAAATTTCTATACTTAACGTAGAAGAGCTCCAAGTCGAATGGGGGTTCTCCTGGGTGAACCTGTAACCGAGAGCAAGTAAGTTAAAGGTGATCCCTGCAGATCATCTTTACGTGCCAAAAGAAAACAGGTAAATCCACACCTTTGCCTGGTTTTAATACAGGTTTCTCAAGGATGTGTTCATTATTTTGCCAGGTCTTTTTCTGACAGCTATTGAGCAGGTTTATCAAGGCTGAATATACAACTAGCAATAAGATAAAAAAAAAAAAGAAAGATCCTCCTGCTGTCCTTCCAAGGTCCAGGCTGGGACAGCATTCAGCTGATAAGCCCAAACTAGCCCTGGGCTCAGACCTATCAGGAGCAGAGCCTGGTGCAGAAGACCATGTATTATCTCTGGAGCCCCTCGACTACCACCCTAAAATACTATGGCGTTCATTCTCAAAGAAAGAAAGGGTACTCTAGTAAATACCGGAAGTATGTAATGCTCTGACCGGCACTAACACAATCTTTCACTCAGGACCTTTCTCTAGAGGATCCCTACAACGGCCCTGGGATATCTAAAGAAAAGGACCCTACAATGTTTACATCAGAAACTAAGGGATACACATCTTTTGCTAGGATCACAGTAGAGGGAAAAAAATCAGTTTGGGCCATTCTCAAATATCTGAAAATTTTACGTCCTAAAATCTTCCGTGAGGGTAAAAATAAGTATTGACTAGCTAGATAGTGTTCATGCCTAGCTCTCATTCCAGCCAGGAATGACCATTCCAGGTTCTCTAACCAGGTCTCTCTCCACAGAGGATATCATCAGTGCTGGTGATATAAAAGCCACCGACCTCCTGGACAGTCTTAGACGCTAGGATCTTCTCAATGATATTTGCGTCATCTTCCGGAGGCTCCTGGGGATGAAAGTTAAAAAGAAAGAAAATCACTGGCACCACAGAACCCAAGAAATAATTGTTAAGACGTACTGCCACAGGTACTACTGCATCCAGACGTTGTGAATACCGAGGCCTCCCTCCTATCAGACCACAGAGTGCTCAAAGACAGAGAATCTTCTAACTTCTGGGCACAACCCTATTCCCCCCTACTCTCCAACACACACACGCTGAGAAGGCATTCTGCTCTTCAGACCTGCCTTTAGCAACACTAAAACTGGTCCTAAGACTTCCCTCCTCTGTCAAAACTGCCCACACGTTGCCTCAATCTTCAGCCAGGTGTAACATGAAACAGTCTGGGGGTCTTTAGAATCAGAAGGTCCCAATTTTAATACCTATTGACGCTGGGCAAGTCAACACCTTATGGTTTCCAAACCTACTAATGTAGGAGTTAAAAATTCTTATCTCACTGAGTTACTGAGAGGATACAATGGCACATGAAAACATTTTTTGGAGAGTAAGCACTATGCAAATGAAGGTGTAATTATTCCCTTCTAAATTGTATCATCTTTCCTCTCTGTACCTGGAAAGGGCTGTTTCACTGATGAACCTTTGACTACAAATTCCAATTGAAAACAAATTAATTCCTTCCTTTCTTTCCCTACATACACATCACCATCGTTAGGCTTCTAATCTCCATGAAATGTTTCTACAGAGTATGTGATTTTTAAAAATATGCATTAAAAATGACAAACTTAAAGAAAGGATGTATTGAGTCAGAACACACTTGCATTTAACATTCTTTCTAGTACTTTAAGTGTTTTATTTCAGTGGTTTTCTATGCACTATATGACTTTTCCAGATCTATTATTTATCATGATATGAGATTTAGAATTGTATATAAAAAGAATGTTCATCACAACAATCCTAACTCTCAAAATAACTATTTGGGTGCCAGATCAGAACTTCTCAAAAGGATGGTTTATTCTGCACATCACTGTCTTCAGTCTACCCATTCTGGGCTCAACTGTCACAAAGCCATACCACTAGAGAAAACATTGTGTCTTCTAGGATCTTAAATCAAGCTTTTTTCTGAAAAGTGATAGTTAAAAAAAAAAAACTGAGGAGGGCAGATGACAGATGGTAGAAAAGAAGTAAGAAATCAGCAGGTGCTGACAGATGCCCCCAAAGGTTACAAATATTTATTACATTGCCCTAGACACATGGCATTGTGCTAGGTGCCATGCAGAAGTTAATCCAAAATGACAAGTCTTTTCCCACAGCTCAATAAGAAACGGGTGAACTGTGCCTACCATACACTAGGAGAAAGCTTTTGTTTTTCTGTTTAAGTATTTGTTCTGCTTGATTCGTTAGCACAAGTTAGGAAAGGAGGAGGGAGTTGATGGTTCACTGCTTGTCTTCTTACACTTGAGACAAACCTTTCGGATGTAGTTAGATGCCTCAAAAAGGCCATGCAACAGAGGGTAACCAACGACTATTTGTTGAATGCTAAATAACGAGTGGAAGAGAGAAAGAGAAGAAAATACATACGGAAATAAAGCATCACACTCACCAGGACCACAGACTGGAGACAGTTATTATTCTTAATCTGCATCGCTTAACTACAAAGTCTCCCCCTTCTCCATATACTTGGACCTATCCTACACTATCAGAATGGCTAACAGCAGAGGGCCAAAGCTCGGTGCACTTTCTTGAGCAGTAAAGATCACTACCCCAAACTTGCAGCCAACCAACAGCGTTCTATGGCAAGTGGGAAGTGAGCAAAGGAACAGGTGCTGGGTTAAGAGAAACTAGACTAATAAGCCAATTTCCTCCCTTCCTAATTTTCTTCCATACTATTTACTGTGTCTTAAGTTTATGCACTTATCTGAGCTATAGTCTTCAGCATCAAGGAACGACCAGACATGCCAACATAATGCTTTACATCCAGTATGCAGAGGCCTCAAGTGTACAACTGACGGACTCAGGTGTACAATGCATGGATTTGTACACAAACAAACACACACTTGTGTAAGTACCACCCAGATCAAGTTACATAACATTTCTAACAGTTTGGAAGACCCTCAGGCCCTCATGAGAAGTAACTACTATTCAGACTTCTACCACTACTGATCAGTTTTGCCTATTATTAAACTTTGTGTAAAATGAATCATGTATTATGTGGTTCATTCTTCTGTATTACTGTGTAGTATTTTGTTGTATTAATACACCGCCACTTATTTATCCATTGTACTGTCGAGGAGTATCTGGGTTGCTTCCAATGTTTATACATGTCTTTCGTTACACAAATGCACTCATTTACCCTGGATACACACATAGAGTGCAACTGCTAGACTCTGAGTCTGGTCATATGTTTGGTTTTAACGCATCTTGTCAAAAGTTTTTCCCAAAGTGACTGTAGTAATTACTACGCCCACCAGCAATGCATGGGTGGTTCGGTTGATTTGATATTGTCAGCCTTTAAAATTTTAACAATTCTAGTCAATGTGTAGTGTTATCTCTTTAATTCACATTGCCTTGATAACTGGGGATGCTGAAAACCTCTTCCTGTGCTTATTGGCCATGTAGCCATCGTCTTTGTGAAGCTCCTATCCAAGTCATTTGCCTACTTTTAAAACTGCCCTCTGTTTTGATTTGCAAGAGATCTTTATATATTTCTAATAAGAGTTCTCTGTCAGGTATATAGATTACAAACATCTTCTACCAATCTATGGGTCTTTTCAATCTGTAAATGTGTCCTTTGATGAACAAAAGCTCTATATAATCCACCTCATTGATCCTGTCTCTTATGTATTTTTATGTCCTGTTTAAGGAATACTTGCTGCCACCACGGTCATTCGTTAAGCCACATATGTGATTCAAACCTTTCTTGTCGCCACATTGAAAAAGGAAAAATAAACAGATGAAATTGATTTTAATGTAGCTTATTTAAACCAATATACCCGAATTTTTAACACTTCAATATGTAATCATATTGAATTATTAATAAAATATTCTACATTTTTTTTATATGAAGTCTTTAAAATCCAGTGTATACTTTACACTTTACAGCAAGCACACCTCAATTTGGAGATGCCGTATTTCAAGTACTTAACAGCCACAGACAGCTGGGAGCAGCCATACCGGGCAGCAGAGGTCTGTTTTGTTTCACTGGTCTATTTGTTCTATAACAACACTACCCTGACTTCATTATTGTAGCTTCATTACAAAGTCTGGATTACAGGAAGTCTTCCAACTTAGTTCTTCTTTTCAAGACTGCTTTGGATAGTCTAGGTCTTTTGCATTTCCATGATCAATTTCCACCCAAATACACCCTGCTTAGCTTTTGACTGGACTGAATTATAGACATCTTAACAATTATGAATACATGTATGTCATATATTGCTCCATTTATTTATGTCTTCTCTAATTTTTCAGCAATGTTTTTCCTATAGAGAGCTTATATATATTTTGAGAGCTATTTGAGGGTATCTAATACACTGATGTTATTATAAATGACATTTTACAATTTTTATTTCCTGACTTAATCTTGTTAGTTTATAAAAATAGACTTTTTGTCTCTCTAACCAACAAGTCAGCTAAATTCACATTTATTAATTCTAATAGTTTGTCCACGTTGTTGAATTTGCTACACACAATCATGTGATCTGCAACTAACGACATCCTTACTTTCTTTCCATCTTTAAACTTTTTATTTCTTCTTTTTCCTTACTGCAGTAGCCAGAACCTCCAGAATATTTCTAAATATAGGTGATAATAGTGGAATCTTCTCCTTACCCCCAAATTCAAAGGGAAAGTATTCAATATTACACCGTTTAATATAATATTAGCTGTCAATTTTTATGTAGAGGCTTTTAAGATGTTCTTTCCATCTTTGGTTTCCTACAGTTTCAGACATGTGCCTAGGTGTGGTTTTCCTTTTTGTGTTTTTCCTACTTGACCTGATGTTGCATCTACTGGTTGGTATCTCCCACATCAAAATAGGAAGGACACTGGGAAATTGAGACGTTTTTTCCTAAACAAAACAGAGACTGTGCATAAAAGTATGATCATATGTGTATAAACACTCGGTGTATACAGATACACACAGATATAAACCAAATCTGCTCACCAAACACACTTCCATAACAACCATCTGTTCTCAACTGTTGGGAATTTTCTCAAATTGTCCTTCAAAGACGACCATTTTAATTCATTCACGTTCATGTCAGAGACTCACATAACTAAACATTTTTTCTTAAGGGGAAACAAAAGGGAGTGATATTCAGAGGCACTGACAAATCGGAATAGACGCAGGCTCTGAACACGCAGGATGTGGGGTTCCAGCTAACTCCTGACTTTGAGAATAATAAATATCGATACAACAGTCTTAACACTACAAAACAGAGGATGGAAAAGTGATAACTGAGTTTTTGTCTGAATAGTTCCTAGGAGTTACTGTTAATTTTACTTTATTAACACTCTTATCATGCCTGAGAGATAGAAGAAGAAAAAAAAGATACAAGACCTACCCTAAAGTAGCTCATGGTTTAGAAGGAAACAAAAAACAGGACAATGAAAAAGTTAATCATAGTAGAGGGCTGTGGGAGCCCAGGAGAGGGGCACTTATCCCCAGCTCAGGGGAAGAAAGTAGGGAGCTTCTTGGGGGAGGTAATAACTGAGCTCAGCCAGCCAGGCACAGGAAAAGGCCACACGAAGCAGAGGGCCCTGTCTGCAAAGACAGAGCAGTGAGGCACAAGAGAGCACCCAGGGTTGAACCTCATTCAACTTCAACTCCTTTTGCTCCAAAAGGTAAAATCATACACACCACACAACTCATTGGAGGCAAAAACTGAGACAAGCTTGTAAAAACCTATACATTATAAATGTACAACTGTGAACGTTGCCTCTGTTCCAGTTACCAGCACAGTGTGACAAAGAATAGCAAAGCAAGGAGTTAGCGTCAGAATAGAAACACTTCCAGTCCCTGAATCCCAGCTCCTAGTCAGGGAACTGTCCTCTGGACTCTAAGGCAGGCTGAGATAATCTGCCAGTCTTGGGCTAGAATGAATCATGCATAAAGATGTTTTTAGCAACTCACCACTAGGTAACCAATGCTGAGATTGCAATTTGGGGCTGGGACAAGGGCCAGCAGTCCAGAATTGGGCTGAGCATGCTGATAAGACACTGCTCAGAACTGCAAAGAGGCACCAGCGGGGCCTTTTCTTATGCCTATTTCAGACCCTTCTCTGCCAGCCAGCAAGCAGACACCCATCCCAAGGGCCTCGGGAGAAAGATGGGAAAAAGCCTCACCGACTTCAGCTGATTTTCTGTGCCACTGCATGCTTTGAGGATTGCCTGGAATCCAAGATCCAAGGCTTTCAAGCTTCACATCAGCCTGGGAAATCTTTGTTCACACCTTGCCAGGAAGCCCAACAGATGAAAGTGAAGCTGTTTTGGTTCTGCAGCAGCTAGGGCTCCATGGAGCACTGATTCTGAAACCCATTCAAGCCCTCACAGCTGTCTGGTCTGCCCTGCCTGCTGGGCAGACCTGTGGCCCAGTTGCTTTCCTGAACATCAACACCAAAACCACATTATCAGGCTTCTTTCCTGCTTAAATTTAATAACAATATTTGAGGCATGATTAAAGGAAATTCAGATTCTATCTTGTATCTCACCACACATATGTACATGTGTGTACACACACACATACACACACACACACACACACACACACATATACGGCCCTCTCTTTGCTGTATCCTTAAGAGAATAACAAGAGCCTTACGGTACACAAAATGTCCTGAATTATTTGTCAGATCAGCTAATTCTGCCCTTCAGGTGCCAGGGGAGAAGTCTTAACAACTGAAATATGGTTAATGACTTAGGCTAAATGGCTAGTAGAAGAAAATAAAATCCCTTATAGTTTTTAAAATACCAAGCCAACCATAAAATCTTCAAGGAAGGAAAACCCATTAGAAAGCAATATAATCCTACCAGCTCACGGCAGTCTGAGAAGGCTACTCTTAACTATCTGCTTGAAAAGCATGGCAATGACAATACATCACTTATTATTCCTATTAAGTCTTATATGCATCAGTTGGGCAACCCTTAGCACAGAGACATGAAATCAACTCCTAGTGCTAGTCACTCACCAACCACTACTATATAACCATGACCTGGATCATCCTGTGCCTGTTTGTTTATTATTAAAAAAGGGACAATGACCCCTGCTTCTAGCTCCCTTCCATGCCAACAGAGTGAAAAGACATGTGATATTATGTAAAAATGCTTCAAGTCGGAGGCCAGGTGGTTTAAAGAGATAAAGTATTATCGGCCTCAGTAAGCCACGCTGGCGCCCAGGAGAAAGGACAGGTATTTGTGCTGCTGCTACACACGCAGAGCTGTGGATTCTGCCGAGTCAGCGACGGTGACTGCAACAACAGGCGCCTGTGTCCCAGAATGTGCTGCTGGCAGAGATGCCCCTCCCACATGCTCAGCCTGCCTCTCCTTTTGCTTCCCATTTCTTCTCGGTGAGCTCCTTGGCACAGACCTCCTCCTTTTCATAATTTTCCGCTCTTCCTTTCTAGCTTCTGGGCATCAGATCCTAATGCTGTCCTCTCCTCCCTTGACCTGCTGCCAGTGGAAAGCCCTAAAATGTAAATATGGCCATCCTGCTTCTCTGCTTGAACTCATCAAGACCTCCTCCCCGTCTCTGACCTACAGTATAAAGGTAAAATACCTTAGCTGACATCCAAAAATCTGCATTATGTGACTTCCTACCACTCAGGGCTTATCTCCCACTGCTCCTCATATCAGACCCCAACATCCTGCCAAGCTCATCTATCTGGCATACCACAGCCTGTGGGACCACGGGGGCTTCAGTTCGTGCTGGCAAGTACCCCTCCTAAAAGCCCTCACCGCCCCCCCTCCCCTGGCCAGGCCTCCTCTGTGCAGCCACAGTCTCGAGCGCACACGTCCAGAGCTGCGCTCGTCACAGCGGTGGCACAGCCGCGCGCTCCTGCTCCCAGATGTAGCTCCCGGGGGGCGGGGCCATCCCGTGACGCTCGCCCTTGCGCCCAGGACCTACCCTTGCCGTGGACTCCCAGTACGCATTTGTAGAATCCAAGTTCCAACTGGAATCACTAGTTCATGTAATTTTATCCACTGAACAACTATTTACCATGTACCAGACTGTTCCATTCTAATGAGAACGGCGCAGGGACCCTACTCTAAAAGACAGTGAACCAGTCACGTAAAGCACGTGGTGAAGAGCATTCCAGGAAGAAGGAGCGACACATACACAGGCTAGCGGGTGGGAAAGAACTGCTCGTTCAGGCATTAAAAGACGGCAAGTCTTTTGGCTGAAGAGTTATGAGGGAGATGAGGAAAAGTTGTTCATCTGAAAAACGTTTTTTGGGAAATAGTGCAATGGCAGAAGATCCTGCTTGGCATAGTAAGGGTCTGAATTTTACTCTCAATGCAACAGGTCTGAAGGTTACAAGCAGTAGTTAAATGATCTAACTTAAGCTTTAGCAAACAGCCACAGAACGACTCCATCATGCAGGCCGGCACCCCACCCAAAGGCCATACCTCCGCCTGCCAAGCCAGAGTAGAAGCAGAAAGGGCGGATGTTCGGCCAGCTCCGAGAACAGCAATTGTTTCCCCGTCGTCATCCACCACTTTGAAATCCAGGTCCTCATTGTATTTTCTGCGCTTCACCTGCCGTCCGGAGCGTCGTTTCTGCAGGACAAAGACACCGTCAGAGGGAGACACTCTGTGAGTCAGATGCAAAAGTCTGTACAAGAATACCCTCAACTACACTCACTAACATGCAAAGGAGACCTTTCTTACTTTACAAAAGGCATCTTCCTTACACACAACTCTTTTAAGAACAAATTCACTCAAGATGGGACCTAGCTGAGGGAGGGGATCCACACTGTCAGGAACTGTCAGTCTGAGAATCCAGTGAGATGTGTTTTATTCATCAATGGCAGTAACTTCTCACCTCCTTTCTAGAATTGGTTCCTATCCCAGTAAAACAGAGATGGGAGGAAAACTCCATCATCTTTGAGGTCCCATAGCTGGAAGCTCTGATTTTATGACAATGGAGTTGACTTTGGTTTTGCTCAAGTTCACGATACTTGCCACATAACTCTAAAAAAACTAATACCAATTTAATTACAATCTCCTAATACCCCTTGAAATGCAGGGAGACATCTTAAGTGTGACAAAACAAGACTCATGAGTCACCATCTGAGGACTCATCTATAATTAAGAAGCTGATGACCTTTTACAGACAACATTCTGCAACAAAGCAGCCCGGCAGCTTTCCTCCAACAGAAAAACACGTGGTCTGTCTCCATGTACACATCACATCCATGCAGCAGAAACACGCTGGGAGCCAGTCACCAGCTGGCTCACTCTCAAATACGCAAAACTTAAAACGACAAAACAAAAGCAAAACCTCATCTCCCCTTATTTTTTGAAAGACATCTCCTGGGCCTCTCTCGGTGTTCCTGCCATTTCTTTTATTATGTCACCTCTGGAACATTTAATTTTACATGAGGGATCCAACATAAAAACCTGCTCCCCAATCCCACGTACAGATCGCCATCCTAGAAACACTTAACCCCCCCGCCAACTGCTATCACCGGCAACCTGATGTGCTCCCCCCTCTGCCAGTCAGGACATCTAACAGTCACAAGCCCGAATTTACAGGCAGTGAGGGGGGGTCTTGGCTCTGACACCCCAGACACTACTACTTACTACCACTATGACATCAGGAGCCGACACCTTCCTACAATGACTACCACCTAGACATTGCCGAGGGTCCAGATGATACTTAAAGGTTCAGTGAATCGGTCTTATTCTAAAGGTCCCCATGCAGCTGCACAGCCCAGACAAACTGCTGTGGATATCACAGGAAAGAGCGCTTTCAAACACCAGAACTCACGTCCAAGAAAGGCTGCTTCAACTCAAGGAGAACATTCCTACCGATGTCATAGGCACTCTTCGGCACATTTTTAAGAATCCCATTTAGGTGGGTAACTCCTTCTGTTCACGTTTGGCCAAACTTTCCTTCCTGTTTTGGCACAACAAATTCACCTCTGACTTTTCCAGCATCTGAGATTATAAAAATGCCCTTGTGCAAAGACTGGCCCAGCTCTGAGTCCTTCCCAAATGCATTAACAACATGGTAAAACAGGACCCTGAGCCTAACCTAGCTCACAACTCCATTCTCCCCATTCACTCTCTCACTGCCAAATATGCTGCTTTCCAAGAAGGAAGGAAGCACCACTAAAAAACTGGGAAATTGTTTTATACTAATAATCTTAACCTAAAGTTCAGGATGCTAGGGAAAAGGCCTGCGGTCCCTTTGGTGCTCACCCACCAGAACAGTGAAAGCCCAGCCCAGATCTGTGCACAAGGGATGCAGGCTTGAGAGAGGGAGAAAGGAGCAACAGGATCAGCATCAGCAAGATCCCACCTGGCAGCCATGACCTCCACCAGGGCTCCCGGCCACAGCTGTACCTGGCTGTCTGTAGACTCAGTGGATTCCTCAGGACTCCGCAGGGATGGGTTCGGCAGGCCCTGATCCAGCTCTAAACTCTCCACTGTGGTTTCACTTTTCCTTTTTCCTTTCTTCTTTTTCTCCACTGGGGTTGGTCCTTGCTCCTTGCTACAAGGAGAAATTCAGAATTAAAACTGTTGGGCAGTTTTTAAAACTAAGATTTCTCATGTGATGAAAGTTATAATATCACATCCTGGGAACTCCTGGACCAGGGTAGGCTTTAATGGAGAATCTACAGAAGTTTCTTCCCAGAAATATACAAAAATATGGGAAGAAATAGCTACACGAATTGACGCACAATTCACTTTTTACACCACTACCATGACTACTATGGCTCTGATTAATGTGATAGGAAATAAAATAGTATGAACACTGCCAAAACACTCACTTTCAGTTGATATAAATGCCTCCTCTAGGAGACGTAATTGCTTTGCAGATACTGCAAATCATCAAATTTCAGTCTCCTTTTAAGTTACATGGAGGTGACATCTCTCTAATCTGTCATCATCCTCTATTGAGAACGGTCTGTGTATAAGACTTGAAGTGAGTACTAAAAACTAAACAATGAAGACAGCACTGCCCCTGCCCCTGAGGAAGTTACAATTACGAAAATTCCCAAGACCTCGTAGAGCCATAGCCCAGAGAAAGAGATGAAAGCTTCCCGAGAGGCGGAGATGGGCACAGTGCATCCATCCCTCCGCCCTGCTAGGACGGCAACATCTCCTCTGAAAAGTCTTTCCTGAGCCCCCTGGCTGACAGAAGCTCTCTCCTGCACTCCCAAAGCACTTCAACTTTTCTTGGTTTAAGGTACTCAAACTCTGATTTGTCACCAAAGTTAGTCATTAAACTATGACAACAGGCTCAGAATAATATAGTGCCTGGATCCTCTGCAGTTGCTCAATAAACATTTGCTGAATGAATGACTATTTTATATTGTACTTTTCCTAGGGGACAATATGTGCTTGATTAACTTTGATATTTCTCACAGTGAACAGTCCTATACTTTACACAGAGAAAGTATTCAATAAATATTTACTAAATATGGACAGACAAATGGATACATCAATTGGTGGATTAGATTACTTATCATTGGGGAGACACGGGAAAACGCCTTTGAATGGGGATATACATAGAATTCTGACAGAAAGAAGACAGGAAGTGCCATCACCACCATCATAGCTAAGACTTATGTGACAACACAGGCAAGCATAGTTCTCTAAGTCGTTCACATGGATCGCCTCCTTTACTCTTCACGACAGCCTTATAAGGCAGCCAGTCTTATTATTCTCATTGCATCAATAGGCATAGTGAGGTTCTGTCCGATTTCCAGGGTAACATGGCTAGTGAAGAGCAGAGAAAGGACTAGAACCCAGGCGTGCTTTTAACCACCATGACGTTCTTGGGGAATGGAAGAGTGTTAAGGGCACATTTAGCAAAAGACAGTCTGTGTGGCTGTAGAACAGGGAAGTGAACAGAGGTCCTAAGGATAGAGCTGGAAAGAAACCAGGCGCACACCAGCCTAGAGAGTTTAGACCGCGTTCTGTGTGAGAAGGCTACGGTGGCACGCCCACACAAGAAGGAATGGAGACTAGACATCATCAATGAAAACTCAAAGGTGAAAATGATTTTGAAGATCCAGCTGAAGCAGAACCAGTAACTCTTGGCAAGTGACAGAATGTGGAGGATGAGGAAGGGCCAAAATTATTGGTATTTTCCATCAGGTGAGTTACTGGAAGGCGTCGGGGGAGAGGAGAAGCCCTTGTTTGGAGAAGGGAAACCCAGCGTGATGAGCTGGTGGCAGGAATGCCAGCCGTGACGAACCAGCCTGCCTCTCTTCAACACTCTTCACCGACCTTGAGTCCCCAATCAGGTCAGCACAAACTTAGCCCACCCCCAACCCTGCAGGCTGAAGCCTGGCGGGCCTGCCGATCAGGAAAGCTCTTTATGCAAATGATTTTGGTCCAGCCCGAGGCAAGGAAATTCAAGGGTTCCTGCCACGTTAGAGAACTATACATTTTAGGAAGAGGCCTGCACTCTCAAGCAGGGGGGAAAAGCAAACTTCTTCCACTTACCCATTCAGGACTGGAGACTCAAGTGAAACAGTTTTAAACATTACTAAATTTTCACAGGAATAGTTATCTCATGTTATATGACTTCTCAATAAGAAAACAAAACACTTTTCTTGCACTTTTATATATGCAAAGCCCTTTTGCGTTCCGAGTCTCTTCTGACTGTTAAAACCACGACTCCATGAGGGAGCCAGAGCAGATCGATCTCATGTTCCGGAGGAAGAAACAGGTTCAAAGGCGGCAAAGGCCCCAAAGTCGGCAGCAGGGCAGAGGCCGCCCTCACCTCGCCAGACTGAGGCTCACAGCCTGCTGCATGTCACACTATGCCGCGTCTCCTGGTCCTCCTTCTCAAACCCGACTCCCTTTTGATAAATGTAAAAACTTCAAATTTCCTTTAATATTATTTGAATCTCAAAATAATGACCAAAAGAATCAGCAACAAAACATTCCAATGATCCCCAAATGCACAAATCTATAGTTGTTGATGGATTTTTATGGACAAAAGCAGGTTTGTACTTAAATTGTGGACACAAATTTAAAGATAGCTGATTAATATGCCAGCAGTCACCATAATAATCATGTGTTCAGGGTTCCATTTAACCGTCAAATCTTAAATCCTTCCTCACAACATTTGAAATCAATTCCATGTATCTAATAAATATAACTTCATCATATTAGAAAGCTTTGACCATATATGTTTCATCTTCATATGCCAGACATATGTGCTTCACTATGAAACATCATACCCAATACTAAATAAGCTCTAGCCACAATTAAGGACTAGAACCTCCTGAAAATATGAAACTTTATTACCAGATTGCATATATTTGCCTTCCATGTTTTCAGAAATCCATTAAGGAATGGACATAAGAAGCAGCCATAAGAGAGGCATTTCCAAAGTCAAGTCTGAGGCATGGCTAGATTTTTCTAGCCAGAGGCTGGGGGTAGGGTGGAGTGGAGGGAACACCTTCTCAAATATACATCAGTAAAACAGGAAAATCACTGGTGAAACTGCTTACTTATTTGGGGGTAAATAAGAAGATACTCCACCTGGGAAATCTCCAAAGTGATTTCTGGAGGTTACTTTTGGCAACAAAATCAATTTTGAGTTCCAAAGGTTCTTCCTGGAGCTCTTCTGATAAAGACAAATGTCAGGAAGAAAAAATTCTGTGTAAGCTTATAAATGGGATTTTCAAATGGGACATCAAGAAAATGTCACCTGAATTCATCCCCTAGGACTAGATAAAACATATTTTTTTCCCTCTTTGGAATAAGTTTTGAAAACTTATGCTTGAGAGTTTTATCAAATGAAGATATTTTAACCTCTAAATTGCTATACCCATAGATGAACTTGGTCCATGAATGCTTGTTTGATCCTTAAAGCTCCAGGTTTTTCAAAAACAGTGGCCAAATAATGTGTAAAAAAAACGATGCATGCATATACATTTTGATTCAGCAATTCCATTTATAGAAATATACTCTAAAGATACCCCCCAAAATATTAATCTACATACACATGATGATATTCCCTGCAGCATTATTTGGTTATTATGAAATAATGAAAACTACCTAAATGTCCGAACGTATGTGACTGAATAAATTAGGACACGTACGATGGAGTGTTAGGCAGCCATGAAAACAATGAAGAAGGATTCTATGAACTGATATAGAATGGTTCCAGAGACAGTGTTAAGTAAAAAATGAAAACTGCAAAAAAGTATGTGACTTTCTGTGAAATAAAGAGAAAAATAAGAAAATATGCACATGTCTATTTATATTACAAAAGGAAACTCAGGAAAAATAATCCAAAACATAGTCACTGTCCACAGGGACAGGTGGAGGAAACAGAGTGGAAAGGACCATTCAGAGAGGAACGCTTGTCTAAGGATATCTTTTTACATGAATTTGACTTTCAGAACCATGTTAAAATTCCCCATATTAAAATTTTTTAACAACCAAGATGAAAACAACCTGAAATAAATGAATCTAAGTGTGTTTCAAGCAAATAACATAACAACATTGAATGGAGGGAGAAAATACCTAATTTATGAACACAGTATTTGATTAAATATTCTCAGCTTTTGGGAATCCTGGCCTCTTTTTGGAAGACACAGAGATAAAGCAATTCTGAAGTCACTTCGGATGTGGTCCAGGATTACGCAACCGTGTCAATGTGCTGACACCGGGAGGTGGGCTCCCCCTGAGGAAGAGCGACGATGTAAATACGAAAGGTCGCAGGGCCAGACAATACTGTGTAGGATGAGCCTAAGTTGGAGGCATCCGTGTGAACTCACGTTTTCTAAAATAAGTGTATGAATTAACACATGCATATAAATGTGCACACAGGTGTGTGTACAGATGTGTGCACATATGTATACGTGCATGACTCTGTGTATCTCCCCCCCGGCTTTGACAACTGAAAAACAAAAAAACAAAGATGCCTCATTAGCAATGGGCACACCTAGCACACAGGTCTAGGTTTCTAAGACCAAAGATCCTCAGAGAAATGGCTGAGTCCAAGGCTGAGGCAGGGAAGATATGAAGGTGGATCTGAAACATTTTGCTGTATCTGAAGAAAGTGCTCCAAAAAAATGAAGGCAGCATGTCAAAAAGACATAGGAGTGTGCTTGAAAAGCTCTCCTTGGTCAAAATCGGGACCATTTAAGCACTAAAGTACTTGAGGACAGGAATGAATTGTAAGCCGTTTTAAACCACAGGAATCCATACCAATAACAGAGAGAGAATGGGTAAACGAGGGACAGGGGAGAACTCTTGCTTACTGTGGAATCCAAACGGTAAACGTAAAGGAAGCGGTGAAGTTAGGAAATCACTCTGTGACTACTGTAGAAACACAAACACAGTCCAGAATCACCAAGGAACGCTAAATCCAGGGAGAACAACATGAAGAGCAAGGTACTGCATGATTTTAAATCCCCCCCCGCCAGATTCCTTATTAGTTGCAAGTGAGCAGAAGCGGTAAGTACACAATGGTTCTGTAAGAAAATGGTCTTACTCTTACAAAAGGCACACTGGAGTATTTAGGGATAAAAGGGCTTAATATATGTAACGTATTATCAAATGGGTCAGGAAAAAACAATAAATATAATTTATTTTGATATATACCTATTCCACAGCTGAAATGGATATTGTGTTTGCTCAGCACCTTTTTGCTGATAACTGATACTAATTCCCTGGACTACAAGAGTGGGCAGAAGGTCAGCCTGGGCCATGGGATCCTATTCCCTTTACTACAGTGACTGGTCCAGACATGGACAAATGACACAGTCAGGCCAACTTGGAAGTCCTTTTAAAAAAAAAGTTAAATTTTTGGCAGGAGTGGGTTGGAAAATAAATCTTACTCCTCCTAGGTTATAAAGCTGTTAAGCTGTGAGTCTACTGTTGTAAGCAGCCACAATTCAATGTAGTTGCAAAGGATGAAACCAACACCCAGACACAGGGAAGGACTGCAGGTAAAGAACTCTGGTGGGATCCTCAACTACAACTCCTGGTCCTGATTCCTTAAGCCAGTAAACCTCCTCTTATTGTTATTTTTTTTTTTAACTTAATTCAAGTTGGGTTTATGTCACTTGCAACCAAGAGAGTTCTGAATATAACAAAGGCCTAAACCACTTAATGGCACCTGATGCCGAATCAAAGCAATCTCATTTTTATAATCCTCTTTTGTAGCTTTCAGAGTTAGAACCCACTAACTTGCAGGACAGAAAAAGTGGCAGACAAGATTTTTTAGATTCAAAGTATTTTCTTTTTGGTAACAAAATCAAACTTGACTTTATAATAAAACAAACACACACTTTAAAGAAAAGGAAGCATGTATTTTATGACATGCAAGAAACTTTCAACAAATGAACCACACCCTCCCAGCAGGACAGCTATCAGGTAGGAGCAACAATGTATCAGTCTCCCTCCTGTCTTCCACACTGCTTCCTTAACCAAGATTCTATGCAGTTTTCACTCTGCAGTTTTTACTGGGTCAATAAGTACTTTTTTTGACTTCCAAATGAGAAATTACAGAATGGTTTTAAAGCACTAGATAGACAGACTTCCCCGAACTTTCCTCCCAGCCCACCTCCAGGTGCAGCCCCCAGGTTTCCTGGCTGGGACTGACAGACAGAAGCTCGGTGCTGGATCTGAGCGTGAGCAGAAAGGTCTGTGTGCATCACAGCACTGCACCACAATAATGATTTTTTAATTACTCCCCCCCATGGAGTCCAGGTACTGAAAGTATTTACCAAGCAAACTGCATTATTTCAGAAAGACTCATCTTCCCATTTTAAAATTAAATCTTACAACATGTCCATCAAAGTCTTAGCAGGGAAGAATCAGTCACTGCCATGGCGAGTTACCATGATCCCCAAATCCAGAATGACTGAAAACAGCGCCTGATGCCAACCGCCGCCTGCACAGACACGCCCAGGTCTGGGGGGTCCAGCGGAGAGCCCAGGAGCTTCCGGTCCAGGCCTCGCCACAGGCGCTGATCCTCCACCCAGGAGAACAATACTGAAAACATGGATACTGCCCCCAAAGAGTTCATTCGCACACTTAATTCAACTTTTATTTAATGTCCATATTAGTTCAGTCTATACCTTATATCCAGGAACTGAGTTGGGCCACACAGATTTTAAAGATACTAGTTAAAATTTAAAAATGCAAGCCCTCCCTCCAAAAAACCCTAATTGTTTTGGTGTAGATATAGTCAGCTGTAGACAAAATGAGAACCAAATCTCCCTGTCCTCGGTCCCTTTTAAACCATTAAAACACATCCTGGCTGGTGTGGCTCAGTGGATTGAGTGCCAGCCTGTAAACCAAAGGGTCGCCAGTTCAATTCCCAGTCAGGGCACATGCCTGGGTTGTAGGCCAGGTCATACATTGGGAGCATGCAAGAGGCAACCACACATTAATGTTTCTTTCCCTCTCTTTCTCCCTCACTTTCCCTTTCTCTAAAAATAAATAAATGAAATCTTTAAAAAACCCACCAAAACAAGGGTTATAAAGTTCATATTATCCTAGTAAAAAAATTGAAGCAAAAACATTATGTACTTACAAAATGAAAAAGGTGTTTTAACAAATGTTATTAAAAGTGGTAAAAGCAAATGAAAATAAAAATTAAAAAATAAAGAAAGGTTTCAAACGAAACATACAAGCTATCCTTACTTGCCAAATCCCACTTTGCACAGAGAATCGCCTTTCACTGATACCTCCCTAACTGCGAATATGTTTGTGCCTCTAGGTCTTTACTTATCCACGTTAAGAAATAGCCACTGACATCCTGATATGAAAGTCAAAGAATTTAGATTTTATTTATCCCCGCTCCTTCCTCTACTCAGTATTTTTGTTGAATTTTCTTTAGTCAAGGCAACCGTGTTTTAAATTTTCATTAACTTTTCTTGTTTCCGAACTGTTCCTTTTCCATAACCCATTCCTATTTTGCAGACAAAGTTTCATCTTGAATCTGAGGATTCTAACTTCAAATCTTCTATTAAAAAGTTCTATTCCTTGACTCGTTTCTTCTCAAGACAGCTGTTCTGCTCACTCCTCTTTCTCCTCTTCTCTGCTGCTTGTTTTCCTCCAGTCTTGCGATCTTTGGTGGACTGTCCCTGCTTAAAGTGAATGAGGCTGACAATGCAGGTGGCTGGTGAGGCTCTCTGCCGCCGAATAAGTCGCTTTCTCCAAAAAGCCTCACCCCTGAACAGGAGGCCTGGCCTGGGACTTTGCACTACATGGACAGGTGGCTGTCCCTCTGTCTCCCTTTTAGGCTAAGAGCAGAGAAAGGCAGAGAAGCTGGAGTCCCTAGGCTCTCTTCTTGTGGGTGTCAGTCTCCACCTGGAGCCCGAGATCCTCCCCCAGAGCAAACCGCTCAGCATCACTGAGTCAATGCCCGACTTCGGCCTGGGACTGACAGGCCACACAGCCACTGTGCAGACAGTCCCCGCGTCAGCCAACTCCACCTCTGGCCTGCCTCCAGCTCTTTCCCGGGGCTGCCAGGCCCACTGTGAGGAGGAAGCACGTCTCCCTCTGCTACAAGCACAGCTCCTGCTCATGCTCTGCGCTGGGACTCCCTCCATAGCATTTACCCATCAGTACGATACCACTGGCCTTCTTTGTCCCGGAAGTTCACTAACACGGCTCATCTTAGGAGAATGTATTCCCCTCTGTTCTTCCAGTCATTTCAATAAGATTTGGTGAAGGGAAAATAAAAGTATGTTCAGTCTGTCATCTTAAAATTGAAAATGCCCCCAAAAGAACATTTATTTAAATGTATTTTGGTCTTCTGATTTGTCTTTTCTCATGTATTAATTAATTCCTTTAATGCCTGGCTCAATACTCACCTCTTCCAAGGGACTCCCAAGACCAGCATCCTGTAAATCCTTTCAGCTACTCTGTATGCAGTTACACTAGATTCTTTCGTTTGCTTGTGTCTTTGCCTGTTCTTTTATTTGAACCCATGAAAGGCTGTATCTCTAACTCCTGACAGCCCCTCAAAGGTAGAGCCCACAGATGACACTGCCGTCACACCTCCCTTCTTCCACTACCCCAGTCCCAACACAAGCACTCGGAAACAAAGCAGGGCTCACAGGAGGCACTAAAGATGTCCTGGGTAAATAAATCAAGCATTATTATTTAGTAACTGTTTCCTTACGGATTAGGTCAAAACCCACTGAATACCAGACCCTGATTCAGAAAGCTCTGGGGGTTACAGAGCAAACACTCCAGGGGCCCTTAGGAAACTGGGGTAGAGACTTAGCTGGAGGCCTCAGAGGAGGGCCTCGGCCATTATCATTTAGATCCCTTCCCTACTTAACAGCAAGCCCAGTGGGTTCAAAGCACAGGGTCTCCATTCATTGTCTTCTGTCTTCTAATAAACGATTAGAACATAAAAACAAGTCTCCCAACAGAAAGAATCTGGTCAACAGATGCTCTGGAGCCCAAGACCACCTCAACAGAGATCTGCACTCTGAACAAGGCAGGCTGACCGACCTTCAAACAGGGAGGCAGACCTGAGCTGACGGACTTTTACTCCTGCACCAGTTATCAGCTGACTCCCAGCTCAGGTGGTTCTATAATCAGAAGGTCTGGGGCTTAACTTTCTAGAAGCAACCATCAAAGAAGAACATCAGAAAAGGGAAAACCTTTCTTTCAGGATGTTACTAAATTTACTGGTTTTGGGAGAAAAAGCTGCTGAGTTGACAAAACCAAACAAATTGGGGTAAAAAGCTGAGGCACAGAAATCTGTGCTTATATTGGGAAAAACTCAGTTTTTCCACCTTCCCACATAGGGAAAACTCAGTTCTATGTTTTTCTCCTGTGAGTCTCCTGTACTACTCACACAAAACAACTGACTTTCGGCACTTCTGATCACCAGACATACAGTGGTCCCCCCACACCAACAAGCAATTCTCGGCCACCAGCACTAAGTTCTGACGCCTTACCCAGAGATAGCATCAGATTCCACAGGTTAAGGGACCAGTCCCACAAGATGGCTTGCCCCCACCCCACTTCAAATGCCATTCACCAACCAAGCTCGTCACGCATGCTTCGACCAACCAGCTATAAATCAGAATTCCAATAACACCCTCCTTGGGTTCAATCAGTTTGCGAGAACAGCTCACAGAACTCAGGGAAACAGGTGTATCATCAAGCAGACATCTATCAGTTTGCTAAAGCGTATGATCCAGGATACAGATGAACAGTCAGATGGGGGTCTCACACAGGGGGAGGTCTAGGAGGGTCCCAAGCACAGGAGCTTCTGTCCCTGTGGAGTTGGGGTGCATCACCCTCCAGCACGTTAATGTGTTCACATACCTGAAAGCTCTCCCAACCCCCTACTACTGGGATTTTGTGGAGGCTTCATCACGTAGGCATGATCAATTATTAACTCTGTTTCTAGCCCTTCTCCCCTCTCTGAAGGACGGGGTGGGGGGTGGGGCTGAAACCAAGCTTCTAAACATGGCTTGGTCTTTGGTGACCAGCCCCCATCCAGGAGCCACCCAGGGACCCACCCAGAGGGTTCCTATGACTTAGGAAATGACAAGGGCTTTAGGAGCCTTGTATAAGGGACAGTGTCAGAGACAAACATCAGAACAAGAGATGCTCCTAGTGTTCTTGTCGCTTAAGAATTCACAAGGATTTCAGGGGCTTTGCACATATATTTCTTATGTTTCACAGGGCTAATTACACCACTCATTTCTTTTCCTCTTTTTGGCTTTTCATTCCTAGCAGCTGTTAAATATGAAAACATAAATATGCTCCATCTTTCCAGTGACCTTTCATCTGCTTCTCAAAGGACAGACTGAGAACCAGCTACACACTAAATATCTGGCAGACTTTTGAACTGCAGGCTCCTGGGCTCCTGGGCTCCGCCTCAGACCTAATGGGCATGCGGTCAGGGCATCCACTTTTCTAACAAGCTGTCCAGCTGAGTCCTTAGGCAGAGAAAAGTCTGAGAATCAGAGATTCTCAAGTCACTTGTCACTCAATCACAAGTCACTGCTCTGAGCGTCTGTGTCCCTGGCTTCAGCAAGACAGGGTGGGACTAGTCTCCTTCAGTCAAGCAGAAGTCTGGCTGACAGAGCCAAGTGCGGCTCCAGTGCTGAGGAAAATGAGAAGGGATGTGCAAGCACACTGGGGTGGGGGACTCTGGGAGGAACTGAGACTTTCGCTGACGGCTGAAGAATGGAGAGGACTTGCGAGCTGGGAGAAGGACAAAGGGCACACTGTTGCGACGAAGACCAAGAGCAATCCGCAGGAGAAGTGACTCAAGCACCTAGCCGGCGAGGTCAGCGGCCAGAGGCAGGAAGGCAGGGAGAGGTCACACCCCAAAGGGTTTGAACAGCAGAGAGAGGGGTCCGGATTTTGTCCTGGAGGTAGTAGAAACAATCAGAAGTTTCCAGGCACAGTGTTAACTGTTAAGGGGGAATCCCCATTTGCCTGTCCCCATGTTTTCATGAGAAAAATCATTTTAACTCCCAAGAAGGGAACAATATTGGAAACACATGTCCTGCCCTTCTTCAAACTCCTGGCACTTCTCTGACTGGGAACCCACCAGACTGGTGAGGCTGGAAGGAGTGGTGCACACACAGCCCCGCCCTCTCTGCTCTGGAGGGTAAGTTCAGCTGAGGGAGCAACTTACAAGAAGCCCAACTCTGGCCACAAGCCAATGGAAGATCTTCGATCCAGTGTACCAATAGTAAAGCTGATAATTCCATCTCCATCTCTACTGACTATTTTCCAAGTGCTGTGATTGAAGAGAGAGGACAAGGGGGCTTGATTTACACCACCAACTACAAATGTAAATAAGAAAACAGTAGTGCTTCAGAAACATCAGCTGGCAGGATGGACTGAAGGAGGAAAAGGCTGGAAGCCTTTGAATCATCTGCGGAGCAACTACAATAATCCAAGCACTCAGTGAGCCATTTGTGACCACTGACCATTATTAGCCAGGGGCTAATCAAGTACATGCTTATGTCAAAACATGTACTTGAGCCAATCTGCAAGAGAATAAATCAAAAAGCTCAAAAAACTGAGACTCAATTACCAACATATATTTTTGTATCAATTAATGTCATCCTGTCATAACTAAAATTGCTTCTGCTGATCAGTAGTCATTAATTAAAGGAACCATAGCAATTTTATAAATATATAAAGGACAAGAAATAAGTCCTGCCAGCTCAGAACCCTGTTAGGGCTACACAGAAGAATTCTATTATGTTACAAAGTCACTCTTACATACTGCAAAAATCAAACTCATGTAACTTGCCCACATTTCTAAAGGAATAATTAGCCCTATCTATCCATCAGCACCCAGTTGGACAAAGTTGTCAGTTGGCTGGAGCAGCGTCCCGTAAATCGAAAGGTCACAGGTTTGATTCTGGGTCATGGCACATGCCTAGGTTGCAGGTTTGGTCCTCTGGTCAGGGAGCATATAAGAGGCAACTGATAGATGTTTGTTTCCCTCTCTCTTCCTCGCTCTCTAAAATCAATAAGCATGTCCTTAGGTGAAGATAAAAATACTAAGTCGTGCCCTGGCTGGTGTGGTTCAGTGGATTCAATGCCAGCCTGTGAACTGAAAGGTCACCGGTTTGATTCCCAGTCAGGGCACATGCCTGGGTTGCAGGCCAGGTCCCCGGCTGGGGGCGTGTGAGAGGCAAACAATTGATGTCTCACACACCAATGTTTCTCTCCCTCTCTTTCTCGCTCCCTTCCCTCTCTCTAAATAAATAAATAAAATCTTCAAAAAAAAAAAAAAAAAAGTCACTCCACTAGCTCATGTCTGATTCTCCTTCTTCACACATGCTATTACCCTAAGAACCACTGCAGCTCCTCCAAAGTAATCTGAAGAGGGAAGTTACTGGCAGAAGACAGAAACTCCCTCTGCCACCCCTGTGCACATCAGAGATCAGAGTATACTCACTGAGCTCACTGAGAAGCAGAGCCCACACATTTCTCGCTAGTCAGAACCCTGATTTTACTTCTTTCTCTTGATCTTCTGAAAGGCATTTTAGGTCCTACATTCCTAGGATCCCACCCAAGCCTCCGTGATAGACAGAAGATGAAATCTCCCACCAGGCAGAAGGGAGTGAATATGATAAGACAGTCTTAACTTGGATTGTGGAATTATCCATCTGGTCCCAACCAACTGTCCCTCTAAAAATGAACTGAACCACAGAGGAAATTCTGAGTCGCAGTGGACAACGCCTTCAATGCTATCTCTATTTAAAACTCACCTCCTCGATGCCTCACCCCATACAGGTCTGATGGCCTCATCACTGTATGTTCTGCTAGCATTCAGATCTCTGTACTTTGTATGGGTACCCCAGTCTATATTCTGCCTCTGCACATAGATTTTAGAAACTTAAATTCCTCTTAAATATACACAAAAAGATATGTATTTTTTGTTTTGTATGTCCTCAAAATATGTTCTGCACAAAAAATTGAGATAGACACAAATCGTAAAACTTACGTACAGATCACAGATGTTGAATTCCCTGAGTAAAGAGTGCCTCTGGATGCTAACCGGACCTACAGCCAGCGCCCTCGTTATCACTCCCTCTGCACTGAATCTGTATCCCTGTCCTCTGAGCTCCCCTGCAAGCACTGTGGTCTCCTCCGGTTTCATTTACTCACCATTTCCTGAGCACCTACGGATGTGCCAGGCACTGTGTTAATCACTGAACAAGAGAAAAGGCCAGAACGAACACTCAAGCACTAGAGAGCTCGCAGCCTCTGGAAGCCCAGCAGTCCTTTCTGTCTGGAATCTGCATACACCCATGGCTCTCCCAGGCCACCTGCACCACTGAATCCAGGACTGTACACCCTCCTCTGCCACTGTACACTGCTGCTGTTCCAAAAACCACTGCCCTCCCTGAATCACACCTATGGCGTCCCTTCCCTTATACCCTGTGCATGCCAACATACTTTAATTCTTAATTCAAAAGGAATGGCAAGAAATTGCAGGGTCAGCACTGGGTTATCTTTCTCTCATTAGGAGGTGAGAAAGTGGTTCATTTTGGCTGGGAGTAGTACAGCCATGTCCAGGGGCTGGAGTAAGCCCAGAGGCGAACGGCTCTGCGGAGACGGAGCCAAGTGCTCGGAGCAGGGAGAAAGGGACGCACCTGGCCTTCTTGGACTTCGTCCTGGCCATAGAGTCAGCGCTGCTCCTCTTCTCTTTGGCCTCCTTGGTGCCCGAGGCCTCCCGGGGCTTTCGCACTTTCTTTGCTCCGTCTTTCTGCTTGGGCTCCTTGGGCTCCTTGGCCCTCCTGGGCTCCTTGGCCCTCCTGGGCTCCTTTGGCTCTCTAGGTTCTCGCTTCCTCTTTGGCTTGGGCTCCCTGTCCTTGCTCCCCTTGGCTGCCCGCTCTTGCTCTCCTGGATCCTTTTTCTTCCGTTTCTTCTTCACTCCAGTGCCTCCTCCCCCACTGTCTTCCATCCCATTGTAAGATGTCATTTTCCTAGGAAAAAGGGTCTCAGCTTCCTCTTCAGCAGTGTACAGTTCCTTCTGGGGCAGACAGTGACCGGCAACATCTTCAATTCTCTCTTCCTGATCAGTGCTGTGCTCAAACGGGGAGGGGGATTTGCAGTCACAATTGACAGAGGCATCAGACATTGGGGAGTGATTCAGAACTTTTAAATGTGACAACTGTAAAAAAGAGAGAAACAACAGTATTACTCTTCTCCTGCATGCTTCATGAAAAGAGCATTATTAAGTTTGAAGGCATGGATTTGTTCAACACTTTACTGAGTCCCTACTATGTATTAGGTCCTCTTGGGCTAGACCTTGGGGATACGGTGGCAAACAGGACACACATTTGTGTTTCCCCTCGCCCTGGCGGAGCTATACCAAGTTGTTACATTATGTACGGCATTCACATGTAAAAACCTCAAGGATTTCCTATGTTATGTGCAGAAATCTGAAACACCTTTTAAGCTCCACATCCAGAACAGGTAATGACAGTTTCCCACAAAATATCTTTAGATGTCACTAACAGACACAAAACCCAAGGCACACTGTTCTCAACCAGAATTGCACCCATCATGCTAATAACCAAAAGTTCTGTTCAAATGTCTTCACGAATAAAGATGATATTACTGGGGTAGTAAGGATGCAGGGTCAAACTCAGTATGTTGCTTCATGTCCCCCAAATATTTGCTCTTACATATCATCAAGCAGCATCAACATTCAGCTGGTCTGATTTTCAACAAGAAAATCTGGATCATTCAGTACTACACCTCTTATTTTTAACTAAAAATAGTGTTCTGCTATATGACCACGTAACTTATTCACCAGACTCAGCACCAAACAGCCTTCAGTCACGTACAAACCAGCTACCCATATAAGAGGAAGCTTTATTGTGATGCATCCATGAGAAAGAATGTGTCACAGGTGCTGAAGGCAACCCTAAAAGGGAAGTTTCAAAGCTATTTTTTGAGCACCATCAAACAAAAGTGAAGTCTCCTAAAGTGACACTTTTAAGGAAACATCCCCTTGGAAGTGTAAGTTATAGCTCATACTCTCAGGTCTGGCAAGACAAAGCACACTTGTCATTTCATAACCAGGCTGAGGTTGGCAATGACCTGAAGATAACGGGGATGCTAGTTTCACAGAGGAGTACACTCTCCTATAATAACCAAAATAAGTCACTTATTTTGGGTCAGGAACAAAGAAACTAACTTAAGGAGAGTCCGGGAGGGACAAGCAGGCTTTCCAGACAGATGCTTACAATGATCTTCGGTGGCTCAGGAACAGCACGCTGTGTGAGCAGCCTGCTCCCCTAACAAGAGGCCTGTCTGGCTTGTGCGAAAGGGCGCAGACACTTGGGTGAGGTTCGCCTCCAGTGTTCTGGTTACCCAGTCTGTGCTCAGACTTCCTGGCCCATCCCAGGAGTGACGGAGAGTGCAAACTTCAGCTGCAGATTTCCCTTCTGCTGTTTCCAGTTCCCTCCCCTCATCTGATACTCCTAAACACGACACTGAGAATCCCAAGAGAAAAAAGATGAAAGAAAAGGATTTTTGAGGGGGATCTTTAGTATAACTAAAGTCCAGCCTTATAAACAAGCCCTAAATCCAGAGGAAACTAGTCATTCTGGCAGGACTCACTACTTTACAAAAAGAGAAAAACAATTCAGTTTGACTACCTCGTTGCTGATTTCAGTTCTTGAGATGGTTTAGGAAAAGGAGGAGCTAAATAAACTTAAAAGGAATTAAAAATCAAATACAAGAAAATGCTTAAAATGGTAAATTTTGTTAAGATTTTCACCACAAGAAGAAGGAAATACAAGGCAACAAGAAACCCAACAGTGCAGAAACAGGTGTCCATCTAAAGCTCGCATCCTGTGCGTGCATAACCATCCCTGGTATATTACTAAATTCTGTGCCAAGGACACATGGCCCTCAGGAAGGAAGTTTTTGCTTAGCATGCAAGGGATACCGATTTGTTTATTAAGGGAGCTTTCAAAAACAACACATTCTAAACACTTAATTCCAACGAGGCAGCTCTGTAGGTGCAAGTGGAACCCTCTCGTCAACTCATGCCTCCTGATAAGGTCCCTCTTCTGAAGGACAGGGCTCTCCAGTGGAGGATCTTCAACTCAAGGGAAACGGTAGTAACAAGAGCAGCAGCTAACACTTACTGGACACATATCATTATGGATTATAAGTCAAAGCATGTTTCAGGATATCTCTAATCTTTCAACAATCTGATAGGGTTAGTGCAAAGATGCCATTTTGTATACAGAGAAATGGAAGATTACTGATGTTAAGTGATGTGCCCAAAGCCATACACCACTAGTGAGTGAGCTTGGACCTGTATGCTAATGCTTGTTTCATTGAGCATTTTACGTCATCCCTGGAAATCATAACAACAGCTGGACCACCAGACTAGCATGATCAGAGCTGGTTAGAAACGTTATGTGCGATGGCACATATAGCCACTTTGGGAAAAGGTCAGATAGTTCTTTGTAAAACTAAACATATGAGGTCTGTCCAGAAAGCAACCAGCCATGTGCTAAGAAAAAGACAGACATTTATTGAAGAAGATACAAAATACAAGAAACATTGTACATAGGACAATGACACCTCAGTCCCCTTCAAAGTTATGACCTTCTCGAGGAAATCTGGCTCATTGGTAGTGGTGTGAATCAGGTCATTAGCAACTGCAGCACCATGTTCCTTCTGCTCTGGTAGGAAAAGCCACGGAACAAATTTTGCCACAACACATTCTGTGCCAAGATCCTGCGTCAAACTCTCAGACACAGGAGTTTCTGGACTCCCCAGAGCAGCCTCTAGTTCTCACACGGTCAGTCGCTGATCTTTGTTGACTGCGGCCCGTGCACGTTCAACATTCTCAGGTGTCCTGCCTGTCACAGGTCTTCCAGAATGTGGATCACTTGCAACAGATTCTCGACCACCTTTGAAGCGTCTGTGTCACACTTCATATTTGTGCTGCACTCACTGCATTGTCCCTGAAAGCCTTCTCAATCATCCAAATAGTTCCCGCAGAGGAATGTTCCAGCTGAACGCAAAATCTGATGCAGATTCACTGCTGTACTCACTCAGTCATCTTGAATGTGATGGCTACACAGTGCACGTGCTCACTCAAGGACATCTACTGCCCCCACTGACTAGTACAGTGAAGTCACCATTGAACCATTCTCATTATATTAACAATGGCTGATCTTCTTCTGGACAAACCCCATATACCTAACTGATGTCCCAGCAATTCCATGCCCAGGAATCAGCGATAGTGGTCTAGTCTACTCCCTCATTTTATAGATAAGACCATCAGTTCAGAGAGAGAAAGCAGTTTGTCAAAGTTACATTCCTAAGAAGTGCAGAGCTGGGACATCCTACAGGGAAAAGGGAAACCCAAAAAATGAAGCACAATTATTCAGTGATGAAAAGGGGGATTTTCCTCAAGAGGCAGATATTAGTAATAAAAAATATAAAATTATAATCTGTCAATAATCCACCAGAAACTTTTTTTTTTAAGGCGTCTTGCTGGGAGCTTGAAAAAGGTATCTGTAGAGGATTAAAAATATTAGACAAAAAATATTTCTTCCATGTGTCTCAAAGTAAGTGGGGGAAAAGACAAAGAGCCTAAATAAAGTCTTTGTTTCCGCTTCTACCAAAAAGGACATTGAACCACCGTGTTGAAAACGGCGATTCTCATGTGCCTCCGCACTGGGTGGGAACCAGGAGGAGGAGAGTTCAGTTTCAGGTTTCTAAGAGTGATGAGTCTGCCTGTAGACCATAACACCTATCACGTATCTCATAAAAATTATCACATTTTGTACTTCTCTCAATAACAAGCAAGGAGTTGGGATAAATAAAAATCAATATTTCCATATCACAGGTTTGTTCCATCAGTAACATCAGGATATTATTTTTAGCTGTACTATATATCTGTAGTGCTACAGGTTTTTCAATGACTACAGTTCATAGTTTATTTCTCTAGCTAATTTTTTTTCTGCCTAATACTACTTGGTTACCTTAGAGATTAAAATTTCATATGTGTGTGTATATATATCTTTGAAGCAGTTTATTTAATATAGATAAAAGACTAGAGCTAGTGATTCCTTTTTAAATGTTTTAGTAAAGTCCATTATTTCTTGCAATACTTCTTCAGGCAATACAAAGCCAATTTCTAAACTCTGTTCTTGGCACACTACTCCTGCTATGCTCCTTCTGGTAAATAAGAAGCATAGTTATTTATTACTGAGTTTTGATTAACTTGTAAAATGTCATCTTAGTTTAATTTAGCTTGATAAAATTTTAGACAAGGAAATGATGAATTTTCAAGATAAGAATGTATTTAAAATGTCTTTCTCTCCAAAGAAGAGGAAAAAAATATTAGTATTTTGGGGTAACAAGGGTTTTTAAAGAGTGGATGTTTTGTTTGCTGCTACTTCTAACATCTTATAATTGTGATATGATATGAGGACAAGGTTTGATGGTTAATTTTGTTATTATACTGAAAAACTTCCTGCCACTGACATATTGAATGCCAAGTACTTGATGAATTACCTTACTTAATCTTTATCAATACCTTATGAGGCATGTATGACTACTCCCATTTAAGGGATAAAAAATGAAGCTAAACTTGTCCAAAGTTACAAAGCTAAGTGGCAGAGTTAGAGTTTTGATCCTGTTCTACTGGAATCAAAGCCCAAGTTCACTCCAGAACATGGGCTTCCACCCTGTCGGGCAATGAGCTCTCTACACACATGCTCAGTTCTGAAGCTTATGGAAAGCTTTAGCATGACTGTAATTTTCTGTTTTCACGCTCTGCCACTTCTTATGGTTCAGTCTCAGCACAGCCTACCATCAGCACTACAGAAGAGCAGGATCAATGTGTCCTGAAAGTGCTGCCACTTAATGAACCTGCTCCTCTTTAACTTTTAAATAAAAGCCCTGTCCTGCTCATCAACATTACTGTGAGGTCTAAAATGAAAACCCCTTTGCCCTGGCCGGTGTGGCTCAGTGGACTGAATGCCAGCCTGCAAACCAAAGGGTCGCTGATTCGATTCCTAGTCAGGGTACATGCCTTGGTTGCGGGCTAGGTCCCCAGTAGGGGGTGCTCGAGAGGCAACCACACATTGATGTTTCCCTCCCTCTCTTTCTCCCTCCCCTTCCCTCTCTAAACAAAAAAATCTCGAAAAGAAAGAAAAAGAAAACCCCTTTAACTGAGGCCACTTAATAGCTGGCTGACATACCAAAGGTCTTAATATGAACCACTAAAATCTCAAAAGAAAGAAATTTGAATTCATTTTGGGATAATTTGGATAAAGAATGTTTCTATTAAAATAAAAGCTTACCTTGAAGAATGTCTTAAAAATTAAATATGCAGACTGTTTTGAGAATTTGGGGTTCTCTTCAGTAATGTGATTTTTTTTAACAACAGCATAATATTCCACTAGGTGGATATGCTGTGATTTAACTAGTCCCCTTTCCCATGAACATGTGGTTCTTTCCCAGTCTTGCTACTCTATACAAAGCAGCAATCAAAGCCATGTGTATACAGTTTTGTGTACCTGTGTAGGCAACATATTTGGCCATGTGTAATGCGCACCCACATTTTTGGCCCAAGCTCTCAGGAAAAAAAAAAATCTTTCGTTTTAACTTTTTAATTCAATTATTTATTTATTTATATTTAGAAACAAAACCAATTATCATATTCCAGAGTATTATTTTATGTACAGGTATCATTATTGCTTTTTAGAGTTACGCTTTTAACACATAAGCATAAATAAAAGAATTAATCTATATAGACTACCCATGTATAATACACATCCTTATTCTTCCCTCAAAGGTTTGGGCAAAAAAGTGCATGTTACACACAGCAATATCCATAGGATAAATGACTGACAGATGGAACTGCGTTCTCTATAGTGTTTGCTTATCAGCTGATGCCTTTTTAGGGCCAGGATAAGAAGAAATCAGTGTGTAGAAAGTATTTAATCACTGCTCTTCCTGTTAAGAATTGGCAGCAGATGAGTCCATTAATTTCTCAAAACAGGTTGTTTTGGATTCAAAGGACCTATCCACTGGGGACAAACCAGAGAGTAGTCCTTGTAACCAAATCCCTAAGTCACCCTTTATCTAACTGGTCAGTGCTCCCTAGGAGCAGAGTGGAGAGGAAACTTGCCTGGTCCCACCCAACATATTTGCACAGAGGGCCAGTTAAGGGCAGGGATTCAGATCTCCCTGGTTACCAGGGCGTCCTTCCAGTCTATAAAAGGAAAACCAGTCCATCAGAAATAGCCTGTTTCCAAGAGACAAAGGCAGATCCCCCATCTCACCCCCTCAGCCACACTGGTCGGGGTCTCTGGGTTCCTCCGAACATGTAACCACCTAAAGCACAGAAGAACCACCTGAGGAAAAGACCCTGGAGGCTGTGTCAACAAACCAAATGTTTCTATCAACTCCCCTCCCTTTTGCAGAAACAGTTAATGTTCACATCCTTTCAATTAGTTCACTATTTTCTCTAAGAGGAAACTTCTACAGACCATCATAAATAAGAATTTTATAAGTGAGAATCCTTTTATTCTAACCAAACATCCAACGTGATAAATAAATAAACTGTAAAGAACTGATCACCTTGCTCTTTATAAAAACTTAGAAAGCTGTTCGGGGATAGGTGGGGAGGATGTTTCTTTTCCACACAGTTAATTTTGAATAATATTCTGACTTATAGTTTTCATTCCATTTATTCCTATAGCGCTGACCTGAGCATAAGCAAAAATCTGAACATTAAGTCATTCCGAACCGACCTCTCAGCTACCATGTGGAGAGCGGACAGCAGAGGCAGCAGGGGACACCGGAGGCTAAGTGAGAGATGAGCCGCGACTGCCAGCTCTCCTCTTGTACGGAAAGCGCCAGTGCACGCTGGGTGCATTCACCTAAAACTACGTGAGATCACTTACCTGCTTCTCTTTCTTCTGTATTTTCATTATCATCTATTGAAGGAAGGTATTTATTTCTGTAAAACACAAAAAAGGCAAAGATTCTGGTAAAATCCGAAATAAAGCATTCTGAATTATCTGAGGACTAGCTGTGGCACAGGAAAAACACAGAACGAAGACTACTTCGACAGGGCACGTGTCGTCAGTGGTCTTCCAGCCCACCAGCTCCAGAGCCCGAAGTACAGCCCTGACCCCGCCTCCCCCACCCCAAACCCTAGTTTATGCTCCAGATGGGGTACAATCCAAAAGACCTTGTCCCTGTAGATGAGTTATAAAAGATGCTGGCATATCAAACTACAAAGGAAACCAGAAGAGAAACCAAAGATAATGGCATGACTACATTGAGAGCAGTGGAGGAAAGGGGATAGAAATAAGCTAAGCCCTCACTTCCTTTGGAAGAAAATCAATTAATTGATGTCAGGAATTGATAAATCAAGAAACATAAATATAAACAACAAAAAAGAGAGCTGAAACAGTTAAAATTAGTTCTTTTGAAAAAATGAGAGAGGAATTAGTGTGAGATAGAACAAGTCACTCATGCATTTCATCATATGCTCTCCTATATTATTTGATGTTTAAAATCATGTGTATACATTGCTTGACAAAATAAATTCCATTCCAGTATTTCATGACTTTTTAAATGACTGATTTTATGCCACCCAGGACTTAAGACCCCATTTCCAACTACAATGCCCTCGATGACAATGGCCTTTTCATCACAAATGACTTTGGAGCACCACAGCAATGAGAGTCCAGCGATTGGCTCCAGAGGTCCCTCGTCTAGGAAACCAGGGATCTGGGGCTGCACAAATCACTAACCAGTGGTACTGCCTCCGTCTGAAGCTCTCACCTTCCTCATATACAAGCGAAGGAGAGATCATAGCATCTCAGCTGCGTACGTACTCTAGCCCAGACACAGACACCGCCTCACATCGATGATTTACTTCGACTTCCTAGACATCCCACAGAGCCACAGATCACCACACCCTCAGGACACCATCACAGACACATAATTATCCTCATGTTCATAATTACTTCTCGTATCCAAACAAATGTGCCATGTAGACAATTAAGTAGAACTTTAAAGTGAGATGGTCCCATTTTCTCCGTTCACAGTGTGTTGAATGCACACTGAAAAAATGAAGGCTGTGTGATTCCAACCATCCTTGGGCCACACTTACAGTTGGTCAGTTTAATGTCTGTCAATTTAGGGTTTTTCTCCCAAGAGTTAGAGGTATTTTCTGTAAAAAGGACCCTAAAATGCTGCCAGGATACTGTTACTCGCAAATAGCAAAGCAGCCAGAGAGGTACTAACAAGCTTCCAAGTGAGCATAGTCACAGCCTAGACCAGGGACGAGGAGGGCAGAGAAGAACTGGGAAAAAGAAAGTCGGGTTAGTAAGGCAGCTTCTAAGAATCACTGTGAGGGTTAGCGACTGATGGAACAATTATTCAGCTCAAGAAAACCATAAATACCAGAGAAATGATAAGTGCTATAAATCAGGGCAGTTAAATGAATTTTAGCCCCAATCTTCTCTATAGTAAAGTTAAGTTCTAGATAAAATACGTCAGTACAAGTTTATGTCCTTTATTTCTCGACTTTAAATTGTCAGACCCCAGAAAACCGACTCTCTTAACAGTGACGAACTGTCACAAATTCTGAAATGAAGAAAGTTTGAAAAATAAAAAGGGATATATATTATCAACAATCAGACACATGTACTCAAAATTCTGCCCAACAAAATGAAATCAATCATTTCAAAAATAAAAACTCCATTGATGCTAATAAAAACTTACTTTATAATTATAAAAGAAGTATAATGCGGTAAAGACATCAAAATCATTTGTTCAGTTTCCAACGAAGTGCCACAAACCAGCATGTAAATAAGCAAGGCCACAACACTACCAGGGATACGGGGAGCCAGGCCCAATCTGCCATTGCTAGTGGCACTTCCGATTCCTTCCAGATTCCCGAAGAGCGCTCAGGCAACGTGCCCCCGATGGGAAACTGCTGCAGCCCTTTCCTCCGCCAGCTCCACAGTCAGGAGGAGACGAGCCCGGGCCTCAGGGGGAGCTCAGCGATGAGGCAGGGGAAGCGGTGATGCCTTACCAGCACAACTTGGACACTGGAGATGGCCACGGAGATCACAGAGGCACAGAGATCACACAGGCCCACCCGTCCTTGGACCTGTGTCATCAGAGGGCCCGAGAAGATCAGAGAAGGCAGATTAACACAGACGGGAAAGACTGGGAAAGGGGTGTGGCTGACGCAAGTGTGGCTTGAATTCGATTACTCAGCGAAGAGAGAAGGCTTGGAGGGAAAGAGATGGGTAAGAACAAATACCTTCCCCCAATTTGTTCACGTGTAAGAGGCCGCCACCTGCGCCTTCCGCGACACTCATGCTGCATAGGTAACCCTACCCCATAATCTAAAAGAGACAGTGAGAGAGAGAGAGAGAGAGAGTGTGTGTGTGTGTGTGTGTGTGTGTGTGAGAGAGAGAGAGAGAGAGAGAGAGAGAGAGAGAATTCCACGTAAGCGGGAGTGACGCTACTGTAAGAATAACTGCTCTAGTTCACTGAAAGCAACCTTTGGCAAACCTCACGTTATGACTGTGAAATCATTTATCGCACACGGATGGACTGTCACACACTGGCATGCTGCCACCCTACAGGGTAAGAGAAGTCATCAACAATAGTAGGTGTTGAATATGCATTTACTGACTTTTATCTCTGCAAATAGTACCACTAGGTACTATTTATAAAGTACTCTCTGTTAAATTACCTTTAATTTTTTTTATCTCTTTTATGATGCACATTTAAAAAATACCAAACTATATCATCTTTTCGTAAGGCTAAATTCTGCACAGCAGGAGCAGATGAATGGATGTACCCTAACAGGCACGTGCTTCTGAACAACTCTGGAGACGGTCTCACAGCCTCTGCTGCTGCACTGCCATCGCTCAAAAGTTGTGATTAAATCTTTCTGGCTCAATAAAGAAAAAATTAAACAGAAATTTCAACATCCCACAACTGAATTAAAAACATAATACAGACATATTCTGAAACCCCTAACTGTGTGGGCAAAGCAGAAACGTGCCAGCAGGGGAAGAGGCGCAAGCTTCTGAATCACGTGAACACCAGGAGGACCCCTGCTCTCCTCGCCGCTCCACCTCCGTGCCTATGTCCGAACACAGCGTTCATTTCCTTCGCAAGAAGACAAGCCAACAGCATAAAAAGAAAACAGTGTAAAATTCCCATTCCTTCCTACTCTCACCCACCTCATGATGCTTCCATTAAGAAAAATGGGTGTCACGTTTCAAACTGAACATTTTGAAAGTTATTTTTATTACTCTCCCTCCATTTCAAAAATTCTGCAGCAGTGCATGTGCCCTTTCAAGTTCCTCGGTGCCGTTACGGACACTTAAAAATAGTAAAACACCAGGTACAGACCACTCCACCACTCGTCCACAGAAACTTACATTTACTGCACCTTGAGAATCTGGCCATCCTAACAGCGCCTGCTCAGTCCACGGGGGCTGTCCCACGGCAAGTGTGTGTGCACACACAGAGAAGTGTACACCGCACAACAGGCCGCCACCACGGTCCTTTATATTCAGAGACAGAGGACACAACTGAAGGCGGAAAGAATGGAGACCTTCGCTGTTAACAGGCCCCCGTCTCCTCCACTCTGGCAGGCCTTTTGGGACAAAGAGTATGTGACAAGCAACTGTAAAAATCGGATACATCTCACACTTTCCACCATGAACATGCATTTTTTTATAATCTATTTATGCCCACCCTCAGCCTCAAGGCTGGTTCCTAGAACTACTCTAACATCAGCAGGCACAAATAAGGCAACCCCTCATAGTTACAGGGTGGGGATGTTAGGAAGGAATAGGAAAGGGATGTGGGGAATAATAGCTCATTTGAGAAGAGTTACTTTGGAAGGCAGTGGGGTCTTGGGGAATGCCACCTGCTACCAAGCCCCTAGTCTTCATGCCGTCTATCCTCATCCTAAAGTATAAACAAAATCTGAAATGCCCAGAGCACACAGCCCTGCAGAAGCAACACTCTGGCCGCTGGTCCTTGTCTGCAGCTCTCACGTCATCTTCCACCACTCACCATCCCACCATGCAGAGCATCTGCAGGATCTGAAACCAGCTCCGTTCACTCAGGTCTTAGTTAAGGCTATGTCTCCGTCTGGGAAACGCTTCCACTGCCCTTCTCCCGTCTCTCATCCTTCAAAGCTGAGCTCTGGGGTCATGTTCTCATTTAAACGACGGCCCTTTGGGCTATACCTCTGATTTTCTCTCATTCAAAGAAATGATTTTACCTCTTTGTGTTCTATTTTCTAGGAGACTTCCCAAACTTTATCATCTAGCCCTTCTCTATTTTCATGACTAACATTTTTAACATTCAATAATGTTATTGATTTTTCTGATTTTTATTTTTTAGTTTCCTAAGCTCATGCCAACTACCCAACACTGGCAGGTCATTCAAATGGCAAGTGGTCGCTTTCCTTTCAAAGAGGACCCCGTGATCTAGTGGAAACACCTCCATACAACTAGAACATTCAAACTGGTGTGAGAAAAATGCATCTGTAATAATTTCAAGAATTTCCTATATTTTCAAGGCTCTGGATGAGAAGTTTTCCAAGAAAGGTGGCAAAGCACCAAAATACACTGAGGATTAAGACAGACAGACAGAGAGACAGACAGACAGATAGATAGATAGACAGACAGACAGACAGACAGACAGACAATAAATTCTTTTTGGCACCTGAAAGTTTCTTTTGGAATGTAGAGAATTTGTAAATTAGATCAACTTCTATGAAAAGTTACCTTTTCTGTGTAGTTTAGCCTAGAGCAAGATCTGCACAGGTTGATCTCTGTCACACTCTACTGCGAGCTAGAGATGCCACACCATCTTCATCTCAGGACCACGGGTCAAAAGCATTTATATCTGCAAGACCAAGAGGGCCATGAGGACGGGGCCTATCTATTTTGACTGCCACGATACAGCTAATTCCTAGTGTGATATTTGATGAATAAATTCAATATATTAATATTACATATACAGTTATCAACAGGGGGGTCAAAAGAGAAGGATCACACTGGTGTAAGGGAAATATACCAGGCCTGAACTGAAAACCTTTCTCTCCAAAAATGTCAATGCCTAAACTGAAATCTCTGCCGAACATCACCAAGTGAGAAGGCACAGTACCGTCAACTTCCAGACTCTGCTCCGAAAGCAGCTCCGCTTTGCTGACTGGAAAGTACACACCACCAGCAACACTAACTTAAATACTTTGCTCCTCAAAAGTTAAGTGTTTTAAACATTTAATATACTATAGTAAAAGCTTTGTTACTCTGTATCTGGGTGATGTAAGCCAAAAGACAAATCAAGAGCAGTGACTTAATTCTTGTCTATGAGACAAATCTAAGCAGTAGAATAGTAATAACCTTCTAGTGAACCCATTACTGGATCAAGAGTTTCAGAAAAGTCCATTTTGAAAGGCTTCCTATTGGTCAACTGCATAATAGCAAGGCTTTTACTAACTGAATGAATCTCCTCTGGTTCTTTAAACTAATTACTACTGACTTCAACGTCTGGTGTTGCCATAATTCCTTACTATAATCTGGTGTACCTGAGATGGTGCAAAGGTGTAAACTCAGGAAGTTCTCCTTTATTGACTAGAAACATTTCAACAATGCTGCATTCACAGAATCAGAAATAAATGGACCTTTGGGCTCCTGTAGCCAAACACTTTGATTTTAATAATGAATGAGACACATTTGCATAATACAGGAGAAGAAATATTAACTCTAAATCCCAGTTCATCTTTTCAATCAGAGAAAATCATATTAACTCCTAATCTGGTGATAAAAATCAACTTGCTTGATAAGAATCACCATTAAGGGTAGAAGTAAGCAGCCAGGAACTGCCAGAGCTATCAAATATATCGCACTGTAAAGTAAAACCTGACTGTACTTTTTAAAAATTGTCACTAGATCCTACATGCCACAATGTCACCTGATCCAGAACAGGGACGATCACATCTGTGAACACAGGCCTGAAGAAACCGATCTCCGGACAGTCCGGCCCACTCAAGGCCCAGAGCCCTGAAAACGCAGCTCTAATGAATGGTACATGGGAAGACAGCAGGTTTACCAGTGACACTCCATATTCAATCTCAACAGTAAAATACAACTTTTTGACTTGTTACACTTTAATGCCTTTGTGGAGGAAAAGTAATACCTGTAGACTTGGGAGTAAAGCTATCTAAGTTCTGAACATGCCAGTAGTATTACTTATACAATTTATTCAAACTCCCTGGCTCTCAGTTTTTTCATTTGTAGGATAGGAGCAAAAACCATCTTTTGGGTAAGGAGATGGAAGAGTTCTATTTTGGACAGGCTAAGTTTAAAGAAAGAATTAATACTGCAACATAGTGAAGGGAAGGAACTTAAAAGTTCAGGCAATGCATTCCTTTTATCTTAAGATAATGATGCCCTGGCTGGTGTGGCTCAGTGGATTGAGCGCCATCCTGCAAATCGAAAGGTCACTGGTTCGATTCCCAGTCAGGGCAACCAGGCCTAGGCTGCGGGCCAGGTCCCCAGCTGGGGGTGTGTGAGAGGCGACCGACTGATGTATGTGGCTCTTGCATGTATCCCTCCCTTTCTCACCCCGTTCCCCTCTCTATAAGTAAAAATCTTAAAAGAAAGAAAAAGACAATGAAACTAAGAGTCAGAGCCCAAAGAATACAATTAGATTTAAAATTAGATTTCCTGGGTTCCAGTTCTGCCCTTGCAGCAAATGAAAATAGAGCAAGAGGCCAGGATTTGGAGATGCTCTATTTGAACCACTCAGAGAGTGGGAAGAGCTTAGAAAGCTACTCTGTCGATAAATTACAACAGTCTAAAAATAAAGAAACCCTTATGAGGGTTAAAAAAAAAAGCAGGCTGTAGCAGAGGGAGGATTGATTCATCCACGGGGTGAACAGGAAGCAATTAAAACAGCTTCATTCATGGCAGGCCTTTTAAGCACATTTTAGATGAGATGGATGAACCCTTCAAATATTACAAACAAGAGAACAAAATATACAAATTACTCATGTAATAAACATAGATAAAACCTTTAGGGATATAATTGCAAGTAATTCTGTTTAAATTATCTGCTTTCAAAAGTTTTCTATTTGAATTCCAAATTGTTAGAACAAAATTGTTGGGGGCAATTGACAGCTAGGAACAAAGTCCACCCGACAGCCATCCAGGACAGCCGTCCAGGACAGCCGCCCAGGACAGCCGAAACCAAGTAAACACGTCGACAGAATCAGAATAGCGGCCACACTCAGCAGTCTTTACTTTGGGATAAATAATAAAAGAAAAAAAGCATTTACTGTCGTCCAGACTCTGCACTTGTCACCCTACAGGAAACAGAAGAGCCAGCCCAAGTGCAAACCACTGTACAATCGGAAAATATCTTATCAACTAAACTTGTGGAATTCCTAGCACTACGAAGATGGGATTGCCCCCTAGTTCTACAACTCTGTTTTGCTCAAGTAAAATAAAAAGCCAAGATTTTTCCAAAATGTTTTTTCCCTATTGTTTAAAGACAAGACGAATAATGGATTCTGAATCTGACACAAATTTCCTTCCAAACAAGTGTTAAGGCGAAACCCTGAAACCTAACTTCCACATCTTAGGAAGCGCTTGCTGCAAAGCCAGGAGGATGCTGCACCCAGATGGGTTCCCTGGTCATCTCAGTCCCCTAAAAGCCGTTCAACTCCAGCACCTCCTGTCTTTTCCTTAGGGTCTAGGACATTCTGTTTAATAGAGATTCAGAAGGATTTTTTAAGCTCTGGATTAAGAAAAAAAAAAAGAAAACAATTCTTAATCCTCGATTCCCCCTTCCCTGAAACCTAAAAGGAAGAGAATGCGGTGACAAATGCAGAACCTGTGGGGGGCGGGGACATAAAGCCAGATGCTGCATGATGGGACTGAGAAGTAAAACGTTCTCCTTACGGAAGCCCACTGAATAATGAGGACTCTGTTGCCAACACAAGGCCCTGGTTCTCTGACTGTGGTTGTACTACACCAAGAGCAGAAACTGCAGGCAAGAAGCAGAATACTTAAGAGGCCACCATGGGCAAACTTATGCCAATTGTTTGTTAACACCATCTACATTATATGTAGTCTATCTAACATGCCTACTTTAAATTAACATATTAACAAACATCGTATTGTTAAAACTACTGCCTTCTAACAGCTAAATAAATGTCTAACTAGAAGTAAAACTCAGCAAGGTTTCAGATTGGCGTGTGGCACTATTTTAGAAAGACTGGTGTGACAGATGACACAATTCAAGTCCAGAATGAGCAAGGGAACCACAGGGAAGAGCTAGTTAGTTTACATGGTAATTAGTATCAATTCCCAGATGAACAGACCACCATTTTGAAATATAAACTTAACTTCTTAATACCTACAATCTCCAGCTTATATTACATTATATTTACATTACCTGCTTCAATGCTCCTTTCCAGCATCAGCACAAGCACTGAGAACCACTACAGTGATGTAATTTAAGACTGCTCTAGTTAGAGATGACCAGTTTGGAAGACAGCAAATTTTCAAACTGCTACTCTGGAATACAGACAGAGGATGAGATTCATACCTTCAATCACAGGTACCCTTTTCTTAAAATGCTAAATTTGCAAATGAAGTCCTTTGTTGGTGGCCCAGTGTAAATCCAGGCTAGTAATAACAGGAAGTAAACAAAATCAGGAAATTCCTCAGCCTGGTTATAAAATCCAAGGACCAGTTCTTGAAGGCTCAATTGAATCCTAAAGGAGTTGGTGACAGAACTGCATGTCACAGACAAGTACAATAATGGCAGTCCTCAATGAGAAGAATACAAAATAATAACCCTCCAGAGGGCCAAGGGATGGCATCAGATTCACCTTGGGGTCCCCAATGCCCAGGACAGGGCCTATGAATTAGTAAATAACCCATTTCTGGTTGTGTGAGTACATGGATTGAATTTATAAATGAAAAACCCACTTGCTAGTTTTACCACTCATACTATTTTCTTCCCTTTACTCTCAATGGCTTAAGGGTCGAAAATATATATATGGAAACAACTTTTGCAAGGGACTCCCTCTAGGTTCTAAGCCTTCTGTGTCAATGTTTGTGGTAACTCTTGCCCTGGCCAAAGTCACCAGCCATTCAAAGTTCAAAAGCAACCTCATATCCTGTAGATGTGGAGATGTTAAGCTCTGTTTACAAATGTAGGTAATTCCAAATCTATTACTGTTATTCACTTTAATTTGATTTAATAATAATTGGGCTTTCAATAGCTGGCCCCACTTTTAAATTCGCCCTTAATTCTATCCACAGTGTAATGCCAGTATTTTAGCAACCCTTGCTTTCTGGAAATGAGACTCCTATCTAGATTCCATATCCATCTCCCAGGTCCAGGTTCAACTCCCAACATGGTTGATTCCTTAGATCCTGCACCCAGAGTTACCTACTCCTGAACAAATCACAGTACTGAGCTGCTTCAGCTCCCAGTTTTTCCAAACCGCACACTGAGTCTCTCTTAGCACTACCAACTCCTGAACCAAATGTGCTGGTTCCCATCATCACTAACCCCTTACAAGGGCAGTACCGTCGTGAGCTCCTCTCTCTCTCTCAGCCAGGAAAACAGAGATCTGGTGATCAGTCAGCTGATACAAGCAGAAGGGTAAATCATGACAAAGATAAAAGCAAAGATAATGCTTTCAGAGCCCAGTGATATTTTATTTAGACTTAGAAAAACGGTATTTCAAAGGCCATTAAAAATTAAAAACTTAGAAGTTGCTGTTTAAAGACTAAGACCAGCAACAAAAGGAAGTGTACAGAGGCCTCAGTAGTAACAATTTGATCTCAAATGAAAAGAAAGGTAGTCTGGCAATTAATAATTTTGCTGAATGAATGAGATACTTGTTTTCTGACATTAAGTGAGACAGCTCTCAAACAGGTTTCAAAAAATAAAAAAAGGTTTGAGATATCAGGGATTATTTTGTATTCCCCCTAATACAGACAGAATCTTGTTTTTCAGTTTTACTTTTGGAATCAGACTGTACCACATTCTAACTTTTATTGAATATGCATTTACAAAGAAAGTACAGGTCTTCACAACCTGACCATATCCACATAACCAGCATCCACATCCAGAAACAAAACATTATTAGCATGACAAAAGCCCTGTTCACGCTCCTTTCTAATAACTAACACTTTTCTCCAAGGGTAACCACTAGCCTGACTTCTGATAGTACAGATTTGCTTTGCTTTTTTCTGTACCTCATAAAAATGGAATTACATATTATGTATTTGTGTTTGGCTTCTATGCCAGTTGTCAATTTATTGCCTCTCAACTCCAAATTCACCCTTCGGGCCCTGGCCGGGTAGCTCAGCTGTTTAGCGTGTCATCCTGATATGCCAAGGCTGTGGGTTGGACCCTTTGTCAGGGCACATATAAGAATCAATCAATGAATGCATCAATAAATGGAACAACAAATAGATGTTTCTCTCTCTCTCCCCTCAGCCCCCACCCTGTCTTTAAAATCAATAAATAAAAAATTTTTAAATTTATCTACGAATTCACCCTCCAGTACCCGCTCTGTGATGAAGTGATGGGCTCTTTAAGCATTTCTCCCTCACCAAGGGGATGATGTTAAGCTTGGTCGGTAGAGGGCGCTGGAGAGACACCGCAGGAGGAAGGAAGCCTGTCTTTCAGGTTTGAGAGTGCAGTGGTTTTGCTTGGTTTTGCCCCTGCTCCATGGTCACCAGTGGAAGTATGTAGAGATAGCTATCTGGCGGTGCTCCAGTCCAGTCACAGGCCCAGGGCATTAGACTTTTTTACCATTCTCAGAGATGATCGGAAGCTTTAATTTGCCAGCATAGGTCCTCCCTATACTTGAGGATAATGAAATCATTCTTTCATGGGTCTTTTTTTCCCTTCTCTAGGATAAATATTCCAAGATATTTAATATTATTATTTAATACTCCACATATTTTCTGCTCTCTCCTGAACCTTCTATGTTCAGTATCCTCCTTAATCTGCAAAGTCAAGACCTGAACTAAGACACTCTTATCTGGTTAAAGTGGTATCAACCCTTATAAATAACCAACTGAAACCTAGTCAAATCTTATGGTCAGATGCCAAAGGCACTCCTATCAAGAAGTCTGGAAAGACAAGGACGCCATCCATTAATCATTGCTCTGGACATTCTAGAGAATATAGGAGGAACTTATAAGATGCATAAACTGAAAAGAAAGGTACAAAATTATTATTTATATATGATACGATATGACTGTTCCTCTTCTAAGCTCTTAAGAAACAACTGAGAACTATAAGAATCAAGAAAGAATTCAAAGATGGTGAGTAAAAAATATATACTGTATTTTGCCATGTATCATGTGCACTTTTTTTGCCAATATTTTTGAGGGAAAAATAAGGATGTGCATTATACATGTGTAGTACTACTTCCCAATCTACATAAATGTTTGTAATTCTTTTATTTACGCTTTTATGTTAAAAGTGTGACTCTAGAAAGCAATAATGATAATCGTATGCAAAATAATAACCCAGAATACAATAATTGTTTTTGTTTCTAAGTATAAATAAATAAAAAGTTGAATTAAAAAATTAAAACGAGCCTCGGCTGGTGTGGCTCAATGGACTGAGTGCTGTCCTGTGAACCAAACGGTAGCCAGTTCGATCCCCAGTCAGCGACATGCCTGGGTTGTGGGCCAGGTTCCCAGCAGCGGGCGGGAGAGAGGCAACCACACACTGATGTTTCTCTCCCTCTTTTTCTCCCTCCCTTCCCCTCTCTCTAAAAATAAATAACTAAAATCTTTTAAAAAAAATTAAAATGAAAGATTTTTTTCCTAAAGTTTGGGCCAAAAACATGGTTATGCATTATACACGGGAGAAACACTGTACCCAGCAAAATACAGTATTTTTGCAAACATCAATAACTTTGTCAAAAGAAACCTTCTAGAGAATTTTGTTAGTATATGCCCAGCAAGTATTCATCTAGAATTTCTATTACACCAAATTCACCCATTTTTTCAAATTTCTCCATCTCATTTTATGGTTTATCGTGTATCTGAGGAGCTGGCCACCGTACTTAGCAGCCAACAAGAGAACATATGCAGAATGAATGCAACTAAAGAACTGACTGTTTCTTCAACTATAAAATGAGGGTGTTTGACCTAAGATTTTAAAAATCCTTTCCTAAGGATCCCATATCCTAAAATCCTATAATTCTGTGACCCCAGTACAAAAACAAACAAAAAAAAAACCTAGGATTTCCATAAAAACATTAATGTTCCCTTCTTTACTAAGTTCTCCATTCTCTAGGTAAGAAAAATTTTTTTAATATAGAAGGGTAATAAATTCCATTTTTTCTTGAAAAAAACTTGCTAAAACAGAAGGGCTGCACAGAAGTCAGAAAGATGATTCAGAAAATCTGTTTCTGTTAGAAGGCATGAACAGCCTTCCTTTATAAAAAAGTTTTAAGTACTTTGAGAAATTCTCTAAAATTGGGAAAAAATAACCATGCAATAACGATTAGCAAAATTATATACAGTGTGAATATTTAAATCTGTAAATAGAATAAAATAAAGAAACGTGTTGTCTCTGAATCCACTACCTAGAGAATCAATCCCTTCGAGGACTTACTTCCCTGTTAAGTTTTACCCCTGGGACAGACAGCATGACTGAAAGACAACCAGACAGCTCCACCTCGCCCAGCTCCGCACCTGAGGGAGCTTCCTTTTACCCCTATCGGTGATATCCTGCTGTTCAAAACAAACCATCAGATTATGGCAATGATGTTCACATTCTGGAGAACCTAGTCATTTTCTAATCCACACAGCTCACCTCTTACCAGAGCAGTACAAAACAAACAAAATTCAAATACGAAAATAGAAAGAAATGGAGAGATTTTTTAATGAAAGAACATGACCACTCAAATTATTCAATATTCTCATCTGAACTGACATTTGGTGGAAGTAATAAATTCACTTGCTAAAATAAATACAGAATGACGGGAAGAGGAAAAGAATTACTTAATAGTTAAAATGAGACATTACCTCAATTTTAAAAAATCACTTAGCAAAGAGACAGCACAGATAAACCAGACAAGATTATCTACAGCGCCTCCTGACTCCTGGTTCTGTAAGCGAAACCTACGGCTGCTACTCATCATGATTTGGAGAATTCAAAATTCGTTTTCATAGTATTGGATACTAGGAGTATGACTTTCTGCTCCAAAAATAACCTGAAATGGTGTAACTGAGATCTGGGTGGCTGTTTAGTAGGGCAAGCAGCTTGATCTTCAAGGGAGAAAGGGTCCACAGCCCAGAATACTGCCCTGTGCCTATGTGAGCGAATCTGCGGCCTCTAGCTGTCTGCTAGGTTTCCTTTGTGACCTTTCAATCTATTCTGTTCACGTAAATCTCTCCACACAAAATGGTATTAGTAGAGTCTGGGGGCTGTTTCTGCCTCTATCGAAGGTCAAGTTAAGAGATCCAAAAAAAGACTTTAGAATAAGAAGGACTTCCCCTAAAGGGAAAACCCTACATACTTACTCCTCATGTGGACATACTACATTTGCCCATGTCTCTCCCTATATACAGATACACAAGCAAACAAAATACATGTACATGTAGATTATTTACATACAAATATAAACAGATTACCCTCCAGGGCTAAGGAACAGTACACTTGAGGTAGTTTTCAGTAACAGACAGACTGCATAATCCACTCTGTCCTCCTGCTAAGAGTAGAAAGTTTGCAACTGAATTAGTGTCCAAATCCCAGTGCTCACCATTAGTTGTGCGGTTAGGGCAAATCACTTAACCTCACTACCTCAGTTTCCTCATATGGAGAACAGGAGTGATAATCATGTGAGGGTTAGATCAATTAGTACATGCAAATTACAAAGCACAGTGTCTGGCACACAGAAGTACTATATAAGGTTAAATATTACTACTGACATATATACAGAAGCCATCTAGGTAGGATTACAGGAAAAATGTGATCAAAGCAGTGAAAATAAATGAACTCCATGGATTCAAGTGACTTACATGAATTCATGATCCATAATCCCCAATCTTAGAACTGTATTAACCTTAAAGCAAGCCCCAATGTAGATAAAAATATTTCACAAATGGGTGATAATTCCAAATCTGTTCCCATAAATCCTTTTGAAGACAACTCAGTCAAATAAAAGGATATTTAATTTAGCTAAACACACAATTTTTAAACATCCTTTTCTATATGATACTTCTTTTACGAGACACAATCAGAGAAAAAATACTTTGCATAAATGAATTTTCCAGACACCTCAGAGTTTACATGTAGTCTTTTAAAAGAATTCTTAATAAAAAATTTTCATTTCATTTTTCCACACTCTTCTTAAAATGCAACAGTAGTGATATAAATGGTTTAGGCAACAAGTGAATGCTGAAGCAGCACCAGTACACGAAGGCAGACCGGCCTGGGAATCCACAGGCTGTCGGGATGTGTCCTTGGATTCTGTTCGTCAAATAGGAGACATACCTGACAACAAAGGCCTATGTCAAAACAAACCCACCAATCATTCTTGGTGTACAAAGTGGGATAATTGAGCGATATGGTCTTCTAATGGGAACAGGAAGTACAATATACCACCAATGAGTAACCAAAAATATGAAAGATTATAAAAATAGTTAAGCCTCTCACTACCTGTCTACAAGTACTATGGAAAGAGAGTAACGTTATACAACCCAAGGAGACAACCAGCAAAATCAATGATGTGGGGAAGGGGACTCACCCAGTTTCTTCAAAAAATAGATGGTATAACACGCCCCCCAAAACAGGAGGGTAAATTATTATAGATCAAAAGAGATTAAAGAGATATACCAATCAAATGCATTAGGTGTACGTGAGTTAAATAACTATAAAAAGCCATTTTTGAAAAAATAAAGGAAAGAGGTTTGGTATTAGATATATCAAGGAATAAAGTTAGAAGGAACTTATTGGGTATGATAATGTACTTTAGAAAGTCCCTATCTGCTAGATACACACACTAAAATATTTATAGGTGAAACGATAGGTTGCCTGGGATTTTCTTTAAATTACTCTAGCTCGAAAAGAAAGTGAGAAGAGATACACAAAACAAGAATGGCATGAGGATTCATCATTATTCTACTTTTGTGTATGTTTGAACTTTTCTATAATAAAAGAAAAAATTAAGGCTAAGGGAAAGAAGAGACCAGGATTCACGGCCACCATCCGTTAGGCATGAAAAACTGCAGAAACGTATATGTAAAACACACACCCCCAAACCAGCTGACAGCAGCGGCCTCTAAAGCCCGCATGGGAGACGCTGCGGGCAGATCTCTGCGGTCAGCAGAGCCCTTCCTACACACTCCCGCGGGAGGTGCGTTCCATCAGGCCACGTTCCACTACCCAGGTGTAGACTAGATGGCTTGAGTCTAAACTGAACCGTTCGAGCACGAGAAAAGTTAGTCAAGGAAACTGACCACCAAACATACTTTTTAACGGGTTGTAGATATTTCTAAGTCTTTAGTAATTTGCCTCTATACTTTTCTGTTTCTCCAGCATTCATAAGTAAATATTTTCGTACAAGTTCAAGAAATAATTTTTAGCACAACAACCGAAAAGAATGTGGTTAAAAGAAAAGAAGTTATTTAGCCCTGGCTGGTGTGCCTCAGTGGATTGAGTGCTGGCCTGTGAACCAAAGGCTTGCTGCTTCAATTCCCACTTAGGGCACATGCCTGGGTTGTAGGCCAGGTCCCCAGTAGGGGGTGCATGAGAGGCACCCACATATTGATGTTTCTCTCCCTCTTTTTCTCCCTCCCTTCCCCTCTCTCTAAAAATAAATAAAATCTTTCAAAAAATAAAAATAAAAAAGTTATTTAAACTTCCCTTCTTCTAATCCTCTCCATTCCCATGGCTAACATAATTCATGCTATGGTATTACCACCTTATACTTGGTATCAGAGTATTTAAAACATTAACTTATCATACCTCAGATTTACAGATCAAACATATTACCTGCTTCTTTCTAAACCTTGAGAAAATATATGAATGATTATCCCTGTCTCACATATAAGAGCAGTATACTGCATTTACAGGAGAGGGTACCGTTCAAATGTCATAACCACGAATCTATCAAAGAGGAGGGTCAGCAATACACACATCACAGCTATGCAAGACACAATTCTCTTTCATCTGTCACTGTGTTTTGTACCCTTTCGTGTTAGGTAAGAAAAACAGTGAATCCAGAATATTGCACCTTAGAAGTCTTAACAATACTTTCCCAACAGCTGCCCGCCAAATATTTTGAATAAGTCTTACCAGACCATCATCACCTTTCCACGCTTCCCTCTGGCCTTTATTTATCTTTGAACACAGTATGGTCAAAATGGTGGTAAAAAAAGAAGCGACACCACAGAAACAAACAATAACAAATAATGCCTAACGGTAAGGAGGAATACAGAGTTAACATACAATTGAAAAAGAACCGTAAGATTAGGTGCCTTTGGTCCTCGGGAAATCTGATCTGGGAAACCTACTTCTGTATTGATCTTAGTGCCCTGGGAACAGCGCACATTGCTCCTGGGGTGCACTATACAGAGAGAAGGTACATTGTATTGTTGCTAGCAAGGCAGAAATTAATTACCCCTGCTCCTTTCTTGCTGTTAATATTCCAAGCACAGGTTACTTCCTTAATTAATATAGAAGTAGTTATATTTATCCACGCTGAGAAGGTTTTGGGATATTAAAAGTTTTCCTGTTGAAAGAACTTAGCTTCTCAAAACTTTTAATTGAATTTACCTTTCTAAAATGCACCATTAATAATAAACTGGAATGCAGCAACTAACATTTATTGTACTGTTTTTCTAAATCATCTAAATAATGTCATGTGACATGTCCCATTATTATTCCCATCGTATAGATGAAGCCACCACAGCCCAGGGATGTTAAGTAATTTGCCCAAGAAAACAGGGCTAGCAAGCAATGGAGTATCATCAGCATCCCTACTCAACATTTTTTAGGGATAAACAGAAATAAAGCTATTAGTGACTTATTCCAAAATCCATTAAACCTCGTGAAGAAATATTTGCTGAGCATCTACTATGTGCTCAACATTGTGCTAACAATTACTAACAGACACTAGAAAAGCAGAAAACAGCTATTCCCTCTTAAAACCTTCCTGTCAAGGTAGGGAGACAAAAACGTACATATTAAACTAGTAGAGAAAATGTGTGTATTCCCTGTGTAAGTCACCTTTTTACAAATTCATCCACAGCCAGCCTTTACTTCTCACCTCTGTGCATTTTTTAGATATGTCGCAGCTGACTATGGAAAAATAAAGGCAGTCTTCCAACAAACTGACGGGTGGGAGCAGGGACACAGTGTGGATTCATTGCTAAGGAATAAAAAAATCATTCAATTATCTCAATTCAATTCTAACCAGAAAAAGACCTATCTCAAATGTAATTAAAGGAACACAGAGATACAAATATGAATAAGACACTCTACCTACTTTTTTTCAAAGATTTACTCTATTTTTAAGAAAAAAATGTCAACGTTCAGTTGACAACTCTCGCCCGCACCCCACTGGGAACTGAGCCCAAAATCCAGGCATGTGCCTTGACTGAAAATTGAACCTACGACCCATTGGTTCGGAGGCCGGCACTCAACCCACTGAGCCACAGCAGCCAGGGCTACCTACTTTTAAGAAATCACATCTATTCAAGAAAAGACAAACCTGCTAACAAGTGTCATTTGGTGTGAAAGACAATGAAAAGTTTCAGATACAGCAGGAACAGAAATAAAGGAGGAAGCAACTACAAGGGGAAGTTCTGACAAGGTGACTTCTAGGGATGCTATAAGAAGACAAGATACATAAATGAAAAATTTTAGCCCTGGCTGGTGTGGCTCAATGGACTGAGTGCCGGCCTGCAAAATGAGAGGTCACTGGGTTGGATTCCCAGCCAAGGCACATGCCTGAGTTGCCGGCCAGGTCCCCAGTTGGGAGCACACAAGAGGCAACCTATCGATGTATTTCTTGCACATCAATGTTTCTCTCTTTCTCCCTCCCTTCCCCTTTTCTAAAAGTAAATAAATAAAATCTTAAAAAAAATTTTATAACTGAATACAGTAAAATCATAGTACTAGTTCTATATTCTGTATGCACAGATATGATGGTGTCCCTCCCCCCAAAACCCACCTCTGTATAACAGCAGTCTCAACATCAGTATTTAATGTCTACCTCAGTCTCTACTGTTCTACACTAATGTCTAGCAGTTGATCAATAATTACAAAACATACAAAAAAGCAAAGGGGTGGGGTAGGTGGTGACAAAACAATCAATAGAACCAGACTGAGAGATGACCCAGATGCTGTAACTATTAGTTAGGGAATTTGAAACAACAATGAGTATAATGTAGAAAAAAAATTAGTAGACTATATGCATGAACAGGTGGCAAATTTCAACAGAAAGATGGAATATACAATAGAGTCAAATAGAAATGCTATCTCTTTTTTAAGGTATCAGAGATCAGAGATTAAAAAATATCCTGTGCCAGGGTGGGGAGTGGGTGAAGGTGAAAGAGGGTCTAAGGGGGATAAATTGTAATGGAAAAAAATAAAATAAAAAATAAACTATTAAAGAAATTAAATCAGGATGTAACCTAAGGAAAAAAAGAGTCCTTTGATGGACTTACCAGAACACTCAAGATAATCAAGGAAGGAATCAATGAACTGGAGGAGAGTTCACTAGAAATTACCTGACCGAAACACAAAGATAGAGGGGAAGAAATGGGGGGGGCGGGGGAGAAACGACAGAAGAACACTGAAGAGCTGTGGGATGTGATCAAATGGTATCCCAGACATGGAACTGGAGTCCCAGAAAGGGGAGGGGAACAAGGCAGAAAAATATATTTGATGAATAAATGGCTGAGAACTTTCCAAAACTAAAATCCTCAAACCACAGATCCAAAAAACTCAGAGAATACTACGTAATAAATATAAACAAATAAGGAAACAAATAAAGACAATAAAGAACATACACCTAGACACTTAATAGTTAACTAGCTAAAATTTAAAGAAAAAATCTTAAATACAGCCAGAGAAAAAAAGACATTATCTTCTGAGGCAAAAAGAAAATATTAATTTCAACAGAATTTATGCAATCCAAAAGATAATGGTAAAGGAAGTTCTTAAAGTAGAATGCATACGACACAGGACAAAAACGATGATCTACACAAAGAAGTTAGCAGCTCCAGAGACGATAAAAATGGAAGTAAGTAGGAAAGACCTTTCGGGTCGATGGACGGCTCCAGCTCCCGAGCTCACCGCTGCTCAGCCTGAGGTCGCAGATCAGCATGAAGGCGTGCGGGGCCCTCTGTGCCTGTTCAGCAGCTTCCCAGTGAAGGCTGGAGCCCTCAGACTGCCACTGAATTCAGGTCTGCAGCGCCCACTGCTCAGGCCTCTGAATGGGTAGGAACCACCACTGAGTGGCCTTAAGCTGTCCTTCCACAGCTTAATGGAAATAAGGTTGACAAAAAATAACGTTCCTAAAAAAATAATAATCATCATCTTTCTAAAAGATAACTATCAAAAGCAGAAACAGTAAGTGTATCACCCACCATATAAAATATATAAAAGTGAAATGTATTAAACAATGTCCCAGGATAGAAGGGAAAAACTAGAAATATACATACTGTGTTATTAGAATCTTATCCTGTATGTGAAATGTGAAGTACGCTATTATGTGAAGGTAGACTGATATACAGTGTATAAGTACTAAAGCTACCATTAAATTTTTTTAAAGAGGTGTAACTAATACCCTAATGAAGATAAAAAGGAAATTTTAACCCCCTCAATCTAAAAGGAGGACTAAAAAGACAGAAGGGAAAGGAAACCAAATGTACAAGTAGAAATTAACTAGCAAAATGACATACGTAAATCCAACCATATCAAAAATTGCATTTAATAAAAATAGTCTAAACATCCCAATTAAAAGGCAGATTTTTGCACTGAGTGGTGTGGCTCAGTTGGTTGGGCACTGTCCTGCAAAGTGAAAAGGTAGATTTTACCCCAAGACCCAGCTATATGTTTTATATAAGACATCCACTTTAACCCTGACTGGCGTGGCTCAGCTGGCTGGGTGTTGTATCACAAAGCGAAAGGTCACCAGTTTGGCTTCCGGTCAGGGCGCATGCCTGGGCTTGCCTGGCCCCCAGTTGAAGAGAATGTAAGAGGCAACCAATTGATGTTTCTCTTTCTCCCTACCTTCCCCTCTCTCAAAAAAATTAATTAATTAGTTAATTAATTAAAAATAAAAAAGAAGCCCTGGCTGGTGTAGTTCAGTGGATTGAGCGCAGGCTGGGAACCAAAGGGTCCCAGTTCGATTCCCAGTCAGGGCACATGCCTGGGTTGCAGGCCAGGTCCCCAGTGAGGGCCATGTGAGAGGCAACCATACATTGCTGTTTCTCTCTCTTTCCCCCTCCCTTCCCCTCTCTCTAAAAAGAAATAAATAAAATCTCAAAAAAAATAAAAATAAAAAAGAAATCCTTTAAAGACATAGATTAAAAGTACAATGATGGTCCTGGCTGGTGCAGCTCAGTTGATTGAGTGCTGGCCTGCGAACTAAAAGGTTGCTGGTTCGATTCCCAGTCAAGGCACATGCCTGGGTTGCAGGCCAGATACCCAGTTACGGGAGTGCGAAAGGCAACCAATCAATTTATCTCTCGGACATCAATGTTTCTCTCCTTCTCTTTCTCCCTCCCTCGCCCTCTCTCTAAATATAAATAAATATTTTTTAAAAACATAAAAGTAAAATGATGGAAAAGATATATCATACAAATATTAATCAAAAGAAAGGCAGACAGGCTATATTAATATTAGACAAAGTAGATGTCAGAAGAAACACTAAGAGGGATAAAGAGAGCCATTCACATAATGATAAAAAGGTAATTCACTAAGAAGATATAATAACCTTTAATATGTACACACCTGACAACAGAGCCTCAAAGCAAATGAACCAAAAACGGATAGCAATCAAAATAAAATATATATATTTACATATAATTAATATAATATATAGTGAATTAGTTGAAGACTCAACACTCCTCTTTTAGTAATCCATAAAACAAAAAGACAAAAAACCTGTAAGGATACAGAACATATAAATAAATAACACTATCAACCAACTCGATATAATTAACATTTATACAACACTCCACCCTGTAATAGCAGAATACACATTGTTTTCAAGTGCATGTGGGGCATTCACCGATATAGCCTATATTCTTGGCCATAAAAAAAAATCAGCAGCCCGGCTGGTGTAGCTCAGTGGATTGAGCACGGGCTGGGAACCAGAGGGTCCCAGTTCGATTCCCAGTTGGGGCACATGCCTGGGTTGCAGGCCAGGTCCCCAGTGAGGGCCATGTGAGAGGTAACCATACATTGTTCTTCCTCCCTCCCTTCTCCTCTCTCTAAAAATAAATAAATAAAATCTTAAAAAAAAAAAAATCAGCAAATTTAAAAGAACTGAAATCTCACCCAAGTATATTCTCTGATCAGAAAGTAATTAAATTTGAAGTCATTAATAAAATATGTGGAAAATCCACAATATTTGGAAATAAAACACCCTTATAAACAACCTTGGGTCAAAAAGGAGGTAACAAAGAAAAAATAGAAAATATTCTTAATTGAATGGACATTAAAACACAACATATGAAAATGTATGGAATGCAGCTTCAGTGGTACTTAGAGGAATGTTTATAGAATTAAAAGCTTATTATTAGTGCCCTGGCTGGTGTGGCTCAGTGGACTGAGTGCCAGCCTGCAAAACGAGAGGTCGCTGATTCAATTCCCAGTCAAGGCACATGCCTGGGTTGTGGGCTAGGCCCCCAGTTGGGGGAGTGCAAGAGGCAATCGAGAAGCAACCAATCATTGTATCTCTCACACATGATGTTTCTCTCCCTGTCTTTCCCCCTCCTTTCCCCTCTCTCTAAATAAAAATTTTTTTTCAAGTTTATTATTAGAAAATAAGAAAAAGTCCTCCTTATGAATTAAGCTTCCACCTTAAGACACTAAAAAGGAAGAACATATTAAATAAACCCAAAGCAAGTACAAGGGGGAAAAATCATAAAGAACAAAAATCAATGAAATCAAGAACAAAAAAAAGTAAGATAAAAATTAATGAAACTGAAAGAGATTTTTTTAAAAGATCAATAAAACTGATAAACCTCTGGCCAGAGTTATCGAGAAAAAAAGAAAGCATACAAATTACCAATATCAGGACTCAAAAAGACATCTCTTGGAATACTACTGTATACCAGTAATATTAACTTTATGCCTGTAATTTTGCACAACTTAGATGAACTGGGTAAATTCCTCAAAAAACATAAAGTAGCAAAGCTCACTTAAGAGAACCTGAACAGTCCTTCATTTATTAAAGATGGTGACTGTAGAGTTAAAAACCTTCCAACAAAGAAAACTCCAGCCCTGGCTGGTGCAGCTCAGTGGATTGAGCGCAGGCTGGGAACAGGAGCGTCTCGGTTCGATTCCCAGTCAGGGCACATGCCTGGGTTGCAGGCCAGGTCCCCGTGAGGGGCAATCATACATTGCTGTTTCTCTCCCTCTCTGTCTCCCTCCCTACCCCTCTCTCTAAAAATAAATAAAAATAAAATCTTAAAAAAAAAAAAGAAAAGAAAACTCCAGGTGCACACAAGTTTCATCAAATTATTTATGGAAAAAATTATACCAATTTTGCATATACTCTTCCAGAAAATAGAAGAGAAGGGAACACTTCCTATCTCATTTCATGAGGCCAGCATTAGGCCAATAGCAAATCCAGGAATGGCAATACAAGAAACCATGGTTTAAAGACAAAAATCAAATCGCAAACACTAAAATCCTTAACAAAATACCCTTGAACGATGCAGGTATTAGTGCCACCAACCCCATGCAGTCAAAAACCTGCATATAACTTCTGACTGCCCCCAAACTTAACTACAGTTGGCCCTCAGTACCTGCTAAGGATTGATCCTAGGAACCCTGTGAATGCCAACATCTGCATGCTCAAGCCCTTATATAAAATGGCATAAAATATGAACATGATGATTGGAGTTCGCATGATTCGTGATTAACGTCTCTGCATAATCAGGGCCTGCAACACCCTGGTTGCTCCTATCTGATTAAAAAATAAAATAAAATAAAATAAAATAAAATAAAATAAAATAAAATAAAATAATGCATATAATAAGCCTTCCACATCCATGGATTCCCAACTGCAGACTGAAAATACTGTTTTTGATCCGTGTTTGGTTTAATCTGTGGAAGCAAAACCCACAGATACAAAGGGCCAACTGTATTTACTGGAAAAAAAAATTCTGTGTGTAAGTGGACCTTGGCAGTTCAAGCCCATGTTGTTCAAGGGTCAACTATACTATCACACTGAATCCAGCAACATATAAAAAGAATAATATATCAAGACCAAGTGGGATTTATCTTGAGTATGCATGAGGAAGTCCACATTCAAAAACTAATTAATGTAATGCAACAGACTAAAGGAAAAAACCAACATGCATCATCTCAATAGATACATAGAAAGTATTTGACAAATTCCAAGATCCATTTATAATAAAAACTCTCAGCAAGCTTGGAATAAAAGGGAACTTCCTCAACCTGATAAAAAGAACTGACAAAAAAAATGTGTATATATACAGCTTAATGGGACTATTGTTTTCCCCTAAACTCAGGGACAAGGCAAGCAGGTCTAATCTCATCACATTCATTCAACACCCAACTGGAGTTCTAACCAGTGCAACAAGACAAGAAAAAAAAATAGAAGGCACACATGTTAAACAGGAAGAAATAAAACAGTCTCTATTTGACATAACTATCAATGTAGAAAAATCACAAAGAATGTACAAAAAGAAAGCTTCTAGAACCAGTAAATTACTTTAATAAGGTCAAAGGATATAAGATCAATATACAAAAATCAATTCTACTTCTACATACTAGCAAGGAACAACTATAAATTCATGTTTTTTAAAAGTACTACTTATAACAGTACCCTAAAACATGAAATACTTAAGAGACCAATCAAAATTAAGCACAATTTTGTAAGCCTACATAGCCTAAATCTTCAGAGTAAGCCAACTTATTTTCTTCTCGACTCACTGGAAGGTTTTGCATGAGTAAGCTTTCCTTCCAGTAGATGTTCCCTTCTCTCACATTTTCCCTCAGAAGAGGCTCATCCTGAGAATTCATGCTGTGAGGTTGCTATCTTGGAACCAGGAAACAGAAAAATAGAATGCAGCCCCAGAAAATTGAAAGCTTGAAAAAGACAAGTTAAAAGCTTCCCTTCTAGTTAACTGATAAAGCCAGACACTGGCAACCTTTAATACTAAAATCCCTGGACGAAATACAACAGTGTGTATGAGACTTGTCTTATCACTAAGCCTTCCACACATTCACAGCCTCTATTAATAAGGCTATGCACTCATGTGTTTCAAGACATGTCCCTCCTCCCAGCACACCCACAGACACACCTAACTGGACCAGAGGCGGGCCCCTAACCCAAGGGCAGCCAATGCCTAAAAAAAGGCCAACAACTGAGGACATGACATTTCTGGGGTGGGGGTGGGGGGAAGCCCTGCTTGGCAAAATCGATTTTCTCAGGAATCTGAAATGGAAAGAACCAAACGAATGACATTAAGCAACAAGAAGCCATGAGATTGAGAAAGCCTGGAGGAACTTTAAGGGGCCCTGGACATGGAAAAGTTAAGAAAAAACGTGATCTGTAAGTACGCAGAAGCTATAAAGTAGAGGAGAGCAGTATGTAGGGGGAGGAAGCTCATGGGTGAGAAGAGAAGGGTGGGGCCGATGCCACTGGGCATCATGTAAATGATGGCAAAGCACTGGTACAGACCATCCAAGAAAGCCTGCTAGTAAAGGCCTGGAGCTGCCCTGGACCCAGAGGATGACCCTGTGAGTCATCTGTCGCCGCAAAAGTAGATGACTAACAGAGTCATCTACACCACGACGACAGACCACACAGTAACTACGCAACAACAGACCACAAAATCTCGGTGGCATTCAACAACAAGCACTGAATTTTGCCTCCGGCATGTGAGTTAGACTGGCTCTACTTTAAGCCACATGTCTGCTGTGGTGGCTCTGCTCTCTAGCTTCACTCTGAGGCCCACCCTGAAAAGGCTGCAGCCACTCAGGGTCCTTCTCAAGGTGAACGCAAAAGCACTTCAGAAGGACATGGCCATCAGCCCAAGCATGCTGCAAACCTCTTCTCTCATCATGCCCACTAACATCCTAGCCAAAGCAAGTTATACGGCAAGCCCAAAATTAAGGGGTAGGGACATAATACCACCTACCATGAGATCATGGCAAGGCTATGAACGTGAAACACTGCTACAGGAGAGTGAAGAATTGGGCCCAGTAACGCAACCGACTACACCACTCTACTCTACACCACTTTTCTAAACTAACTTGGCTTAAATTTCTGTTCCTTGCAACTCAAGGACTAACGAAAACACAGGGATTAGCAAAGTCTCTAGGGGCAAAGGCACACCACACTGGGAGCATCCACTCTCCGATGCAATGCAACCTGTGAATCCCATCCCCCCTTTCTCCGCTCAAGAGGTAGGACACCATGTGAATTATTTTGTTGAAATATTTCTAATTAAATAAGTGGGGGGAAATTTATGAAAGTCAGAAGACATGTCTAAAAAGTGTGACAGCAGCTGCTCAAGGAGCTCCTTAGACAGAAGGTGCCAATGAACTCCAGACCACTCCACCAAGGTACACAGAGTTTCAGACCGGTCTGCTGCAGGTCCAGAGGCCGCAGGTTTCCACATCCAAAGCTTTGGAGCTCTGTCAGCATATTTACAGCTAAAACACAATTTTCTAGAATAGTATTATCTACCTAGTTCATAAAAAAGAAGAAAGTAATGAATTACAAAAAAAAGGGAATAAAGTCAAATCTAAAGGTAGAGTAGAATGAAATGAAATGGTAGAAAACCAAATGAAACCAATAAAGAAAAATTTAGAAAGTTAAAACATTTAATTTGCTGGAGGTTTAAGAAATACTGTTGTCCTAAACAGAGAATTTTGAAAATGACAGGTTTTTTTGTTTTAATTTTTATTTATTTATTTTTAGAGAGAGGGAAGGGAGGAAGAAAGAGAGGGAGAGAAATATCAATGTGTGGTTGCCTCTTACGGGGCCCCCACTGGGGACCTGGCCTGCAACCCAGGCATGTGCCCTGACTGGGAATCGAACCAGTGACTCTTTGGTTTCACGCTCAATCCACACCAGCCAGGGCTGAAAAAGACAGTTTTGTGCCCTGGCTGGTGTAGCTCAGTGGATTGAGCGCGGGCTGGGAACCAGACGGTCCGGGTTCGATTCCCTGTCAGGGCACATGCCTGGGTTGCAGGCCAGGTCCCCGTGAGGGCCATGTGAGAGGCAACCATACATTGCTCTTTCTCCCTCCCTTCTCCTCTCTCTGAAAATAAATAAATAAAATCTTAAAAAAAAAAAAAAGAAAAAGACAGTTTTGTTTCTTTAAAAATGAAGTAAAATTCTGGGTATGCTTTTGAACTGCGACCATTTCAAACAAAGAACTTGCTTCTTGTTAAAAGAATTGATAAGGACCCAGTAGTATCTGTTAAAAGAACTTCATCCCTCAGTAAACAGCCAGGCAAGTCAAAGATAACACAAATACTATTAATTTAGACAGAAATTAGAGCTACAGCACACACTACCTTTGACTGTTGTTCAAAGACTTTTAAATGTTTACTTCTGACCAGACCATCCTGGCAAGTTCATAGCCAACCGGCCCGCAGTTGAGAGAAGAACAAGGAGGCAAGGAAACTGCAGTGGCATTTGTTTAGATGCACTGTGAAAACACACGGGCATGCTGTGACTTTCCAAGATCCCCTGTTCACATCAGGCTGGGTCTAATATGAGTGGGTGGGAGCCAACGCCATCTACTTCAATTCTGCATGAGTTCTGCATGTTAATAGCCAAGAAGCTTTAAAGTTCTAATTCTGGAAAAGGGCCTTAAAGTGACTCTAGGATATACACCATTATAATAAACACCATTACACTGAAAACCACAGTTTTCCAGTTCCCGGTACCTATCCAAGCCTTATCTGCTACCACAGAATTCCATGCAGATTAAACAAAAGCAGTCCCTCCAAAATTCATCCTCATGAGATTTCTGTCTCCAATGAAACAAGTTTAAGACAATCTAAAACCACTTCCTTACAAAAGACTCCCTTAAAAGAAAGAAAAATCCCTACCCTCTACCCGCTAGGTGGCCACAGTAATAGAAAAGCCAAAAGAAGATCCTTCTAGAGAAAACAGTTCCCTACCCACAGGGAGGAGGAAGGTTGATGTGATCTGACTTAGAAACAGCTCTTTGGTATTCAAATGTTTTGATAAGCAGAATGCCAAGGCTGTTTAACTCTGCCCCACTCAAATAAAAGGGTTAAACGGCAAGAAAGGCGCACGTGGTTTGTTAGGCACTGGACGAGGTTATTAAGAGTTATGAAATTACCTTCCTGGTGACGTGTTTGTGGTTTAGCTTCTTCTTATTCCTTATTTTCAATCTTTATTAATTGATAAAACATCACACCGTCTTAACAGTTGCAGACATACCAACCAAGGCTCACAGGTGTGTGTGCACAGACCAGATACCGCGAACTCAGAGACTGCACTTCAGGAGCAAGCCCTGCCCTCACAGGGTCACCCCAGACTTTGGTCTCCAACACTGCCACCTGCTTGTCTTGGCCCTGTTCTGACCCCTGCTTTTTTCCGGTAACACCCCTCAGACAGCCCAACAACGTCACGGCAGGCTTGAAACATGGCTATGACAAACTAAACTGTGTCCCACCCCAAACTCATAGGCTGAAAAGTGAAGCTCCAAGTCCCAGTAGTCAGCACGTGACTGTATTTGGAGAAAGGGCATTTAGAGAGGTGACTAAGTTAAAATGGGGTCTTCAGGGCTGAACCCTAATCTAGTATGGCCGCTACCCTTTTAGGAAGAGATTAGGGCACAGAAAACGCCAAGTGAGAGCACGGTGAGGAGGAGGACAGCAAGCCAAGGAGAGAGGCTTCAGAAGAAACCAAACCTGTCACCTTGATCTAAACTTCCAGCTTCCTGAATTGTGAGAAAATGCGTATCTCTGTAAGCCACCCAGTCCCTAGTATTTTATTATAGCAGCCTCAGCAAACCGATACAACCAAAAACACATTTTGCTACAAATCCCCTGACTGAGGAAGAGATGCTGCAACTAAAGCTACCCTTAGGGAATTTTTGATGGCTTAATGAGACATCTGAAGTCATCTCAATTATTGGGGGAAAAAAAACAAAACACATTCATAATAAGCATCTCTATAGTTTTAGGTAACCTCATAAAAGTCTTCTACAACATCAACAGTAATGCACCGCTGGCCGCTTTTTCCTTAGCTACACAACAATTGCCAAAATTCACTTCCACCCCTTGCCTTCTCCACAATGATACATTACAACCATCGCCCAAGTGGTCCTCTCCCATGGCTCCAGCCTAAGACCGCAAACTTACACATCAACGTTTTCCTCAAAGCTTCTTCCCAAAGTGATATTTCCTTCATCAGCCTGAGAGCTTCTTGGTGGCAGAAACTTACTCATCTTTGAGCCCCAGGCCCTTGCAAAGCACCTTGTGTACTTGCAGATGTGTACTGAGTAAATGAATGCCACCAATAAATTCACACTAAATTTCAATGGCATAACTCCTACGGGATCATTCTGGGTCTCTTCCTAACAGTGTGTCTCAGAATCAGTGCTCCCCGGCAATATGGATGAATCTCATAAAGTTGAGTAAAGCCAGCCCCGGCTGGTGTAGCTCAGTGGATTGAGCGCGGGCTGGGAACCAGAGGATCCCGGTTGGGGCACATGCCTGGGTTGCAGGCCAGGTCCCCAGTGAGGGCCATGTGAGAGGCAACCATATATCGCTGTTTCTCCCTCCCTTCTCCTCTCTCTGAAAATAAATAAAATCTTAAAAAAAAAAAAAAAAAGTTGAGTAAAGCCAGATATAAAACATACATTCTGTATGATTCCATTTAGAATAGGCAAAACTAATCTTGAATGACAGTAGTGCAGGGGGAGGGAGGGAAGGGAGCTTGGGTATTATAAGAGAGGGGCACGAGAGAACCATGCCCTTCTGGGACGCTGGAAATGTTCTCTATCTTGAAGGTGGTGTTTACACAGGTATATATACACATGTAAAAAATCCATCAAGCAGCATGAGACTTGTGCACTTTACTGAATGCATGTTATACTTGAAAAACTCTACTTCAAGTATGTATGGTCCGAGCATACTCTCCATCCAAAAAAGTCAGTGCTCAATTAAGCAACTGTAATCCAAGTCTTAAGCTGAAGCTAGGGTAGGGAACACCATCATCCCCTCACATAAGCAGAAAGCTCAGTTCTGCCCCAAGCTGCAGCGTGCCTGCGGGTGCTAAGCAGGGAGGAACTTTTCCTTCCTAAAACTGTCCCCAAGCGTAATCCCTAGGTGAGCAGCCCTACTGCTGAGGCTCAGGAACCCAATGGCATTTTAACATACTAGGAGAAAACAGGAAATTTTGCAACTGGAAGCTCTTTCTACTACATTAGGAATCTAGAAACACTGACAACAATATCAGAAGGAAGCCTCTGTCCATCTCTCTAGCAAGTACCACTTAATTATGCTGCAACTGTCTACCCACCTGGCAAACTCCTATTCATCCTTCAAAACCAAAATCAGATATTAACTCTTCTGGGAACTTCTAAACCTTCCCACCGTCCTCTATGTTCCTTTGACTATTCTACTTACTTTGTTTCACTGAAGTTTAAATATTGGTCCCCTCTATTTTGGCATTCTTACACTTCTAGACTGTGATCACATTTCTCTCCCCAGCACCAAGTGCATGGCGGGGTATGTTGGAGGCATGTAAATGTCTGTTGAACTGACTTGAAATATGACTACCACCAAACAAGCCCTACCACTTAAATGTCCAATTACAGAGTCCTAAAATAAGTGGTATTCCCAGATAAGGCACAGTCTGTACTCAAAAGAGGGAGTGAAAAAAACTATAAATATTCTCTAGGACAATGTTATTTTTAGCATGGTAGTCACTAGCCTCTCAGAGTGAACCTCAGAGGCAACCTGGAGACTAAATGACTCTGATGAAGAGTATGGGACTGCCAGACAGCCTGTGTTCTTCCTGCTCCTGGAGAGAGAGGTATGGGGCAACAGACATGGTCCCAGAAGCAGTGGGTTCATCCACTTCAAGGCAGAGTCTCCAAGGTCCTGCATTGATATTACACGTGTGAGAACAAGTAATTGTGTGACCCTGAACAAGTTCCTTGCCTCCCTGTGCCTCAGTTTCAGTTTCCTCATCTGTTAAATGGGCCGGGGGGAATAACACAACCTACAATCTCATACAGTTTTAAAGGATTAAATGAGAGACTAAATATAAAATGCTTAGTACCTAGCATATAGTAACCACTCAATAAATATCTGTTCTAATTATTCTGCTGCTCTACGATGGGATGGGGATGCCTGGGCTTTACCTGGGCCTATCATGCTCCTGTCCTGCCTGGTACTCTGGGCCTTTCTACGCTTCCATTTTCACAAAGCTAATTCCCCTAGCTATCTATATGCAGGGCCTCCCTCTTACCATGAATACACCCCAACAAAGCAAAGCTGCACCTCATTTTTAAGACCCTCTCCTCTTCCAGTTTTCCTAATGAAAACTTAGTTTCCTATTTCATTTCCTCAGCACTCTTTCCCCTTTAATAGATTAATGACAGTAAATTGATCAAATACACAGATCTCTATAGTCACTCTCTCAAACATTTTTATGGATAAACCAAGTTAAGCAATGAGGATTTCAAGAATTTCTGGCTCTACTCTCTAACATTAGATCAATCTTCCCTCCCCCCACCATGCCCCCCCCTTCTAATCTCTTTCTTTCTTATTTCAAAAGGGAGCGGGGATGTTGGCACTACAAATCATAGAATGAGGATGTCCATTCACCTTCCTGGAAGGCACACCCTTCCATGGTCACCAGAGCAGTTTTACTTGTGGGCTTAAAAAGCTCACTGCAGCCCTGGCTGGTGTGGCTCAGTGGACTGAGTGTTGGACTGCAAAGCAGAGTCGCCAGTTCCATCCCCAGTCAGGGCACATGCCTGGGTTGTGGGCCAGGTTCCCAGCAGGGGGCGCGTGAGAGGCAACCACACATTGATGTTTCTCTCCCTCCCTTCCTCTCTCTCTAAAAATAAATAAAATCTTTAAAAAAAGAAACAAAAAACAAAAACCCTCACTGCAGACCTTCACTGCCATGAGCTCCCCTTTGAAGCCTAACTTCCAAGGATTCCATATTTAGCCAGAAAAAGCTGTTGCAGGTGTGGGGAGTCGTCAGGGAGGGCAGGAGTCGGCAAAGGACAGGAGCCTAACGCTCCCAGCCCCAGGTAGAACACCGTTTCATTCGACCCCACCCCTTACTCAAACCAGTGCTCAGGTTTACACTGAAAGGTAAGTTTCACACGTGGGACAGGCAGGTAAAGCTGCTGAGCATGCGGTTGGGAATGAGGGTTTGGAGCACAGAAGAGGGTGGAGATAGAAATAAAGATTTTAGACCCATCAAGAGTTGAAACAACAGGAAAGAAGTTGTTTGCCAAGGAAGGAATATAAAGCAAGAAGAGCGAAGGCCCAAAAGGACAACCACTGGAGTATTAAAGGGGGGGCGGGTAAGAGGTAGGGAGGTCCTTAATAGTTTTTCAAAAAAACAAGTAAAACCCATGAACTAGCCCTAGCCGCGTGGTTCAGGTTGTGGGAGCATCGTCTGGTGCACCAAAAAGGTAAGGCCATGTGACAACTTAATACAACGTATGGTCCTTGACTGAATTCTAGATCAGGAAAAATAAAAAAGCTAAACTTAAATATGGACTACATGTTTCATGGGGTTTCCTATCATGTTTCCTGAGTAACATAAACTATAGTAGAGCTCTGTGCCCTTTCTCTCAGGATAAAGCTGCAGAAGTATTTAGTATTTAGTGTGAAGTGTGACGATGTCCAAAAGGAACTCTCAAAGGATGTGGCTTAAAAAAAAAACAGTGTGCCCTGGCTGGTGTAGCTCAGTGGATTGAGCGCGGGCAGGGAACCAAGCGGTCCCGGTTCGATTCCCAGTCAGGGCACATGCCTGGGTTGCGGGCCAGGTCCCCGTGAGGGCCATGTGAGAGGCAACCACACATTGCTGTTTCTCTCCCTCTCTTTCTCCCTCCCTTCCCCTCTCTCTAAAAATAAATAAAAATAAAATCTTTAAAAAAAAAAAAACAACAGTGTGTGTATGTAGACAGAGAAAGCTATGGAGCAAGCTGGCAAAATGTTACTAATGGGAGACTGTAGGTTAAAGAGATGGGTGTACGATGTTATTCTCGTGACTTTCTGCAGGTTTGCTGGTTTTAAAGATACAAAATGGCTGGGGAGGGAGGTAGAAATGCCTTCAAATACAAAAAGTTTTTAATTTCTCTATGTTCCAACTCGTCTTCATTAGAATAGAGACTGAAGAACTGACACACGCACAAAAAGCTTCACAGCATTTTTAAATACTATCCCCATTCACAAATAAATAAATTTATTTGGGAGAAACAAATTATTTCAAGTACACAAACCAAGTCAGTCTCTACACCACACTAACGAATTCCTGAGTAGTTAATCTAGTCCTACATAGATTAACAGATTAAGAATCTAGGTGTTATTATTGAAGTTAACCTTCCACTTGTTGTGGAATATAAACCTTAAAAGTACCTCAACAATCCAGATACTTAATCTGGATTTCTTATTTATCAACAGTGCATTAGCACTAATGGGTGCACTAATGGGTTTTACACAAATGCTAACCGTAAAACTTACTTAGGTGAGACAGTATTGACAAACCAAGTTCATATGCACTCTTACTGTTTTAATTATTGAATTTTAACTTCCTAAATCTTTAATCAGGATTATGAAGAAGTAAAACCAAAAAGTTTCGCCTCCATCTACATCATCCCTAAAGGAATTTCTATTTAATAACAAAAAGGAAAGAAACAAATGAAATGAAAATGCCCTAAGTATGCAACTATGAGTACTTGAACAAAAGAACACTGGCTTTAATCAAGACAAATATTTACTGAGAACCTACTACGTATAAATCCCTAAGAGGAATTGTACAAAGACTAAACTTTGTGCCCCTGGGGGTCGCAATTCCGGTGGAAACGACAAACATACAGAATACTAAAGAAGAACAATGGCTGGCTCCATCTTCCCTTGTCCTCACTCCCAACAACTCCGTCCCGATCAGGCCACTGCAACAGCCACGGAATCCATCAGACCGTCGTCAGGCCCCTCTGAAACACTGGTCCTCAGACTTGGGTGCACACTGGAATCATGTGAGGGAGTTGTCACAAAACCCAACGCCTGGGACTCTCCTCCAGAGAACCTGACTTTATTGTGTGCAGCCTGGGCGCTGGAGGTTTTTAAAGCTCTCCAGGTAATTCTAACACGCAGCAAAGTTTGAGCACCACTCCTGTAATCCAACCCCTGCTGGCTAAGTGTAGAATACAAACTGCTCTCCTACATTAAAACCTCTGATGAGGCCCGGCTGCAGCTCGGTGGATTGAGCACGGGCTGGGAACCAGAGGGTCCCGGTTCGATTCCCAGCTGGGGCACATGCCTGGGTTGTGGGCCAGGTCCCCGGTGAGGGCCATGTGAGAGGCAACCATACATTGCTCTTTCTCCCTCCCTTCTCCTCTCTCTGAAAATAAATAAATAAAATCTTAAAATAAAAAAAAAAAATTAAAAAAAAAAAACAAAAAAACCCTCTGATGAATCCTCACTGGCAAAACAACTCTGAACTCCTTACCATGCCCTTTCAAACTCTGCAATGTCTCCCACCTAGTCCTCCAGCACCATCACCCACCGTCACTCCACAGCTCTTCACTACACTCCAGCACGCAATGAACTACCACTTGCCTCCTTCTCTTCGCAGGACACTTTCTATGTATAAAAGACTCTGCAAACTCTGACACCAACCCCAGTCTCTAAATATTAAACTCCAAATCAACTTTCAAAAAAAAATTTAAGTTTCTTCCTCTCCAAAGCTTTAACCAACCCCACAGGTAGATGTTTGCTCCTTCTTGCATTTGAACAAAGCTTAGGACATCGAACAAAACTTTGGACATAACTCTAATTTGGCGTTTATCATGATGTTTGTAGTAGCAGTTTACATTTTTATCCCTTCTCATAAACTGTGCATTCCTCAAGGACAGAGACCTTGTGCATTTATCTTCAAGTTCTCAGTGCCTAATAATGGCTGAAACAAAATGAAAGTTCAAAAAGTATTTACTAAATAAATGACCATCATATACTGTGGAGTAAACAAGAAACAACATGAGAAGAGAAAGGCACTTCAACATGGAATGCCAAATTAGTTATATAGGCAAGATCTGACCCCAGCAGTATAGAGCAGAGTGTTTCTGGCAGATGTACAGGGGGATGGCCCCATGAAGACACTGGGACTTGTTCTCAAGTCTCAAAAGAAGGAAAATATTCAGATAAGCCAAGAGCAAGGGGCAGAGAACTGTGAGCCTGGATAACAGCTCAGATACGGCCCCTTGCCGAGGAAAAAGCCATTTAGCTTTGCCTTGAGTTTCCTCAAGACACCCTAAAAAACACTTTAGAAGTTAATCGTGCTTTTCTTAGTTTTATAAATCTATTCTCAGTCTCATTATCCTGCTTTATCACCACTTGATACATTATGGTTCAGCATATTCAAATACTCACTAGAACATAAGCTCCATGAGAGCAGAAACTTTGCTTTTGTTTTGTTTTTTAAATTGTTCATTTATTTATTTTTAGAGAGAGGGTAAGGGAGAGAGAAAGGAGGAGAGAAACATCCATCAGTTGCCTCTTGTACACGACCCCACTGGGGACGGAACCCGCAATCCAGGCATTGAGTCAGGCATTGAATCCAAACCAGACCCTGAATCAAACCTGTGACCTTTCACTTTGCAGGACAACGCACAACCAACTGAGCCACACTGGTCAGGGCAAAACTTCATTTTGTTTACTGTGTATGCCCAGGGTTTGTATCAGTGCCTAGCACTTAGTAAATGTCCAATATATTTGCTGAGTGGGTAAATGAACATCTTTGTTAAGGGTTTCTGCTGTAATGCTTCCTTTCACCTAGAGATTTCCTGACAATCTCACCTAGTCTCCACACATCCAAAACCTGCCTATCCTTCCAAATCCTAATACGTGTCCTGTCTGACTCCAAGCCTTTTCTGACTCCCTATCTCTCCTTTTTCGGAACTCTCTTTATCATTCTTGTCTTACGACACTCTTTACAGACTGCACTGTAATAGCACAATTATCTGTGTACAAGTGTATCTTATCTCCCCCTTCTTACTGTAAATTCTTTGAGGGCAAGCTCCAGGTCATCCACCACCTCCCCCCTCCTGCCGCTCCCCCCCACCCCCCACCCCTGCCGCTCCCTCCCTCCCCCACCCCCGCTAGCAGCTTCCAGGCTTAAAGAGTATATAGTACGTTGTAGAGTTTTTCAGTAATCCCTATTGAATAAAAGGAAAAATTAATTAAAGGCAGTATTAAACCTTTAGTATCTTAATATTAACATCAGAAAGATTAAGATCAATAATGACCTATCTCCATTCATCTTGGCTCTATGATACCTGATTCTTTAAAATATCCAACACCTAAGCCCTGGCCAGGTGGCTCAGTTGGTTGGGGCATCATCCCACACACTGAATGGTTCGATTCCCAGTCAGAGCACAGACCCAGGTTGCAGGTTCGATCTGGTCGGAGCATGTAAAGGAGGCAACCAATCGATGTTTCTTTCTCACATAGATGTTTCTCTCTCTTCCCCCGTCCCTTCTTTAAGATCAGTAAGTATATCCTCAGGTAAGGATTAAAATACATACACACACATACACACACATATCCAACACTTAAAAACAAATTAAAAAAAACCTCTAACACTTAAACCATGCTTGTAATGTGCTAGGTACATTCCAAGGCTTTACATAAATGAACTAATTTAATCCTCAAAACAACCATATGAGATAGGTATCATTCTTTATCTCCATTTTGCAGATGAGCAAACTTAGGCATGGAGAAGTTCACACAGCCAGTAAGTGGCCAACCTAGGATTCAAACCCCAAGTGGCCTGGCTGCAGAATCCATGTATTTAACCACTGGCTGTAATGCCTGTATGATTGCTGGACAGCCTCCTACTCATAAAGCTAAAAGTGGCCTTCTGAGAAATTTACTTAAAAAATACTAGAGATGTGCAGATATTTAAAGCAAAAGCCTTCTCTCATCACATGAAAGATGGAATTCCAGAGTGCAGTAAACGCAGATAACAGATGACAGAAAAGGAATGGAGATTTCTGCAGTACCACAGTGGGAAGGACAAATGCTCGTAAGAGACAAGCAAGCACCCATGGAGGTAGGACTTCAGTGGCAGCTGTAAGAAGGGATAAAACAGAGGTAAACATAAGCTTTGGCATGAAGTTACCATGGGCACAGCCCACAGTCTATTTAAAAGTGGGTACTGAGACAGCACAGAATAGAGGATGGCAGCAAACTACAGTGCTTAAGAATGCAGGGCTCAAACTGCCTGGGTTACGAGTTCTGCAATTATAGGCAACTTGATTCCTCTGTCTTGTTTTCTAAACTGTACAATGGGCTTAGTATCAGCACTTAGCCATGAGCAGAACCAATAACAATCCATGTATATTCATCTGGATGGCTTGGGTATGCTGCAGTTAAAACTCCATTTAAAAAACTCAGTGGTTTAAAGCACTGGCTTACTTGCTTACACTATGTAACCACTGCAGATTTCTTTGAGGGAAAAAATTAAAGGTATCTGCCTAGAAGTGTCTCACATCACTTCCATTCAAATGTCAATTTCCAAAGCAAGTCACACCGCCATGCTCAACTTCAAGATGATGGACAAATGCAATCAGTCAACGCCCCCAGAATACTGGTGAACAGCCCTAATGATCACCACACCATGAGAGAGCCTAGGGCCACACCTGGCACACAGTAGGCACTCAGTGATTGATAGATGCTATTATTATTATGATTACTAAGGGGCCTGGGGAAAACCTATTCTAAAAACTCTAAGTCATAAAGCTAAAATGAAGATGTAAATGTGAAAAAATCTACCATGCATGTGATTTGCAATAAAGCAAAGGTGAATTTACAAGCATTTCACCATGATATAACACAGGGACATGCCAAAAAGTTTCTAGTAAGCAAAAAATAGTAAACAGAGTTACCAAAAGGGAAGGACATGCCAAATGTTTCCAGTAAACAGGAGCGACCAAAATAGTACCATTCACTCTTACTCATTCAAGACACGTAAAATTTCACTGATAATTATCTTTATTTTATTTTGGAGAACATAAAAAAAAAAACACGTATGCAGACTTTCCCAAATTCACTTCTAATCTCAGAGCACTCCTTCCCTATCTTTTCCCCAAAAGGGGAATTCTTCTGCACGGGTTCTCAGGACCCTAACCATCAGAAGAGAAAGAGTCCTATTTAGTAAGATAAGAAGTGAATTCTACTCCTAACTTGGCCATAGACCAGCTCTATGGCCTCAAAACATATTTACATAACGAGCATTCTGTCCCCTCATCCGTAAGATGACAAAATTGAGCTGGATGGCCTCTGGAGTCCCAACTCTACTCTTCTGCAATTCTGAGATGCCAGAAAGAGGCCTTGGTTTTGAAGAACCTAGTTAATATGCTAAATTGTGTGAAACCTGATAATGCTTAAATCTTGAACTAGAAATAACTGCCACAACCATAGCTATAATGGTAGCAACAAAGCTCAGTTCAAGAGTGAACACAGAAGAAAGTCGGGGTACCCAGGGAGAGCCTCGCTGACACGGAACGTGCAGTTAGAGAGGATGAGCATGAACAGAGTATGACCATCATGTACAAATAAGGAGACTGGTAAGGGGGGCATGGCTTATGAAATCAGTCTTTAATAACATCTTACACACTCCAGTCGCATCTGTGGGAACCAGTGACAGCGATGGGTACAAACTTGAAGCAAGGAACTTCCGCATCTTCTAAGCTTGAGATCTGTCAACTATCAGATCTCAATTCCAACAGATGGGGTTTTCCAAGTCCTTAAGACCCCCAAACAGTAATCCAAATATATGCCTATAAATCAACTAACTTGAAATCCTCCAGAGAAAGACAAACAAAGGAGCCCAAAGCATGTACCCCAATCAGTGCTAGTTGTGGCATTTTCAGCTGAACAGAAAAGCCCCTGCTCGCAAGCTCACACAACCTACCAAAACAGCTTCAGCCCTTTGTCTGAACACAGGAGACACAGAACTAGAGCAAAACGGTGCTGTTCTCAATGGAAACCAAGGAAAGACAATGTAACATTCATTCATGCCATAAACAAAGCAATGGACACTGCAGCATTAATAATTTTTTATTCCGCTCTGACCAGGTGGCTCAGTTGGGTCATGACACAGGACAGAAGGTTGCAAAGCAGGTTCAATTCCCGGTTAGGGCACACAACTAGGTTGTGGGTTCAATCCCCGGTATGGAGGCAACCAATCACTGTTTGTCTCTCTCTCTCTCCCCTACCTTCCTCTCTCTCTAAAATCATTAAACATATCTTGGGTGAGGATTAAAATCATAATTATTATTATTAATAAAATTTTGTTATTACTGCAGCCCCATCCACGATCTTTAAAAGACTTGTGACTCATTCTACGAATATATAAAGCACATGGGACCCCTCACTTCCACTGCTGAAGTGACTAATAATCTCCTGCTTACAAACCTAAAACCTGGCAAATATATTAATAAAATTACAGTACAATTAGAAAGGTTCATTTTATTATGCATTTTATAAAGCTAAGATTCTATCAATACATGTGGATACTTCTATAGCCATGGTCCTTCTACTTGCCAATTATAATTTCCACTTCTGCAATGGATATTGATCAAAATAGTACGATCAATGTTATCCTTGATTTAAGAGTTTAAAATGTGCCCTGGCTGGTGTAGCTCAGTGGATTGAGGGCGGGCTGGGAACCAAGCGGTCCCGGTTCGATTCCCAGTCGGGGCACATGCCTGGGTTGCAGGCCAGGTCCCCGTGAGGGCCATGTGAGAGGCAACCATACATTGCTGTTTCTCTCCCTCTCTTCCTCCCTCCCTTCCCCTCTCTCTAAAAATAAAATAAATAAAATCTAAAAAAAAAAAAAAAAAAAAAGTTTAAAATGTGAAGTACAAGTAGAAGGGGCTGGAGGCAGGGAAGCATATACAACCCTGAATAAAAGAAATCCTTTCTTTTATCAAATCAATTTTTAAATGTTTTGGGGACAGAGAATAGGTCTCAATCTTTCAAGGAGACTTCATGACTATTACTAAAAACAATGATTACCTTTATAAATGGAAAAATCACCCTCTAAGTAAGCTGAAAAACCAGAAATACTTTAAACAGAAAAATATCCATTCACTAAAGAAATGAGAACCCTCAATAACTAGCATCTGATACTGAGAACTGAAAAACTATAGCGCTGCACTGAAAACCTGCCTGTCTTATACATGAAAGAAAACAGGTCAGAAGTCACGTTGAAAGTCATCATGCATGTCACTCACAGCCATGAAGGGTCACAGGGCCTCTCACTGGAATAGCTACCTTGTAGTTTGCAAAACCTTACAAGACACAAATCTAAATTTATTTTCTCATCATACTATTTTCTTAACCTCAAATTAACTTTCTGATAAAAAATAAGCAGGTACATATATAAATAGGCAAACAATGCTGAATTTTATTAAATGATTTGCTTAGTCTCATTTTAAGCTAAAGGGCAGTCATGTCCCATAATATATTTTCCTTTCTAAATGAAGAAAAAATTCTATCCACCCCCCCACCCCCGAAAAAAAAAGAGGTTGGGGCAGCTAAACGGTCCAAAATGTTGCTGGCAAATGCCAATGCTAATAGCCATATGTGGTTATTTAAATGTAACTTACAGTAAATAAAATTTAAAATTCTGTCCCGCACTCACACTAGCCACCTTTTAAGGGCTCAACAGCCACATGTGACAAATAGGCCCCACACAGATATGTGACATTTTCCACCACAGCACAAAGTTCTGCTGGACAGTGCTGATCTAGAAGAACACTTTCTCAAATTTTAATGTGCACAAAAATCATCAGGATAGCTTGTTCTAACACAGACTACTGGGTCCCCACCCAAGGTAGTTTATTTCAGTCAGTCTGGGAGGGGGGCCAAAAATTTCTGTGCCTAACAAGCTCCAAGATAATACTGATGTTGCCTATCACCCTGAGTAGTGCTCTCTATGGGAAAGGACTACTTTTTGGTTTTTCCCACTCTATCACAGACCAATACTTTCATAAAATACTAGAAAAATGACCACTATAAGTTATATTCTTTATTATTAAATTCAACAGACAAATCATTTTTCTTAAAAAAAAAAAAAAAAAAATCTACAAAAGCACCTAAATGCTTCCTTCCAAGTTCTGGACTTACCCTGTCACAGGTAGGTCACAAACAGACCTGCACAGATCTGCAGACTAACTTTGAGCAGCCCTGGAGCTGGTCATTAATGATCTCTTTCATATCCTCTATCATTTCCTCAGAGGACTTTTATAACTCAAGGCAAAACTGTTATTTCCATCATGCAGAATTCCC
>PVJI01001004.1:0-64581 GCA_004026765.1 Micronycteris hirsuta
CGCTGAGTCTGAACTTAGGACATTGAACTTCAGTTCTCAAGGAGAAAGGCAGATTAAATGGATTCTTGGTCCATTATTGTAACTGGGCATTGTCTGCTTTATTAACTCTTCCTGATGTCAGAAGAACTGAGCCATTGACTTCTAGAGATGACCCATGGCTGGGGGTGCAGGAACGGGGGCTTCTGCGCCAAGACCAACAAAAGACAGAAGGCTGTCGGTCTGTGGGCCCCGAGTATCATCAACTTACACGCGGGCTTAGAATCTTCTCTTCTGCTCAAGGCAAGGAGAAGGTACTTAAATTTGAGATTAATGAATATTTTAAAAACATGAGTATTATTTTCCCCTAGACTAGGGGCTTTTAATTGTAGAACCATGGACTGAATGTTCAAAGTGAAGTGGTTCTTTGAAATGGGGGAAGTGCCTGTAAAATGTTGTATGAATGCTCAATTATACGTCTTCACATTCTTACATTCTCGGTCACATGACTTTACATCACTTTCGTGATGGCGGCACAGCTGATAGGGTAAAGTGAACCCAGAATTTGGAGGAACAGTCCTTGATCTCAGACCTGGGTCGGCCACTCGCTGGCTGAAGAACCAGTTATAAACCACTTCCCGTCTGGGGGACCAGGACAGGAGCCAGGACCAGTTAAAACGCACTGGATACTGTTTGGAGAGTCAGTGAAGGGCTCTTTCCTGCCACCTGCCACCTGCCACCAGGCTCTTCCACCTCCTCCCCACCTCCAACTAGGGGACTAGACTGTATACATGTTGTCAATATTCCTGTGACTCCATGGTCATGCCATCAGATGAGAGAGGGGCACATCTGATCCTCTTGCTCTGGGATTCAGGATGGAACGAGAGGCTGGCCAGTCTCTGCTGGTTGGTTAAAACAAGCAGATGCAGACATGAGAGCTCTGGGCCCCGTTTAGCCAGGTGAACATGGACCAGCCAACGTGGCTGGTGTGAGGAGTGGGGGGGGAACAAAGAAGACTGTGAGGAGAGGATGGGACAGAGTGTGTGGGAGGCAGTGGGAGGGGGTGGGGGGAGGGAAAATGTGAGAGAGAGGGAGAGAAAACACGGATGTGTGTGTGTGTTTACATACTAGAAATCTCTGGAAAGATAACCCACCAAAATAACAAAAGTTACTCTGGCTGATGAGATTATGCTTTCCATTCTCTGTATTGTCTGCTTTTCTTTTTTTTTTTAAACGGTGGGCACATATTAATTTTACAATCAGCCAAAACGATGAGTCAATTTCCATTTGGGGAAAAACTTCTTGAAGAGGAATGCATGTTGGGAGAGCGGAGCTCTCCCCGTGCGGGGCCCGAGGCAGGGATGGCAGCGGCGCTCCGGTCCCTGCAGTAAACATCTCCAGACCACACGAAATCCAATCTTCTCATTTGGGGTTATTTGCTTTCCGGACGGCAGGGCTGTGATGGATCCCAGATTCGGCACTCGTGGCATCTCAATCAGCTGTGTTTAGAGGCCGCTGTGACACAAGATTATGACGTTTTGATGGGATTAGGACATAACTTTGCTTTAATCTATAAAGCCCTGTATGCTTTGGGATCTGATTACCCAGGCAATTCGCTTCCTCGGCCCTAGCAATTAAGATTAGCCAGAATGCTCCTGTTAATGGTCCCCATATTGAAAGTTCAGGAAATCAGAAATGGGTGGTTTTGTTCTATGGGTTTTTTTTTTTTTTTTCCTAGTTTTGTTCCTCCTTTTCCTTTTCCGCTGAAGGCCCTGGCTCTCTCTAGGGTTCTGGTCTCCTGATCCTGGACAGCTGCATTTCCCCCCTTTCTCTGCTTCCCGGAGGAGCCGTCTTTGGGATGACTCCTTCTTCTTCTTCAATCCGAGAAGGCTTGCTTTTCTCTAATTTCATCAGTTACGCTGCGCTTGGTACCGTCATTCCCAGCAGCAATGACTGGAGTTTTAAATCTGCCCAAGAAATGGTAGCATTTAGACTTCCAGAGACTCCAGTGAAACTCCTTCAGCCTAACGGAAGTCTGGTCGGTCCAACATAACCGCATTGGCTCCAGGTCCCATTTTCCAGAAAGATCTGTTCCCAGAATCCTTCAGCTGCAGGCAGGAATTTATGGCCTGTGGTCACAACATTGTTACATCCACTCATGCTTTTAGTTCCACTAAAATACAGTTGCATGAATACAGTAAAAACAAAACAAACAAAAAAAAAAACCAGCAAAGGTTATTGGAAGGGACAGGTTTAATCTGCCATCATTTAAACTGTGTGAGAAGCAGCAGATAACTACAATAGATCATTATACAGAATATTCTGGTTCGTGCTCCTGCCCAGATCCCTACCCTGCCTTCTGCCCCGAAAGGCTCACCTGTACGGTCAGCATCGATGGACCCCATGCCTTCAGGATCCCAGCTCGGTTTGACCAATGGAAGGCATTCTCAAGAAACATGAAGGGTGAGAAAAAGGGGTCAGGGTTATTTAACCCCTTGGTCCTCTCATGCTGGGCCTGGGCTGGGCAATGACTAACTTCCTCTACCAAAGTCATGGTTGGAAGTGTGGGAATTCTTTCCTGCAGCTCGCTCTCTCTTCATATTTCAGCAATTTCTCCACCTCCACACTGACACTTACGTTTTTGGGCCTAGAGTAGGTGACACTTCAGGCCATTGCCAATCTCAGGGTGTCTGACTAGCCTATTGGTGGCCTGCACTTTTCCATATGGTCCCTTAATTACATCTGCTTTCACGCCTCCTCAAGTAGACATTCTCTCGGTGGCAGGGACCCTGGCCCATGTCAGCATCGTGGTCAAGAGCTAGATTTCTGGAGTCGGGAAACCTTCAAGCCCAGAGGCTCCATTGCTTCCAGGGAACATGAGCTTAGCAAGTGATTTTGCCTCCCTGAAACTTAGTTGTCTCACCTACAAAATGAGCGCACAAATGACACCCAGCCTGTGTGGGGCTGTTAGGGCGACTGCATCTATCTGAAGTGTGACAGTGTGTGCGGCACATAGTAATCACTCAATAAACAATGGTTTCCTTCCCATGCCCGACGCTGACTTCTTATTAGGCCTGGCATCCATCATTTTTAAGTTCCTTTTTCTCCCCTCGGAGTCCATGCTTTTGACATGTTATGACACATTGGCATCGCTGAGTAGCACAGGACGAAACGTAAGGTAAAAAAGAGAGACTCAGGAGCCAGGTGGACCACCTGGGCTATCAACTGCCCCGTCGCCTTTGCTTCCCTTGTCAGGATAAACCCAGGACCTGGTGAAGTAACAGTAACTCCTATTCGTTACCCTGCCCGCCCAGAACTGGGCCAGTCACTCCTTCTCCGGGCCTCCACAGCCTCACCATGTCGCCTCACTCCGCACTTACTACAGTGGGTTGTGGTGTCTGTCTGTTTGTTTGTTTGTTTGTTTCATCCTATGTCCCTCACTGTGCTTTAAGATAAAGTGTCACCAATCCTCTCCTGAATGCTCAGCATGGGCCCCGGCATGCAGGAGAAGGCTCGGTGAGCATATGAAGGGAATGAATGAATGAATGAATGAATGAGGGTAGGAGATACTGTGGATCTAAGGATGGGTGATATGGGAAGAAAATAAGTGAGAATATTCCAGGCAAAGACATACAAACAGGGGTGGGGGAAGAAATGCGTAAACTCTTTCGACCAGAATGGAGATTTGTGGAGTGGAGAGCAGTGGGGCTGGATATTGCATTAAGTTAAGGCGATGCTAGTTGTTTCACAGGCAGCTCAGCTCCAAAAGATGATTCTGGAATTAGGTTTCTTCCACCCGGTGGCTCTCCCATCCCCTAAGGTCACCCAGAAGTGAAAAGACTCCATGTGGTTTCATAGCAGATTGTGTATGCGCAGCGTTTATGGGCTACATGGTAGACATCACTTCCACCTATATCCTGCTGGCCAGAACTAAGTCACCTGACCCCATCTATCAGCAGGGAAGCCGGGAAATGTAGTCTCAGCGGGTGCCCAGGAGGAAGAGAAATGAATCTGGAGATGAGTCGGCCAGACTCTGGCGCAGATCGGCAGGTTGGGAAGAGACGCTGGACGGCCCAAAGTACCAGACTTAGCTCTGTCCTGTGGCTGGCTCTCATCACACGAGCCTGCTGCTGCCACTGAACAGGGACATGCCAGAAGACAGAAGGTGACCATGACAACACGAGCACATGCTGACAGACTGCCAGGAAAGGCCTCTGAAGGCTCTGGGGAGACCCCCGCCTACAGAGGCTGTCATCTCTCGTGCAGAAACCTCAGCACCAGAAAGCGGCTCTCTCCAAAGCTACACATCGCCCGTTTTCGGTAATTCTGGGTCCTCACACACACACAAATCAACCTCTTCCCCTGCAGTACACCATACAAGAAAGGAAAGGGATGAAGGAGGCAGGAAATCCTGTTTTTAAGAGACACTTGGAATCCATAGTGTCAGAGGGGCTCTCATGGCCTCTTCTCTCAGCGGTTGTCCTGGTTCCGCAGGCCTGAGGGTTTCCCAGGACTTGGGACTTGTGGCACTACAGTTGGGAAAGTCGCAGACAAACTGGGACACCTTGGACGTTGTAGCTCTGGCCCTCCAGAAACACAGGTTCGAATCCTAACTCTGTGGCTTAATAAATGTGTGATGGGAAAAGTCCCTTAATCTCTGTGAGCGTCAGGTTTATTATCTTTAGTACAAGGACAATGACGGGGCTGACCCTGTGGGCTGATGGGAGGACTGAATGAGATAATTCATGAAAAGCACTTAGCAACCTATCAGGTGCATAGGATACACTCAGTCATGCTGAATGGGGCTCTCTTCCTTGATTTCAACGACAGCTGTTTCAAACAGCTCTGGAGAGGGTGAGGCTCTTCCTGGGGGAAATGGAGGCAGGAGCTCACGCCGAGGACACAGGGGCCTCACTCTCCACCTGGGTCCTGTGGGAAAGGCCGGACAGGTGGTACTCAGATGCACAGGGTAGGCAAGCCTGCATATGGCTCTCAGTGCTGTTCAGCTGGGAGACCAGGGCACACGGGGCTCAGATGATGGGCGAGGAAGGCCACCCGCCCAGGAGTTTCTGATCCCCAACTCTCGCCACCAAGAAAAGAAAGGCAGGGGGTGAGGGTGACGTGAGAAGGTGGCCCAAAGGAACGTTTTATTCCAGGACTTTCAAAGTTCACTCTTTCCTCTTACAGGAACCAAGCTTTAATAAGCAGAGCCAGGGAGTGAAGGAGAAATAAACCAGACTAGCAAACCATCCCCTTTAAACCGGTCACGTTGTGTTCAGAAGGAGGCTTTGAAATTGTGCATGTGTGACCACAGCAGAGAGGCTTGGGCCCCTCTGCTCCCGCCTGAGGCTGAGCTGGAAAAAAGAGAAGAAATGAGAGGGAGGAAGAAAAGGGAGAAGTTAAATAAAAAGAAGGCACTAGGCAAGACCGGGGAAAGATGAGAGAAGAAAGAAAACCATTTTCCTGCACGTATAGAGGAAACAGAAATGAGCTGGCCATGGACCCCCATCTCAGGGAAATTTATGGTCTTCTTAAGTTGCTGGGGAGGGCAAAGGTGCAGTGTTTTTTTCTTTGTTTGTTTGTTTTGAGCAGTGCTCTGTACCTTCATTACTGTGCGTCATCCTACTTAATCCTTCTAACCAGCTTCTGATTTTAGAAACAAGGGCGCTGCCACTCAGAGAGGTTAAGCAACTAACCAAGGACACACAGGTAAGAAGCAAGATTTGGACCAAATCTAGAATTCTTAATAATGTTGGAAATGTGACAACCTCTTAGCTACCCAGCATGCTATAAAGGCAAAAGAGGAGGGGAGGGAGATATTTCCACTCTATACTTTCCATTTCTATACTTGGAAAGTATAGAATGGAAATATCGAGGAGGAATAAGAACGGAACGGACAACTGAAAACAAGGTTTCTCAGCCTCAGCACCACTGGCACTGTCTCTGCAGAGCTCTTGGTGGTGGAGGGCTGTCCTGGGCACTGTGGGAAGTTAAGTAGCACCTCTGGCCTCTCCCCACCACATACCAGTAATGTCCCCCTTCCCCAGTCACGACAACCAACCCAGAATGTCTCTGGCCACCGCCAAATACCTGCTGGGAGCAAAGTCACCCTCTGCTGAGAACCATAATGTAGAGGAAGGTACAAAAAACAGTAATCAATATAGACCGAGAGTCAACCGAACACACTGTGGAGATGTTCCATCTCTGTTAACCTCATTTAATATCTCATGTAATCCCCAGAAGAACCAGATGCAGTGGGTGTTACTTATACATAAGGGATCTAAGGCCAGAAAGCTTAAGTAACAAGCCCAAGTCCATACAGCTAGGAAAAGACAGAGCTGGGATTTGAACTCAAGCTTGTCTCCTCCTTTCCCCAGCACTGCTCAGGGAGGGAAATGAAAGATGGGACATGGATGAATCAAAGCGATAGCATCACAACTCCAGGTAGTAATAAAGATGCAGAGAATGCAGGGACAGGTCCACCATGTGGCTTGAAGGTGTCATGCCACCACCAGGACAAAAATCTCTTTAAACTGCAGCCCCCAAGTCCTACCTCCTGCCTCTAATCCATCGCTTCCTGTGAGAGTGCCCAGCGCGTGCGTCCACCCCGTCTCCCTCGCTCTCTCTCACATCTCATAAGGAGAGACAATATATTCCAAATGCTCAGTGATTTATGGGGCAAAGGCACTTCCCCTGACCAAGCGTCTCTCTTCACAGGGACGCACATGTTGGGGAGCATCCATCCCAGAAATGACCCACATTCATTTTCTGCCAGGAGCCAATGGCCTGGGGAATTCAAGAAATGCCCCTAAATTACAAACGAATGGGGGGGACCTTCCTCCAGGAACCTTTTCCCAAGCCTGAGCCTCGCTATAAATCACCCTCCCGACATCACACACCACCGTAAACCGCAGATGTGTGGAGGACAGCAGGGTGAGCATCTGCCGGCAAGAGCAGACGCAAGGCTGACCAAGAACCTGGAAGGGATGGTCGTTTGAGGAACTCATCCTGACCACCACACCCCCGCCCCCACTTCCCGCAGCCTTGAGCTTGACATTTCATGGCCTATCCCTTTAGAGCAGGAAGCAAATTTCTCCTAAGGATTTTTTTTTTTCTGTAGTCACCTCCCCCCTCCCCACCTTCCCATCCCCTGTAAAATGGCATAGCATTTGTTCTTAATCTTTTAGGGGGTGAAGGTTCCCTTTGAAAATCTGATGAAAGCTACAGGCTCCTCCCTTCATTAAATAAATGATTGTTTACTTCTGCCAAAGGCTTAGAAAATGGTTAAGACTGGTTTATGGTGGTTTTTCTAGAAAGATAAAGGGCTCTTTCCTGCTGTCATATAAAAAGAAAAACCCTGCTTTTTTAAATGTATTGATTTTTTTGAACTTTTACTGACATATACACAAGAGAAGAGTGCACAAATCATAAATGTTCGGCTTAATGTATTTTCACAAACTGAACAAACCGGTGTAACCTGTGGCCAGATCGAGAGCGAGAGCGAGAGCGAGAGAGAGAGAGAGAGAGAGAGAGAGAGAGAGGGAGAGGGAGAGAACAAGAGAGAGAGAACACATTCGTGGCTGCGTCTGGGAGCTTCTTAATGTCCTCCCCGGTCTCCGTCTCTCACCGAGGCTGGCCACTAGCTTGACTTAAAAGAGCCTGGATTTGTTTGCCTGGTTGTTCTTGGTACCAGTGGAATCACTGTGCGTAGCTCTGGGCTTTGGCTTATTCCACGCAATGTTTCATCTGTGAGCTTTGTCGACGGCTCTGCGCGGTGTCAACGTTGGTCTGTTCTCATTGGCATGTGGTTCTGCGGTACCTAAATATGCCGGAATGTATTTCTACCCTACCACTGAGAGGCATCGGGGATGTCTGCATTTTTACAGAATTTTCCTGAAATCCTGTTCTTCAGGGCTGTCATTTTAACCTCCGCATCTTTGTGTGCTTCACTTTCTAACTCAAGATGGGAATGCATAATAAAGTCTGATTATAAAACATAACCCCATGATTTGGGGAGAAATCAGGCAGCAAGCATTCTTTGTTCCCCCTCCCGTCCCAACCCGCACACTCCGGTGTTACTGGTTTGCTGACGACTGTTGCAGACACGTCATTTCCCTCTGCATCTCATACATGGATGTACGCAATGTACAGTGATACGCTTTTAAATTATGTTTTTCACATGGCTGTAATTGCTCTGCAATTCGTTTTTCTTTTCTTTCTTTTTTGCTTTATCAGTATGTCCTGGAGACCCTTCCATACATCACTGCTTTAAACTGCTGAGTCCCTTGCGCTGCGTGGACACGCCATGATGGATTGAACCGGCCTCCCTACCAGGGCCGTTCAGGCCGTCTTGTTTTCTGCTTTGCAAATAGGGCGGCAATGACCACCCTTTTAGGTGCATCTTTATGAGCATTTGCAAGCTATTTCTCTAGAGAGGAGTAAAGGAGTAGAATTGCTGGGCGTACACATTTGCCTGTAAGTGGTTTTTACGAGGTCAGACGGATTGGCCGAACCACTGTAAATTCTCGGTAGAGCTCGCCATATACCTGTGGAGGCATGTGGCAGAAAGATCAGAATGTACTCGGGGTTTCAAAGACCAGGTAGAGGCTTGGGTTTGAAGAGGAGGGAAGAGGAATCTCATTTAGACTCCACTTAGTCAGTTTCCCAGAGATTCCACGAAGGGAAGAATCTACGGCCGCCCATGCTGGGGCTGGTTGGAAATGTCTGAGACTCCAGGGACGGCCCTTTGGGGATGACGCTCATCATTATGGTAATAGCGCAGCAAACACTTGTTGAGGACTTACTTCGTACCAAGCACATAGACTGCCTCCTTTAACTCTTAACACCCTCCTGTGGGCACCGCACTATCTTCTGAGTCTCATTTTCCAGCTGAACAACCTGAGGCTCAGACGAAGCCCCGGGCCCAAAGCCACACTTACACAAATTACTGGGAGAGTCTACGCTGAGCAAGCTTGGTGTGGCTTTGGCCGATGGAAAGCTCACTGGCTACTGGTAGAAATAAAATAAACCACCAGGCATGTTTAGTTGAATGCTGGAGTCAGGGCGGTGGGCTCCACAGAGTACTTACAATGGCTGCAAAAGAAAGCCAGCTTAGAGAACAATGGGACCTACAATCAACCATCTGAAGACAGAACCTCTCAGCCTCTCTGGTCCCTCCACGCGGCAGCATCAAAGGCTGCCCCCGTAGCCAGGAAAAGATGGTTCGTGAAGCTGGCTAATGATAGTAGTCCATCAATGCTCACAACAGGATTCTGGGGAAACTGAGGCTCAGAGAGGAGAAGGGACGTGCACCAAGGCCACCGTTAATGCAGAGTGGGACTTGACCGGGGTCTCAGTGTGGAGCCTGGCGCCTCTGAGCGCGCAGCTCGGCCTTCCGCCCTTGAGACTGCCACAGACCCACGTCCCCCGGGCAAGGATATTCCAGGGCCAGGTTGGCCGGATGTGCGCTGGTGGCCAGGAGGGTCGAGAGCGCTTTTGGATCAAGCCCCAGCTTCCAGACACTTCGCTTAACAATTAAAAATATCAAGTCACAGACCATTGTCCCCCATGTCGGATTGATGGATGACAACTTTCTCCTTTTGGATGGATGTCTCCTGACTTTCTGATGTGGGAACAATTGATTATTACCCTTTTTAATTTTTTTTTTTTTATTTTCAAGTCTGCTCACCAGGCACTTGCTGACGCTGTGCATACATTACAGGCCCTGTTCCACAGAGGCCTGATGAACCCGCCGGGGGCAGAAGATTAAACTCTTCCAAACTGCACAGATCAAGGCGGGCTCAGATTGGGTGCTCGGAGACCAAGGTGGGGGCGGGGGCACCCTTTCATTCTGCCCTTTGGAGACCTCCAAGACTAAACAGTTTAGGCCACATCTTGAAGAAAATTGCTTTATCCTTTCACCTTTAAGTGGATTCAGGCGCAATCAGTTGACTCGGGAGCGCGTGGAGGTCAGCACACACACACGCCAGGATGGGGGTTTACGAGCGGAGTCACGGGAGGGGGGGTGCAGGAAGAAAATCAAGGAAGATGTAAAAGCTAGGGCGGTCGGTTTGTAACCTCTAACATCTGGTGCCAAATAAGAGTACGGGAGGGAAAGCGGTGGGGGCGGGGGAGGGCAGAGGAGAGGCAGGCACAGGGGAGGCGGCTTTCAAAGATCGTAACTATGACAAGCGAGGCAGCCTGGCCCTCTCAGATGTCACGAGAGGAAGTGGAGGGGGGCGGGAAGAGGAAGAGAGAGGGAGGAAGAGGTCAGGCCTTCCATTCCCAGAGCGAAGGGACACTCAAACACTTGCAGATGGAACGCAAAGGACAGTGGGGAGCAAATTGTATCTGGCTCCCTGGGAACACAGCACAGTGTGGCTGGGTCCTGCTAACGCTGGGACAGCCTTTGGCAGAAAGAGAAATGACAAAGCCCCTTGACTGGGAGTGTCCCCACACCAGCAGGGTGGTAGGGAGGGGCCCTGAAAGCAGAGGATCTCTCCCTGTCTGAGTTCCTAGCCTGAGCCCCACTGACCCCGGCTGGCCAAGAGTTTGAGCGTGTTCCTCCTCTGTGTGGCCAGACCGGCACCACAGGGCACAGAAGGTGGCTCCTGCTGCTCTGGTCTGTGTGAGAGGTAGACACCGACCCACACGGCCAACTTCGAGACTCCTACTATGTGGGAGACGTGCATGTGGGCAGGCACTTTCCACATTTCAGTTCCAACCACCGCATCCATCCTTTCTCACTCTGCGCTCCCAGGACAAGGGTCAGAAGTTGTGCCCACCCTTGACTTTGTGGCCCCATGTCGTTTCTTCTTTCATCTTTCTCAGAAGGCTTTCAAAGAGACCTCTGAGATGCTGAAGAGCCCAAAGATTGGACTTACAATGACATCAGCTCTCAATGGATTAAACACCAAAGATACTTAATTTGGGTATATTTTGGACTCCCTAAGCAGATAGTTTTTTTCATGTTTGGGGCAGCCACTCACCTGGACATCAAGGTAAGGTGATGTCCATCTCTCCACTCTACCAGGCTTGGCATATGGACTTGTCTTTATGCCTGCCAACTCATGCTCACAAGACGGCGGCCACAGCTCCAGGCATCACAACCTCGGCCAAAGGCAGAAAGTGTAGAAGAGAGGGGAGGCCTTTCTCTGGAATCGCTTTCTCTTTGGTTCAATAAAAAAGCAATGATTCTAGAGTGGTCATAGTCTCCATCCAAGTCTCATTGATCAGAATTGGGTCAAATGCCCTCTTTTAGGCCACAGACCTAAACATGAGCAAATCCATTTGTAGGGAATAAGGGAGATGACTGTGGGGTGAGTAAACCTAGTGTGTGTCTCACCACCTGCCACCAATTATTTTCCTTTGGTGTCCTAACCCACTCCAGCACCCAAGGCAGACACCATGGTCTACGTCACACAATAATCCAGCCACCGCTGTCCCTCCCTCTTCCTCCCTCACTCCTGCCTGAGTCCTGTGCTCACACCGCTCTGGGGGCCTCCGGAACCCCACCTTCAATGCCGGCACACAGGGAGTGCTCAACAAATGCCAACATTCACTTTGCTGTCTCTACAATTCCCTAGTTCAGGAACCAACTTAGTTAACTAGGAAACCAGCACTGCGGAGCCAACTTTCTGGACTCTGGCCGTTACTTAAGGACAGAGGAGTGGTTAAACGACCAGGTATTGGTGTCTTAGAGCCTGGATTCAAATTCCCGCCGCTCTGCACCTTGGCCCTTGTGGCCTTGGGCCACCTGCTAAAGCGCTCCGAGCCTCAGTCTTCTCACCTATGAAATGGAACTGATGACACTTCAGACATCACAGGATTGTTGTGGCGCTTCAGGATGAAAATACGCCTAACCACTTAGCACAGGGCGTGGCACGGAGAAGTGGTGAGCGGGTCCTGCTGTGATCGCTGTGATGCCCACACGCTCAAGTCAGTTTTCACGTCGCTTTGACACCACGAGCTGGAGCTGGCAGATGCCCCAGCAGGTCCAAATCATCACTCGAATGACTTCCCTGCCCTGATTTTTTAAAAAGTCTAAATAAAAATCCCATACATTTGAGGTGTACTACACGATGCTAGGATATACAGAGTTAAATGATCGCTGTAGCCAAGGTAATGAACATGTCTATCTCCTCATGTACTTACTGTGTGTGTGTGTGTGTGTGTGTGTGTGTGTGTGTCGAGAGCACCTGAGATCTCCTCTCAGCAAATTTCCGGTACACAGCACAGCAGTGCTAACTCCAGTCACCCTTCTGTGCGTGCGTGAGATCTGCAGGCTTCCTCATCCTGCGTGACTCCAACGTGGTACCCCTGACCATCCTCCCCCATCCCTCCCCACCCCGGGTAACCAGTGTTCTACTCTGCGCTTCTATGTATTTTTTTTTTTAAGATTGTACATATACGTGAGATCATGCAGTGTTTGTCTTTCTGGGTCTGGCTTATTTCACTTAGCATAGCTTCCTCCAAGCCCGTGCATGTTGTCACGAGGGGTGGGACCTCCTTTTCTAAGGATGAGTGCCACCTTTTCTTTATCCACTCTTCCCTCCGCAGACTCCCAGAGACCCAGCTACTGCGAACAATGCTGCATTGAACGAAGGCGCTCTCTCTGCGACCTGCCCTTGGGACTCAGGGCAGCAACTCACTCTAGGAAAAAGCTACAGTCACTGGCTTCCCACTGCAAAGCACAGAGAGGTCACACTTCAGTCCTCTCCAGTCCTGGGGGCACACAGGGGCTCCCTGATGGAGGCCCGGTTCTACTGCTTTAGATGGAAATCGGGCAAGAGAGCTCTCGACAGCTTCTCTGATATTTATTTCTGGCCGGATCAAAGGTCCTGTCGGCAACCTGTCCTGACATCTTGATTCCTGTTTTTCTTAGCTAAAGTTTTTTTCCGGATGGTGTTCACTCCAAATAAGCTACTAAGAGGCCCCCTGGGAGTAAGAGAGAGAGAAAGAGAAAGAAAGAAAGAAAGAAAGAAAGAAAGAAAGAAAGAAAGAAAGAAAGAAAGAAAGAAAGAAAGAAAGAAAGAAAGAAAGAAAGAAAGAAAAGAAAGAAAGAGAGAGAGAGATGGGGGAGGGGGGAGCAGAGGCTGATGGGCAGAATTTCGTTATGTCTCACTATAAATAAGTGCATGGAATTGTACCAATCCCAACAGCCTGAGATCAGCCACTGTTCTCCATGGTGGGAAAAAGTCAGGCTCGTAGCTATTTCTGGTTTCCCAGTGGGAGTCCAACAGCTCTCAGGCACCCACTAAGAACTGGGTTAGTAACATGAACAGCGATTGGGTAATCAGAGAGAGTGTCTCCTCGTGGCCAAGCACACAAGCTCTGGAATCAGGTACCATGTGAATGTTCATTCTACTACTTACTGTGCAACCCTGGGAAAGTGGCCTCACCTCTCTGTTCCCACATTTGTCAAATGTAGAGTTCCTACCTCTCCAAGTGGTTAGGAAAATGACAGAAGTTGATGACTACAAAGTGCTTAGAACAAAACCTGCCTATGTTAGCAAATATTAGTGTAACATAGTTTTTGAACAGGCTTTGGGCATATGTTATTGCATTCAATTCTTACAATGGCCTTTGACGTGGACGTTACTATTTATAGATGTTATTCATTTATAGCTCATTCTGCAAGAGAGGAAGTAGAGGGGATAGAGACATGAACGACTCGGTTACAGCTGGTAAGCGCTGGACCCAGGGCTCCTTGCCCGGTTGGCCTGACTGTCGACAGCAAGGCCCACGCCCTCTGCGCTGTCTCACCTGGCTGAGTGGGACCAGCCGTGCCAGTGAGATGCACCAACGAGACGCCACCTGCGCACTACGGCCCGCAGACTGGGACTCGCCGTGACTGCTTAACTCTTCAGGGAGTTACCCCAACTGGGCAAATCAGGTGCTTTAAGCACATCGTGGCAAAGGGAGGTGAACCACTCCCTTGCCCTTCACCTCTGTTTGCAGGTAAGCTCTGGGCCTGTGTCAGCGTGAAGGAGGTCAGGCCGCCAGCCAAGCTTGCAGGTAGCGCGAGAAACGAGTGACTGCACAGCTAGTGAAAGTTTTGGACAACTCGCCAGTTCTGGAAAACAATGCCTATAAGCTGGTTTCCCCGCCCTGGCTGGGACAAAGACAAGCACCCTGCCGACCCCCACTGCTCAGGGAGGGCCTCGAGCTGGCACCTAGGAAGACGTCCAAGGTCCTGTGGGCTTCGGGAGCTTAGGCTTGTTTAAATGTTCCTTGATGAAAACACAGCCTGAAAAACACATTCACCCTTGGTACTTCAAAATCCTTCCATTGTTCTCCTGCTTCGGTCAAAGCAGACGCTTGGAAGATTTCTTTGAGAGTTCTAAATCTTGCAGAGCCTCAGGGGCCTCTCTGGGAACATCAAAGACATTTGCCAACACCAGACAAGGCGACAGTGGAGCGATGTGGGCTGCCTTCCTTACACCCAGAAAAGGGCTTTGTTCCTTCTTTCCCTAATTTCTGACACGTGCGTGTTAATTCTGATTCACTTTTTCCCCTTGAAGGCTCCCCGTGTTCCCATGGAAACAGTAGCAGTGGACGTTTATTGAACCATTCATATGAGCCAGGACTGTGCTAAGCCCTTTCCACATATCACTCACTCCCTTTAAATTCACAGCAAACCTGCATGCGGGTACTTCTGGGTCACTGTGCTCACCTTACAGACCGGGAAACCATGGCCCCGGGACATTAAGGTGCTTGCCCAGGGCCGACCCAGAACACAGGCAGAGGCCCTGGGCTTAAAACCAACATATATCCCCAACGCCCGCAATGCTGGTCTCCACGCTGTCCCATCTCTCTCCGCTTGCTTCAGGTCTGTGTTTACACGCACCTAACACCATAGATTCCAGTTCATCCTATTGCACGTCTGTTTCATTTGCTAACAGTAAAGTTAATCCTCACCACCATTTAATAATAAGCACTTCGATGTGTTAGGCACTAGGCTGGTGGATTTATACACATTTTCCCTGATCCCGCTGACAGCCCTGAAGAGCTAGATCGCGGGCGTTCCACTACACAGATGAACAGGTTCGGAGACGCTCGGGGCCTGGCCCCACGCCAAGGAGCCGGGGAGGGCCGGAGCCAGTTTGGGGAATCAGGTCTGATGGGTCCAAAACCTACGAGCGTTGTTTTGTGCCTAAGTGACTCCTACTAGGTGCCAGCTTCTCAAGGGCGGGGCCAGCAATGTATATTCTAGTGCCCCTTAGTGTCTTGCTGTGAACTGGGAAGAAAAAAGGGTAAATCAAGGGCTTGAGCCAGTCAGCTGGGTATGCTCCTCAGTGTGGACTCCAGTCTTTCGACCTGGTACAAAAACTGGGAACTAGACATATTTTTGTGTGTTTGTTTTTTTAATGGACCAATGAAGAAAACTGGAAATAAGAGTGAATTGTGCGCCAAGCTCTCATATCCAAGATGACTAAGTCCCCACAGGTCCCTGTTGAGTAAATGTACTTGTATACTCAGCTGTGTCCCTGAAGATAGCACTCGGATATTTAACAGGCATTGCAAACTTACGCCCACAGCTAACCTCCTGGTCAGCCAGCCCCCAGAACCTCTCTCCAGCCTCCCCGTCTCCATAAATGCAAACTCCGCCTTCCCAGCTTCTCGAACCCTCGCGTCACCCTGGACCCATCTCTCCCTTTGTACATCACGTCAATCCAGTGGAAAACCCTACCTGCTCTCCTGTCGGAAGATCTCCTAAAACCTGACAACGGATCACCTCTCCAACTGCTACTTCCTTGGTCCAAGCCACGGTCACCTCACCTGCGAGGCAGCAACAGGCCCCTTGCTGACCTCCCTTCGACACCTCTCCTCTCTCCCCCTGCTGTGTTCTCCACTCAGCGGCCGGAGGGACCCTCCGAAAACCAAATCCGGATCAGGTCTCTCATCTGCTCCAGACTGCCTGGCACGTTCCTACCTCAGGGACTCTGCACAGTGGTTCCCTCTGCTTGGAATTCGCTGCAGAAATCTCTGGAAATCTGCAGGGCTTGCTCCCCCATTCCCTCCTTTTGTTACCTTCTTGGTGAGCCTTCTGTGCCTACAGCTTTTATAAAACAGAGCTCTCCATTTCCCTGGCACCCAGAACGCTCCCTGTCCCTTAACCCGCTCTATTTTTCTCCATAGCCATGTTCTATTGGTCTCTGTAGAACACCTATTCTTATATACTAGCATATAAGTTGCGAAGGGCAGAAGTGCCTGTCCAAGGGAACCCTAAATTCCCAAAACAACTCCTGGCAAGGGGTAAATATTTGTTGAATGACTGAATGAATGAAAGAGTGAATGGCTAACAGGATCCGGTTTCCTGTCCTTTTTGAAATGTGCATGGGGTAGCCCAGAAAGACAACACTCTTTGCTCAGAGTTGCCCTGTAGAACTTGCTGCGATAACAGAAACACCCTATGTCTATGCCGTCCAACACGGTAACCACCAGCCCTGTGTGGCTACTGGGCACTTGACGTGTGACTCGGACAACTGATAAACTTTGCTTTTTTAAATTCACAGACTGTATTTTTCTGGAGCAATTACAGGTTTAGAGAAAAACTGAGCAGAAAATCCTGAGGAGGGACAGCATCTTCAATCTGATTTCATTTCAGCGAACTTGAATGGCTACATGTGGTTTGTGGCTCCTGTCTTGGGCAGGACAGACGGAGACCGAGGAAGGCTCCTGAAATGCCCTTGCTGCCCCAGGTCGGGTCCGTCCGGCAGCTCCAGGAAGGCCATGCAGGGGTCTCCTCAGAAGGGCTCGCTGAAGCCCCAAGGGCTGCTTTAGCCTCCCCAGCAGCCCAATGTGCAGACCAGACTTTAGGAAAGGAGGAAGCAGACAGCGTGGCAAATCACTGAAACGTGCTGGGGACAAGCAGAGAGGCCGCCTAGCCATCCTGGGTTCCAGGAGCCTTCTAAAGAATTGGCCCCCAGAGCCTCCTGCCTGTCTCGCCTCCCTGTGCCTCACCCCCCATGCCTGCCAAGGACTTTCACCTCTTTCCACTGCTCTTCCCTTCCCCACCCGTCACCCTCGGAGCCCAGATCTGTGCCTTCTGCTTCCCAGTCACCTCTGGCTGGGCAGAGGGCAACCTTGGGTCCTGCTGCCCATCCTTCCCTTCCTGAGCCCATTCCATAAGCTGCCTTTTCCTCTCCACAGTGACCAGGAAAGCAAACTTCACCCCCAGATGCAACAAAGATTTTTATTTTCTCAAGGGTGAAGTGAAAACAGAGGAGGAGGCACTGAGTCCCAAAAGGAAAAAAGTAAATAAACCTTGCCAACAAATAAATAGAGACCTTTCCAGGGAAGAGCAGAGATGCAGAGCTGCCTGTAATTAGCAGCCACCACAGCCCAAAACAAAACTAGCTGTTGAGCCCTTGTAGCTTCGTTGCCATAGAAATAGCACCCGAGATGGATCAGGCTGTCCTCCTAAAGTGATTCCTTCCCTGGCTGTGGCCACATCAAAGGGAGACTTCCCATACTCCCTGGACAGGAGGACGGCACCCAGGACCCCACCGCGTCTCCAAAGAAGGCAGGCAGGGGAGGAAAACAGACCAGTAGGGAAAATTCGGAAGTGTCTCGAGCCAGACACGCTGGCTTCTCACGAGAAGACACAGCAGGGAAAGGACTTAGCCAAGCAGGGCCTTGAGGACTTCCTACAGCATGGTGCGCATGCTGGCCTTCCATTTGTTTCCATTCTTCCACTCCTAAATATTAAAAATAAGGTACGCACCAAGACAGAGAACAGATTGGTCATGGCCACCGGTGGGGGGTGGGGTGGGCAAAATGGGTGAAGGAGGCCCAAAGGCAAGAAGCCCTGGGGATGTCGTGGACAGTATGGTGACTAGAGTTAACCATCCGATTTGAAAGTTACCAAGAGAGTAGACAGTAAGAACTCATCACAAGAAAAAAAACAATCATACCCGCGTGCGGTGACGGACGACAACCAGACTCACCGAGGTGGTCATCTGGCAACACAGACAGACATCAAATCGTTCAGTGGTACACCTGAAACTAATAAAAATGGTGTGTGAAATTAGATCTCAATTTTTTTAATTTAAAATATTTTAATGAAAAAGATGACAGAAAAGATAGGTAGCTAAGAAAAAAGTAAAGATCATATTGTTCTTACAGTTTTACTTCCTGTTTTTTACTCATTTCAGATTAGAAAGCAAACATGGCCACGTGTTGTCTTTTGCAAAGCTGTCTCTACCCTTAGGATCCTGGCTGGAGACATTTGTTTTAACAGAGAGAATTTAGCGTAAGGAATTGTTAAGCAGAGGAGACTATCCTGCATCAGGTTATCTGTGCCATCTCCAGAAAGCCATTAGCTCATGGGCTCTCACCCCCGCACTGACTCCCTCGCCGCCTTCTTGCCTCTGCCATTTAAACCATGCCATGTGATTGCTGATCAATCACAGTTTGCCCTGGCAGAGTCGAGACCCAGACTTCTGAGGATGGGTACTGCCTGCTGGAGCCGGCATTTTTGAGGGGGCACAGAAAGGCTGGTCCTGAATAGAAAAATTGCAACACGGATGCTGGAACTGCCCCTAAAATTAATCAGTGCTGCCTCAGTGACCCTGCCGATGATAGCGAGCGACAGGAAGGAGGGAGTCCCTTCTGCCTGTACCAGCCCTCCAGTCGCCTCCGACACCCATCTGCGCTGAGACCCCCTTTCTCAGGAAAGCGGCCGGCCCACTGCAGCCGCGGCATCCCGAAGCCAAGCACAGAGGGACGGAAGTGAAGCTGAGAGGTGACAGCTTAACGGCCAGGCACCCTGTCACTACTAGTCCGTATGTACATGAACGAGTCCCCCGTGTTGGGACATCGAGGTTGTCTCAAATTTTCTGCGACTATAAATTAGGCTTCAGAACCTACGTGTGCATTTCAGGTGTGAAATATTCCCCAATGTGAAATTAATCTGCTAGACAATATGGGCATTTTTAGGATTCTTGGTGCCTCTGGACAAAGGTTTCCCTTAAAGCCCGTCAATTTTGGCCCAATCCATCAACAAGCATTTCAAATCCAGATCAATCGCTGTGGAATGACTTTGCATGCATCCACAGACACAGCCCTCCTCGATCTCCGAAACTCAGTGTCTCAGTCTTTCTCTGCTTATTGCCAACCCACAGTAACCTTTTCTCTTCTCTGATAATAGAGTGACTCTCATTCATTTGCCGCTCACGTCATACTCTCTGGCCCTGCGGTTCTCATTTCTCCAACCAGTCAGCAAGTGTATTGCTTATGAGAGAGCACTCCGGGGCCAATTACCCACAGCCACACTGGACTCCGACACTTACAAACCTTGTGATTGCAGGCAAGTAACAGAGTCACCCGAGCCCACGCTCCCTTCTCAATGGCAGTAATAACACTAAACTTCAGAGAGTTGTGAGGCTCACATATAACAATGCAAGGGGCTCGGCACTAGCAGTTCAATGAATACTAGTTGTTGCTGTTGTGATTATTGATATTTTTGTTACATAGTAAAGCTCATTGAGAGTAGGAATGATGTCTTAGAATACTTTTTAAATCACTTTTATCATCTTAGCAATCTTTCATTAGGTTGTAGGAAGTAGACACCCAGATGAGTTAGCTTAGACAAAGGGGAACATATCATAAAAATCAGGAGAATGTCAACAAACCCAATTTTAAGCAATAGGATCCAGTCCTATGAGACCCTTACTCTCTTTCTTGGGCCATGTATTGGCTCATATCCACTATCTGTCACCTTAATTTCTCTTCTCCTGGCCACCTGCTGCCATCACGGGGCTCTGTCCCAACCTTGTGTGACCTTATAGTCCCTTTGCCCTGAGTCGCATGCCTCTTGAGTTAATGTCTAAAACTATTGGGTTGACCATGTCTGTAGACTATTCTTGGTCCAATCAGATAAGGATGGGGATCGCAAGCATGCTGCTTCAGCTCACTGCTTCAGAAAGGCTGGGAGGATGATGTATGGGCTGGGTAGGTACCTCAGACATGGCTGCTACTCTCCCACAGACCACAGTGCACAGAGCTTTCACACAGTAGGGACACGATCACTCTTTACTGATTAATATTTATAGTGATGGTATTTCACCCTATGGCCTTAAAAAACTCATTGCCACGCCCCCTCCTTGGTAGATGCTTTTTAAATCCCCCCAGAAATTCCCCCAAATGCAGAGAAGACCCCTCCAGATTGAAGAGGGGTCCCAGAGAAGCCTACTCAAGTAGAAACTCCTCTTGAAGTCTAAGACTTTATCTTGGAAGTTCTTGTGTACTCTGGATCCTACCTTTACAATGAAAATAGCATTTCACTTGCTATTGAGCATAATCGAAGGACAGAAAGATATGTTGTCTTTTTCCTGCAGAACTCCCTACTCCCTGATAACCTATGATCACCTGCACTAGACAGTCAGCTCCTTGGGGCAGAGCCCGTGTCCTCTGTGGTCACCATGGTACCCCTACTTCTAGTAGAAGGTTGAGTACATAGCTGATGCTCAATAAATATTTCTTAAATGGAAAAATGAATGGACTAGTGAGAGAGTGAGTAGTTAAGTAAGTGGGTGGGTGGGTTGGTGGATAGATGGATGAACAGATGAATGGATGGTCACATGGATGGATGGATGATAGATGGTTGGATGAATGGATGGATGGTCACACGGATAAATGAATGGATGGATATTTGAAGGATGAGTATTCCTTCTGTGAACTCGTGAATCAAAGTCTAACCCAATCACCCTCTCAATTCTCAGGACAGCTTTTCATTTTCCCTGAGTTGAGCAAATGCCATCTAAACCAAGGAACTCACCAACCACCTCCCAAAATATAACTATCCTGGCAGAGGAAGAAGTGAACTCAGACCCCATATCACTGATTTCTGCTGCTGGACTTTAACCAGTTCTCTCCAAGCAAGATAACCCTCTGATTTCATAAAGAGAAATCACTAAGATCATACATAAGCTGGGGAGGCCAACAATAAAGTCAGATAGCTAGTAGTGACAGATGCTTTTCATTTTCTTCCTTCTTCCCAAATGCAAGAGGAACAAAATGGAGAAGGAGGTGAGAGGGAGGAGCACAGAGCAGAGAAGGAAGAACAAGGAAGAGAGAAGACAGCTGCCAACTTCTGAGGGCTTTCGAGATGCCGTATGCTGTCCATACGTTCTGTCATTTATTTATTCAGCAAATACTTACTGAGCCAGGCGGTCTTCTCTGGCACTGGGGATACAGCAGTGAGAAATGTAAACACAGTCCTGCCTTCATGGGGCTTACATTCTAGTAGAAAAAGCTATCTTGGCTCCATCGAGACTTGAGCTAGAATTGCTAGAGTTGAAGTGCTTACTGCCAACCTTCACATGGGAGCAAACCACAGCATAGAAAACTAAACAACTTGGAGGAGAGGAGAAACTAGTGTGAACGTGTGAATGAAGGGAACACGAGTTAATGTCCCGTCTCTGTAAGTACACCAAGCCTGCTTCCTGGCTCCCACACTTCTCACAAAAATTCACCCCCAGTAAACCTACCATGCGATGATACAGGACTTCGTACATTCAAAATAAATCCATAGTATTTGGATTTACTTGGGGGAGCACTGGCTCGGCTCCCCAGGGAGATGAAGAGCCTTCCTCTGATCATGTGCACTGTTTCCAGCTGAAATAATTAGCATTAGCAAACGACATGGAGATTTATTCTGCAGCCAGGCCTCCTCCACATGCTAATGAAATCTTTATACAGTGTTAATTGCACTCAGTAGCTAGGCAAATCCTAAACTGTCCTGCGGGGGCGGGGGGGGGGGGGCGGTCACAACCACCCAGACAGAAGCTGGGATCAAAAGACCCATTCCACTTCAGTCTGTGAGCTCCCCAGATGGGCGCAGAATGTTCTCATTCCCTCCGAGACTCAAACTGCAAACTCTTCCTCCATTTCAACAGAGGACTCCACATCTCCCTCTCTCCGCATCCACCCTGTCATCAAATTCAGCCCATCCAACCTCCAAAATACTTCCTGAAAGTGTTCAGTTCTCCACGAATCAGCCATCAGCTCCTCGTCTGAACTACTATAGCATGCTACCTAACCATCCACATCTACCTGTGAATTTTGGAAAGCAAATTTTATCAGGTTTGCTATTTCCAAATTTTCACTGACCCCCCAAGGCCCCAGGATGAGTCCGTGGGGGCCTGCAGGGCACGGCCTGGGCTCGTCTCCAGCCTATTTCTCAGCAGCCCCCGCTCTCGTGTCTGTGCCAGCCCCAGGGGCATGCTTGTCTTTCCTCTGGTGCTCCAACTCTGCACCCCTTTCACACCCGGGGTTCTCTCCACCTGGAATCAATTCCTTTCCCTCTTTGCATCAGTTAGCTGTGCTGCATAACAAATGACCACAAACTTAGTGGCTGAAAACAAAATGCATTTACTCTCTCACAGTCTGGGCCTGGCTTAGTGGGTCCTCTGCTTTGGGTCTCTCACAAGGCCACAACCTGAGCCACGTGATGAAATCTCCCGCTGTCCCACCTGGCTGGGACTCACCCCTTTGTCCAGGGTCTCCACGCTATAGACGCTCCCTCCTGTTGTTACTGAGCAGCCACCTTGGTTATCAGATTGACCGCCATGCTTGTGTTCATGTGACCCTTGGTTTAGTTCATCACACAAGGGCAGCGATGCTGGCAACTGGGATATGACAAAGAGAAGCCGGAAAGTGCTCCCTTTACAAACTGTTTGCAGGAAAATACGGTGTCGACAGGGCTTGGCACCATCCACGGTTTCAGGCATCCACTGGGGGTCCGGAAAGTATCTCCCGCAGATAAGGGGGCTACTGCGGTATGATTAAAGAAGTGGCATTGCGTCACCTGTGCCTTGTTCTATCAGGCAGAGCAAGTCACGGGCCTGCCCACACACAAGGGAGAGGCCGGCACGGGGCTCCGACCCGGGAGGCGGGGACCACAGGGCCGTCCTGGAGTCTGTCCGCATGCTGCTCCTCCAGGCCAACAAAGCACGATTTCCTCTCAGATCTTTGCATATATGTCACTTCTTTAGAAAAGTCTTTCTTCGACCTTCCAGCTAAAATTGCTCCCCCCGCCCCAGGCCCACACAGTGACCACCTGCATGTCCCTTAAATTACACCCATGCACTCTGAAGGCACTTTTTCATGACTTCACCATCAACCTGTTAGGCTCCACGTGGCAGGGAAAACACCTGTTCACAGCTGCACACCCAGGGTCTGGCTCCTATTGTGATGCCCAATAACCGTATTTTTAAATTTGTATTATTTTTCTTTTATTGCTTGATTTTAGAGAGGGGAAGGGGAGAGGAGGACAGAAACACTGATGTGAGAGAGACACAGTGATTGGTTGCCTCTCACACGCACCCCGACCAGGACCAAACCCACAACCGAAGCAAGTGCCCTGACCAGGAATCGAACTTGAGACCTTCCAGTTTATGGGCCAACACTCAACCAGCTGAGCCACTCTGGCCAGGGCTAAATGTATTTTTAAATGAATGAATGAATGAATGAGCAAACAAGTAGATGAAAAACCGAAGAAGTATTGTGATGCCATAACTTGTTTGCAGGCTCGTCCCAAACTGGGCAACTTAGAAAACTACCCAGACCCTTCCAGGCTGACCCCATCAACCTCTGCCTGACCTTATCCTTCCTGCTAATCAATGCCAAGAGTGGGGAGGGGGAGAAGATCCTGGAAAACTTTAGGAATATTCCAAACTAATAGTGCTGCCCTGGGAACTTGTCCCATGCTCCACCCTAAAAAGTATACTCTTTCCTACTGAGTGATGTTTATTCACCAACCCATAAATCCAAAGGAAAAGCAAACCTGCTGTGGACTTTCAATATTAGTTCACGGAGAAGAGCTGAGAGGGAGCTAATAATTCCCGGGCACCCACTAGGTGCCAACCCTGTGCCAATACTGTGAAATCTTGCAAGATAAGGACGGATGTCTCCATTTTTCAGAAAGGGCGACAGGCTCAGAGTTTTCCAGGAGTGTGCTGGCCACTGCGAGGGGGCTGGGCCCTACTGTGTGAGAATTGCCCTGACACGTATATTCCCAGTAGGGTCAAGCGCCAGTCACTGCTGATTTAATGAGTTCACAGCACCCCTGAATGCTTCCCGTTGGCTCCTGCAAGCCCATGAGAGCTGGCTTCAGCCCACCGCTGCCCCTCCTCAGAGCTGGCCAGGGGGCTGCTGTTCTTCCTGTCACCTCTCAGCTTCTACAGATAAACACCCCACTGAGATACTCAGCTCCTGGGGGTTGACGCCTTGCCCAACCCAGAGCCTCGCTGCTGCTGCTGCTGCTGCTGCTGCCTCTGCTGGAGGGTAATGCTCAGTAAATATTTGTTGTGTCATTGTGATGGCAGTTTTCAAGGGCCACCCAGGAGGAGCCAGGCCACCCCCCACCCCCCAGTGGGGTCTAAGCAAGCACAGGGGAGGCTGTGGAGGCAAACACAGGGAGGCACTCCAGAGCTCCCCCCCGCAGCGGCCTAGGAGCCAGGAGCCTGGCAATGGCCCTCCTCTGGCCAAAGCAGCCAGCTGAGCAGGAAGGTGAGCAGACCCGGGTGACGCCAGCATGGTGGGGGACCGGCGGGCACACTGCCGGCCTGCCTGCCCTCCCAGCTGCTGCTGCTCCTGAGCTGTTGCCCAGCAGACAAATCTGCGGACTTAGGATCGTGGGAGTCCCGGAGAGACAGCTGGTGTCAGACATGCTGGAGACATACTTGGGTCCTTGTCACCTGCCCCACAGCTCCAGAGAAAGAAAGAACTGTAGGAGGCCTACTGAAGACGATGCACTAGGCAGAGGGGAGTAGTGAAGAGTTCTAGCGCTCACTATTCGTCCTTGACCTCAGGGAGTTTCTGCGTGGTGGCAGAGAGAAATAAACACGGCACAACATCAAGAATCTTCTGATGCCTACTAGCCAGGAGGAGAGAGGCCTCTGGTCCAGTCTGTGGCACTAGGGAAGGCTTCCTGGAGGAACTGATGTTTGAGGTGAAGCTAGCCAGTCTTATTAAGGCCAAAAGAGAGAAGGGACAGGCCTACCACGTTGTATCATCTAATTCTACACACCAGCCGCCTCCGTCAGCTTGGCTTCGTCCGATCACGAGAAGTCTGTTTCATTACGTACTGCTCTGCTGCAAACTACCCACACCTTAGAGGCTTCCCACAACCACCCCTCGTCATGTGCCATGAGTTCGCTGGTCAAGACCTTGAGCAGGGCTCGGCTGAGTGCCTCCTCTGCACAGTGTGGTGTCGATGGAGGCCACTCGGTGTCAACCCGTGGAGAATGGGTTGGTCTGGAGGGTCCAGGTTGATGTCACTTCTCTGTGATGGGTCACTTAGGAGGAGAGGACGGAAGGCTGGTTTCAGCAGGTACTGTCGATCGAAATGCCTGGACAGGGCCTCTCCGCATGCCAGTCCGAGTCAGATCTCAAGCACAGCAGCTCAGGGCTCCAGGCGATTTTGTAGCAGGGTCCAGGGAGTGAGGCTTCCAAGTTCTTGAACTTGAGCCTGAACCCAGAATCATTGTCCCTGTATTCTATCCACCAACCAAATCCTTCCCAGACTCAACAGGAGGGAACAGATTCTATCTCTCCATTCAGGTAACACTACAGTTTGAAGTCAATTTTTTTTGTAATAAGACCCACTGGAGGTTGCAAAATATACAGAGAGCTCCTTTTACTGGTCACCCAGCTTTCTCCAATGACGATACCTTACACGACCATAGCACATGTTGTCAGGAACAGGAATCTGGCCGCAGTGCTTATGAACTCAGGAGCAGACCTCATTCAGACTTCTTACTCGGTTTTCACATGGAGTCACGTGTGTGGTGTGTGCAGAGCTCCAGATTTCGTCACATGTGCACATGTGGGTAAGCATCATCAGAGACAAGACACGCAGCTCTCCCTTCATCACCACAGAGTCTCTCCTGTGGCCGATTCTCATCTGCTGAGTCAGACAGTTCTCAGTTTGAAGTCCAACTCTGCTGTTTAAATGCTCAGTGGCTCCCTCACAGATCCTCAGTTTCATTATCTGTAAAATGGGCCAACAAGATCGGCCCAAGGACTGGTAGTGGGAAATCGATATGAGAAACTATAGAAATAAGAAAGCCCAAGTCACAGATGTGCCTTCAAATCCCAACGCCATGCTTCCTTGCTCTTGTGAACCCAGGGAAATGAGCTTCAGTTCATTTCAGTTCGGTTTGTCAGTGAAATTGGGGTAAAACAGCACATACGCTGTTTTTAGAATGTGGTAAGGATCATGGGAGAGAGTGGGTGTGACTCAGCATGGCACCCGACAGAGAGGGTCTTAGTCTGCCTGCCATTCATTTGTATCTTCAAACTTATTTATCATTTAGGCATCACGAAGCGTTTGGATATTTTTACATACAAGCTTTGTGGTAGACTGGTTTGGGCAGGTTGTATCATCGTGTAGATAAAACCCTATGTTGACTGTCAGCAGCACAGTGTTGAACAATAATCTATTATTTCAACTAATTCCAAGTCAAACCGCCCTTCTCCCACTACTCTGAGTAACCACAGATCGTGTGCAGTAATAGCCCCTCAAAGGGCCCTAACCCAGGCAGAGAGAGCGCGAGGAGCCCAGCCATCCCGCGCCTGCGCACCTTTCCCGGGGAGACACTACCTTTGCTTTTACACTCTCAGTATCTGATCTCCCGCTTCCCTGCCAAGGCCCCGGCAGAGATGCGAGAATGGACAACAAGACCAATGTCCCTCCCCAAACAAAAGAAGTATTCTCCCTCTTCCTGGAGCTGGCGTCTTCTCCTCAAGGATTCCTTTCCAGTTCTCTGACAGTTTTCAGCCTGAGCTCATTTCTGAAAGGGAGACCCCTTGGAGCTAGAACTGAAGCAGAACCTCGCCGAGGTTACCCGAAGTGCGCTGGTCTGCAGTCTCGCGGCTGCCTGTCTCTGCTGCCCTCCCTGCGTGCTCCCAGGGCTGTGCCGGCTGAGATGCACGGCCTTCGTAAGGCTTTGCCTCCGGAGGACTTAGACAGAAACAGCCCGCAGGACACGGCTTTTCCAAAAAACACCAACAGCTTCTGCGAGTTAGCAGTGTACCCAGGCGACACGGGACAGAAGTGAAATGTTGACCCTTCTGAAGAAAACGTGAGGCTTCTTTTGTTCATCTGCCTTTTCGAGGGAGCCCTGCTCCTCAGCGGGGTGAAACCTCTGGCCCCTCTCCTAGAACACCACGAACTTTCCATTGTACGTGTTGGCTGGAGAAAGCACACAGGTGTCTGTCTCTGTTCCGCTCAGCCTGGAAACAGCATCAAGTGATGGTGACAAACGCCATGTGCATCGCAAACCAGACCCCTAGCACCAGTAGCTGGGGATGCTGGTTCTGCTTCCGCATGCTTTCTCACAGTCAGAGCCACATCTGCTTTATTTTCAAAAGCAAACAGCCATTCTCACGCTCGCTCTGAGGACTTCTGGAGAAATAAGCCGATGCAGTAAGATCCCTAAACATGCATCTTAGACACGAATGTGCACTTGAATCTCCTGTGGGCCTGGTTGAAATGCGGGTTCTGACTGCGGGCTGGAGACAGGCCCCGCGATTCTGCCCCGCACCTGCTGGTTCACCAAGACGCCTGCAGCTGCCGGTCCGGGGACCGCAGGTGAGTGACAGGGCCCTGAGGCAGTTCCGTGGCACAGCACTGGGAGAAAACTCTGAGGTCCCTGATGGATAGTTTCTCATGGTTAATATTATTTCCTGAACAGCAAGAGAATTTGGGGTAGAGCCCTAGAACCCATCACACCCAGTTTCCAGGCTCAGACCCTGCAGGGTGAGACGCCCGTTTGCAGGCAATCTACAGCCTCCTGGCTCTGAGGGCGCCTGCGTGGAGGGAGTCTGGGTCAAAGCCAGAAAGCGGAAGACTCTTCTTTTCTGTCTCAGTGCTCTCAGGCTGCCGTAAAAAACTGCCACAAACATGCGAGCTGAAAACAATACAGCTCCGTCACTCCCCGGCTCTGGAAGTCAGGAGTCTGACACGGGCGTACTGGACCAGACTCGATGAGTCCCAAGAGCTGGGTTCCTCCTGGAGGCTCCAGAGGAGAATCCACTTCTTGCTTGTTCCAACTTCTTGAGACCACTCACAGTCCCTGGCTTGTGGTCCCTTTCTCCATCTTCAGAGCCAAATGTGCCGTCAAGGAGAGATCCTCAAACCTGCTATTGTCGTCACATGTCCTCTCTGACTCTGACGCTCCGCCTCCCTCTCAGAATCCCCCTATCTCAAGGTCATCACACTGACAAAGACCCGTCTGCCACGGAAGGCAACGTGCCACGTGTTTCTAGGGTTCGGACCAGGACAGCTCCGGCATCTTATACTCATGAATTCAGGTGGAAGAATCACACTGGGCAGAGCCAAGGTACAGACAGGTTCTCCAGGAGGTAATCTTAAGACCTGATTTCAGGAGTGATGAGAAATATCTTTTCCCAAAGCTACCAACTCCCCACAGGCCCGTGTATTTGGTTAAAGTTATGGGGTAGGTGATCCTTTCCAAAGATGACTGTGACAATGTCTCCCATCACATACGCTCTGCTACAGTGTGGTCTTGCTACCGTCCCATCCAGAAGTGGCTGGAGGGCGGGGGCCTCCCCCACCCTGAATCTCAGTGAGCTAGGACTACTTTTGACCAACAGAGTCCAACAGAGAATGGCCCAAGCCAAGCGCTGTGATTTGCAATGGTAGGTTGAAAGAAGCAACACAGCTTCCACCTTGTCCATTGAGATACGCATGGTAAAACCCTGCACACCAGGTAAGAAGTCGAACTAGCCCTGAGCGCCACACTGCGAGGACACCCAGGCCACGTGGAGAGGCCACATACAGGTGCTGAGCAAAGGCCCTTCTTAATGTGCCAGCTACAGACTCACTCCTGGCCCTTAAACTCTTCCCAGCGAAGACCTCTGCCACCTTAGGGCACAGATAAGGTATCTTCATTGTCCTCTGTCCCAATCCTGACTCACAGAATCGGTTACGTAATAAAATGGTTATCTTTTTGCCACTAAGTCTTAGGATACTTTGTTACACAGCAAAGATAACTGGAACAAAGTACATTTTCTTAGGATTTAACTGGGTGCTATTATGATAAATATATTAAAGAATCTAGGGTGCACAGCATTTATTCACTCATTCATTTCATTCCATATGCATTCATTAACATGCATACTCATCATCTACACATGCATACTCATCATCTACACATGCATTTATTAAAAAGCATGTTGAGCCTGGCTGGTGTAGCTCAGTGGATTGAGCGCGGGCTGGGAACCAAGCAGTCCCGGTTCGATTCCCAGTCGGGGCACATGCCTGGATTGCAGGCCAGGTCCCCGGTGAGGGCCACGTGAGAGGCAACCACACATTGATGTTTCTCTCCCTCTCTTTCTCCCTCCCTTCCCCTCTCTAAAAAAATAAATAAATAAAAATAAATAAAATCTTTAAAAAAAAAAAGCATGTTGAGTTCGTATTATGGGCTAAGAATTCAAACTGCAGAGATAAATAGTACTACTCAGGAGTTCATTTTGGCAGTGGTCATTCATTCATTCATTCCACTGACTTTTACTGAGTGGCTAGGAAGTGCTAAGGATTATTCTAGAACAGGGATCAGCAAATACAGCCCACGGACCAAATGGAGCCCTCTACTGTTTCATCCAGACACAGCCATACCTGTGGGTTCACATATTGAGGGGGGGCGGGGGAACAGCTTCTAGTGGTGAGCCCCTAGTCTAACAGGCTCCATAGAAGGGTGAGTAGGGATTTCAGCACAAGAGGCTTTCAGAAAGCTCTCATGAAGCTGAGGAAGGTTGAGTTCACCCCCAAGAGCATTTGGGGGATCAAGTGAGGTCATGTGGCATGAAGCAAGGTCAAGCTTATGAACACGAGGCGTAGGGCAGGGACTGACTGTCAGGAGGGGAGGGACTAACCCAGTGTGTGGTTCCTTCTTGGGGAACAGACTCTCCTGGCCTGAGGTTCCAAAGAGGTTTCTGCAGAAATGAGGGAAAGAGATGGAAAAGCGCAAAGCAGATACTAGTGGGGCAACTTCAGCCTGGTGGTCGAGAGCACTCGTTTGGGGTTCACATCCCAGCTTTACCACTGACTGAGCTGTGTGACTTTGCACCAGTTACTCAGCCTCTCTGTGCCTCAGTTTCATCATCTCTCAAGAGAGACTAGCACCAGTGTCTACCTCACAGAGCTGCTTAGGGGACTCAATGAGATGGTAGAGACGTAGGTGCCAGCAGTCATAAGTATATCTTGATGGTTACTTTCCTTATCTGCACACGAGCAAGTCCTGACCCACCAAAGCTCAAGTTCACCACTCCCTCCCTCTCTACTCGGCTCCGTGCTGAGCATAAACTTGTCCCCCCATGGGTCAGTGCTTCTCTGAAGCTCACCTGGACTGTGAAAGCTGAAGCCAGAATTAACATGGGCTGAGAGACCACCCCAGGGACGGCTCACCTACCGAATCTCTCCAGAGCCGGGCCTGCAGGAACTAAAGGAGGAAAAATACACATCCAGGCGTAGGACTAATTTATTTTCTAAGACAGAAATAGCAGCTCCAGCAAATAGAGCTATTTACCCACCTTCCCAAAGGCCAGATGGAAAGTGTCAAGAAAAAGGAATTGTTTGGTCTCCTATGACTGATAACCAAACACTCCCCACTCAGGTTATAAACCCCCAGAGGCTCACCTCTGTCAGAATAAGGATGTTCTGCCCCCCATACCCAGAGGGCCCCGCAGGCAGGCATCTTATCACCCAGGTTTCTTCTTAGGCCCTCACACCATGTGGGCAGAGACCCAAGCCGGGGTTCAAGACCTTGCCCCACCATAGAAGCAACACATTAGGTACCTAGCCAGTCCCGGGGAGCACGCCATGGTTTCGGTGACAATGCCAGGACAGGGGGACACCGGCCCCACCCTGAGAGAGGTCTCAGTCTGCATTCTAGAAGCCAGGGCTCCACAGTTCGGACATGACAGCCTTGGAGAGAAGTCCCCCAGGGACGCAGTGGGAGCGCTGGGGACCGGCATGAAGCCAGCCTGCGGTGTGCACTGGTGGGGGTGGGGGGGGGAGTTTCCAAGAAAACTCCCCTGGGCGGGGGGTCTTGAGCTCAAGGCTTTCAAGAGACCCCGAGAGTGAGGTGAGCAGGAGGAGTACCGCCAGGCACTGCGGCAGTTTTGGTCGAAGCACGAAGGCAACACTCATGTGTTGCGTGTGGCTGATGTGACGGAAGCCTTAGCGTTCGGTGAGGACTGGGGTTAGCCAGAGAGGCAGCCGTGGATTGTATTAGATTATATCCAAAATGCTAATTTTTCCGTGTCATTACCTTGACTTTTAACTAGAAATCTTATACCTTTTCTTCTCTTTATTCCCTCCCACCCTATCCATCTCTCTCTATCTATAGTGGTGGGAACATGTACCATAAGATCAACCCTCTTAGCAAATTTTCGGGTACACTATACAGAATCGTTAACTGCAGACACTGTATTGTAGGTCTCTAGGATTCATTCAACTAGCAAACTGATACTTTACACCCTTCGATGGAGACGTCCCTGTTCCTCCCTCCACTCGGGCCCTGGCAACTGCCATTCTGCTCTCTGCTCCCATGGGTCTCTTTTAGAATTCTGACATGGGGGGCATCATGTGGTGTGTGTCCCTCTGTGCCTGGCTGCTTTCACTTAGCGCAGTGCCCTCCAGGCCCAGCGCTGCTGTCACAGACGGCAGGACACCCTTCTCTGCAGGGGCTGTTCCACTTTTCCTTGGTCTGGCCCCTGCTGACGGACATTTCGGCCGCTTCCATGTCTTGGCTTTTGTGGATGGGGCTGCATGCACGTGGGAGTGCAGGTCTCTCTTCGAGATCCTGCTTCTATTTCCTTTGTACACAGGAGTGCACCCCCAAGTGAAATTGCTGGGTCACACGGCAGTTCTATTATTAATGTTTCTGAGGAACCTCCACACTATTTTCCATAGTGCCTGCGCCAATTTACACTTCCGGCAACAGTGCACAAGGGTGCCCTTTTCTCTAAACTCTAACACTTATCTTTTTTTTTAAATAATAATAATAAGCATCCTAACAGGGGTGCGGTGGCGTCTCGCTGTGGCTCTGGTTTGCATTTCCCTGATGATCAGTGATGCTGAGCCCCTTTCCACCGACCTGTCAGGCATCTGTGTCTCTCTGCTTTTGAAAAATGTATATTCAGTTCCTTTGCCCATTTTTTAATCAAGTTATTTGTTTTAGTGCTATTGAGTTGTAAGAGTTCCTTATGTATTTTGGCTACTAACCTTTTATCAGTTACATGGTTCACAAATATTATCTTCCATTCTGTGGGCTGCTTTAATTTAGCTGATGGTTTGCTTTGCTGTGCAAAAGCTTTTTAGGTTGACGCGGTCCCACTTGTCTGTGTTTCCCTTTGGTTCCATGCTTTGGCATCAGTACATCCCAAAAAGCACTGCCAAGGCCAACATCAAGAAGCTTTTTGTGTATTTTCTTCTAGGAATTTTACAGTTTCTAGCAATTCCACTTCTAGGTATGTACCTAAGAGAAATGAAGGCACCAGAACACAGAGAGAGGGTTATTCACAGTGACGCTAGCCCCAATGACCCGAACCAAATGCCCAGCCACAGGAGTGCCGATCCACGAATCATGACCTACTCGATCCATGGAGTGACCTTCGGCAGTGACCAAACAGCTTTCACAGGGACACAGACAAAATTCAAACAGTGTTCAGTCAGAGACACTAACTCCAAAAAAATGATTTCATTCATATCAAGTACAGAAACAGGTAAAACTCACCTTTGGTTTTAAAAGTCAAGGTTGGGATTACTTTGGGGGAAGGTTAAAATATAATTCTTGGGAGGGCACTGTGGGAGACTTCCGGGCGGGGGGTGGGGGGGGGGGAATGGGCGCTGGTGAGGCCCTGTTTCTTGGCCCCAGGGGTAGGTGGGATGTGTGTTTACCTTGTGATTTTATTAAGGGGATCACTTAAGTTTTGTGGGGGGCGTTTTCTATAGACACAGTATAATTCCTAAAAAGGTTTAAAAAAAGAAATCAGAAGGCCTCCATCATTGCCACCATCTGACTTCAATGGGCAACACCCTCCCTGCAACGCAAGCTGGGGGTGCTGTTTGCCTGAGCACTGGGGGGATCAGAGCTCTGAAGCCCCCTGGGCAGACCTCCCTCTTAGGGCCCAGCCACCCTGATACCTCCGGTTGGCCTCAGGCCAGCTTCCTCAGCTTCTGGGGTCCTTTGTGCTCCTGGGGTGGAAGTGTGTTCCCAGCATGCGTCAGTCCCCTCCATCAGGGGCCTGGGGGCCTGGGGGGCCTGGGTTCTGTCTCCTCAGCGACACCCTTCCCCGTGGGCTGCTTCAAATGAATCCTGTTGGAAGACAGAGAAATGAGAGAGTATTAAAAATGTCAGCGGCAGACCCTGAGATGCACAGCTGGGTAAACAGAGCTGGTGGAGATGTTTTTATTAGTGGCTTTATGGCTATGCTCACTTAAGTTACGGATTTAAGGTGGGGGGTGAGAGGGTGGGGGGACCCACGGAGAAGAGGCCTAAGGGTCTTCCATCCATTTCCAGACCTGCTCAGACCAAAGCATGCGGCACCCTCAGATGTGGAGGTCTCCCTCACTTTTGGGGGGACTCTCAGCATTTTGGGAAATTGTATATGTTTGCATTACCCCTTTAGAAAGACGTTTCCTTCCCAGTGAGAGAGACTTGAAGCCTCTTTCTCTCGGGTTTCTCCAGGAAGTTTTGCTCTGCCCGTATATCTATCAGCTCGTTTCTCTGGCAAAACGTGGTTATTTTCCAAATGGGAAGTAGTGAAGCAGGGAGTAAAGGATTGGAACTTGTCCAGTCTAGGGTCACGGTCAATGTCCTCACAGGCGACCAGCAATGAAGGCCATCTCTTCACCCACAATGCCCAGGACACTCATCTCATGCACACTCATTAGATGGGTCAGAGAGACCAGAGTTCAAATTCAAGTTTAGAGACTTCTTAGCTACATGATCTTGGAGAAATTATTTAAGTTTCTGTTTTCTCATTTCTCAAACGTAAATAAGAGAGCAGCTACCTCGCAACGTTGGTTGGTGGACACTGGATACATGTTAGACATTATCAATGTTAGAACATGTCTAACCTCATCAAATGTTAGAACGTGTCTTTCCAACAAACCATTATCTCAAAGAAACACGTGCACTCCTGTGTTCACTGCAGCGTTACTTGCAATAGCCAAGGTGTGGAAGGAACCTAAGTGTCCTTCAACAGGTGAACTGATCAAGAAAATGCAATCACACACACACACAATGGAATATCACTCAGCCCTAAAAAAAAAGGGGGAAAAAAAAAGGAAATCTTGTCATTTGCAACAACATGGATAAACTCAAAGGGCATTATGCTAAGTGAAATAAGTCAGACAGAGAAAGACCAATATGGCATGGTATCACTTGTATGTGGAATCTAAAAAAAAAAAAAAGGCCGACTCCAAAAGCATCAGACAGAGTAGAAGGGTGGTCACTGGGGCCGAGGGCGGGGAGACGGGGAGAGGCTGGCAGTGGGGGCTGACCTTCAGCTACAAGGGAGTACGGTCTGAGGACCCAGTGCGTAACATGGTGACGACAGTTGAAAACAATGTATTGTATAACTGAAATTTGCTAAGAATGGAACTTCAATGTCTTCACCAAAAAATACAAACTAAGCAACAGGGGTAACTATGCGAGGTGACGGACGTGCTAACTCAATGAGAGGAACCCTTTCACAAACTGTGTGTGTACCAAATCGTCCTGTTTGACACTTTAACTCTCTTAAAATTTTATTAATTAATTACACCTCAATACAGCTGAAAAGAAAAGGCTAGGTCTTCCCAGAAGACAGAACATTTGAGCAGTACCTCAGATGAGTAAACTAACACTCATGGTTCAGAGTATTCCCGTTATTGTTACTTCCTAGCAACGTAATTCCCCACAGAGTGACATCAAACAGCAGCAGCCCTGTTACGCTCAGAGTCTGTGACTCAAGTATTTAGACAACACACAAAGGAGCCCGCTGGCCTCCACTCCGCTATGTCTAGAGTGAGCTGGGCAGACTTGCCTGGCTGGGACTAGAGAACCTTCTTCTAAACGTCTGGGGCCCTGGCAGGGGGCAGCTGGGACGCTGGGTTCAGATGGGACCGTTAGCCAAAGCGCCTACCAGTGACCTCTCCAACACGGTGGCCTCAGGGTTGTCTGACTCCGTCCCCATGGCTAGTACTCCAGCCAGTAAGGCAAAAGCTGCCACTGCCTTTATGACCTAGCCTCGGGAGTCACAGAGTGTCGCTTTTGCCATATTTTATGGGTCAAGCAGTCACAAGCCCACCCAGGTTCAATTGGAAGGGTCAGAGACCCCACTTTCCTATAGAAGAAGGTAAATATGTTTGTGGCTTTTAAAAAATTTGCCACAGGCTTTACTTTGTGCCCGGTCCTGAGCTAAGTTCCTAGTAACCATGGCCTCATCGGGCCTCACAATAAGCCAATGAAGCGTTACCATCTTCACTTTATAGTATGTAGATACGGAAACCAAGATGCCAAGATGTGCTTCTGGCTCAAGGTCAAACAGCTAGTCATTTGAACTCACATCTGTCTGAACCATGTTATTTGACTTCAGAATCAATGTTTTCATTAACTACAAAAATACTGATCCCCCATAAAGCAAAGAGATAGGTAGACAGACACATGGATACATAGATGCATAGATGGATACAATGGGTAGATAGGTGTTAGGTAGGTAGGTAGGAAGGAAAAAAGGAAGGGAGGGAGAAAGGATGGATGGATGGATGGATGCATGCATGCATGCATGCCAACGAGAAGTTGAACAAAGTTGAAACTCAGATTCCTAAGAGACTGCAGCCCCCTGCAAGCCTGAATGTACATTAGCTCTCCACAAGAAAGAGAAGAAAAATGCTTGGGGACTTGAAAGAACACAAATACCCCTAAGAGAGCCACCTAACAAGGCATCCTAGGGGGTGTCTACAAGCTGCTGAACAACTGGCTCCTTCCAAATATTTGGATGATGGACTACCGCATTTTCCTCCATCTGTTTGATAAACACAGCTGGCCTGAAACTTAGTGGTGGGATCTAAATGCAAAGAGCACCGTTAAGGAGTTTCTTATCCAAACCCCCTCTTTCTACAAATGAACAGAAATATATACCCCCACGGAGATGAGGCTTGGGCAAGGTGACCTATCAAGTGGCTTTGGCTTCATTATTAACATGACTTAAACAGAATTTCTTAATTGAAGTAAGCTATATCTTAGGACCCAATAATCTACCTTCAGGAAAAATCCTGCACAGATCTTTATAGTGTTGGTTGTGGTGGCAAGGAACTGAAAACAAGCGAGCTGTCTGTCTCTAGGGAAACGATACAGGAAATGTGGGGAATGTGTACTTGAAACCCTAGGCATTAGCTAGAAATACTTACAAAAATATACACACATTTTAATATAGTCATACAGCAATAAGCAGAGTTTTAAAAACATGGTGTTCAGTTTAAAAAAAAGTAACAAAATCAGATTTGGACTCCTTGGCTTTTATATAAAACACGTGCACGCACAAAAAGTTACTATATGTTTTTCAAGGAAAAAATGTTTCAGGGCACATTTTAGACATGAAAGTGAATACCTGTAGACACCTTCAGTGGGAAAGGGAGATGAGGGCGGGGCTTGGGGTGAAGAGGGAAGATCCACCGCCTGGGATATAATACAGCGCGAGCAAGTAAGAAAGGTGTTTCCTGCAAACGAAGAAGACGTGCTGTCAAAGGAGGAGCAAGATTGCCGCCCCTCCGCAGGTGAGGTGCAAAGGAATCCCTCCTATGTCCCAGGCCGGAGCCACGGTGGAAGGATCAGGAGTTCTCTGGCTGCGCACAACCCTCCAGCTCGTGGCCATAGGTCTGCTGAACAAGGTAGAGGGGTGAGAGAGGCATGTCCTTTAAAAATCATCATGCAGCCCTGGCTGGTGTAGCTCAGTGGATTGAGTGCGGGCTGGGAACCAAAGGGTCCCAGTTCGACTCCCAGTCAGGGCACATGCCTGGGTTGCAGGCCAGGCCCCCAGTGAGGGCCATGTGAGAGGCAACCATACATTGCTGTTTCTCTCCCTCTCTGTCTCCCTCCCTTCCCCTCTCTCTAAAAAAATAAATAAATAAAATCTTTAAAAAAAAATCATCATGCAGCCTCTACCATATGAAATGTTAAAAGGTTTTATATAAGGACTCAGGAGCGAAGGCACTGAGGCCAGATCAGTTACCGGGGAACTCAGATCAGTCACAGCCGAGACGCTTGTGAGGTAAGCAAGCAAAATACAACCAGAGAAACAAAATAGAACCAGAGACATTGAAGTTTAGAACATTCTGGCAGTAACCAGAGGGGAGGGGGAAGGGGAGAAGGGGGACAAGGGTATTCAGGAACTGCTATAAAGGACACATGGACAAAACCAAGGGGGCAGGGGGAAGCAAGGGAGGGAGGTGGGTTTGCCTGGGGTGGGGTGGGGGTAAATGCAGACAACTGTAAGTGAACAACAATAAAATAATTTTTTTTAAAAATCCCATTTTCATCAGCGCTCATGGGCTTAAGCCACAAGTGACACATGGCTGAGGTTTCATCTTTTAGGACCTGGGAACCTGGTTCCCTTGCCATCCAGGGAATTTACATCCCAGCGGGCGATCATGCTGTGGTCAGCTTGGGAGGTCGCCTTTCCGAAAAGACGGATGGATTTCCATCCTCCAGAAAAGGAGGACTTTCTTCAGCCACCAGACTGCTTTGGGGATGGCTCTACCAGCGGTAACAAAGGGGAAAAAGTCTCTTCCGTTTCTAGAACTATTTGTACTTTGTCAAGTGCTCTTGAAATGACCACACATGATGTGCCCAAGTTAGGAATGATTATCCCTGTATGAAGAAAGTTAAAAAAAAAACAAAAAGGGAGTGGTGGCCTTCTGTGATGTGCCCGAAGTGACGCATACCCTACAACTCTTCGATAAATTCCTTCTCATGTCACGTCTCTACTGCTACTATTACTAAGAATTATAATTTCATTGGTTGGTCTATGACTACATGCCCTGTACTTTACCTAAAGGATGCCACTGAATGATTCTATGTGTGACACACTATTTCATCCACTTCACAGACGAGGGAACTGAGGCATTGGGAGGCCACCGAACTCACTTGGGGTGACACAGCTAACCCGCAGCAGAGCTGTTGAGTCCTGCCACCTGGTTTCTCATTCCTCACCCATCACCACTGTCCTCTGCTCCTGAGGTCCCTAAGTCCATGTGTCTTGTACCCTCTTCTTGATACAAGGATCCCATGACTGTGTCCGTGCATTCACTAGTATTGATTGTGCCTCTTATGTGCCAGACACTGTGCCAGGCCTTTCAGTGGGAGATGCAAGACGAGTGGCAGGAGGAATAATCAAGGTTTCCAACTCTGGACTCAACGCTATTTAAGCCTGGGTTCCCTGGAAAACAGAGGTCGAGACAAAGGTGAACGTGTTAATACCTGGGTGGCCAAGTGGGACCCCAGGGAGCAAGTGAGGAACGGAGGAGTGGCGCAGGCAAGGAAAGAGAGCCAGTGGAAGAGTGCATTTCCCTGCAGCGGGCCACCACGCGGCTGCAGGACTAGCTGAGAAGCCCCGCGAGGTGAGGCTCAGGCCTGTGAGTCTGCAAGCAGAGGAGGAAGGCTTCCTCGCATCCTTGCATCCCCCCGCCGAACAAAGGACCGCCCAAACGGGTTCGGTTCCTGCCATTTGCAGGATGATGAGCTGGTCTATTGGGTCCCCTACTCTGACATGCAAAGGGAAAAACCTGGGGCCAGAAGCTACAGGTACACAGAGCCGGCCCAGGGTGAAGCCCTGTGCATTACACCTGAGCGAAACGTGCTCGGACGCCATGTAGAACCGGACGCCAAGTGGTGGCTGGAACCGAGGACAGATGAGGCAAGGGGACTGAAAGTCTGCTTCAGAGGTCTCCAAATCAACTACTTACCAACAGAGTGCAGGAGCCAAACAGTAAACAATCATCATTATTATGGCTACAACCATGTTGTTATGAACATGGCACCTGTCACAAGGGACAAGCGTGTTGCAGGCTCGGCACATGTGGACCTTGCAGCGTTGCCATGCGTGCAGACAACTCACCAATCCTCACCCTGATCACAGGACCCGAGAGTGGACAAGGGTTCGGCTGTATTTATGGGCGAGGAACAGAGGCTGCGTGGTGAAGTCATCTGCCAGGGCTCCCCAGAGTGTGATGGATGAGCGGGAATTCAAACTCAGACCCCCAACCCCAGGGCTCTTTCCCTGATAGCTGTGAACATTTCCCATTCTTTCCCTCTCCTATTTCAGGAAAAGGACAGCTGGGTGGGGGAAGAACAGCTGCTGCCAGCCTCATAAAAGATGAGTTTCTGGCCCCCCACTGCTACAGAGAGAAGGGAACGAATCCTTTGGTTCTAACCGGAAATAAAGAACATTTAGCTAAAATACTTTGAGACAAAGGGGGACGATTTCCCCAGTTTCCTTCAGAAACAGACTTAACCCATTCAGGTATTCGTCACCAGTTACCATGCATCTGACTCTGGGTGAGCTGCTCTTCTCCGTGCCTCAGTTTCCATACCTGTATGATGGGGGTGTTCCCTCCATCCAGGGTATATGAACAACTGACATCACGCCATTTTTCTTCGCCAAAGCCTTCAGTGGTTGCAACTGGGACCCCCAAACAGGATCCTTTCTCCCTCTTCATTCACATTCACAACTTGTACGCTGCTCTCAGGACACACACCGCCATTTCCTGCCTCTGGCTTCTTTCCATGACATTCTTTCCACAGGGACTTCTCCCTTCTGCCCTTTGGTTCATCCATTCATTCAGTGACACCCACAGCCATTCCAGAGCCAGGCCCATGGCCCAGGCTTAGGAAATAACATCGTTAGCAAGCGAGGTGCCTGCCCGACAACACCTGCCCTCTAATTTAGGGCAGGCAATAGAGTTGGTCTTGAGAGCCAATCCCGGTTCACTGTAGCTGGCTTGGCCACTCACAGTTCTGCACTGACGTAATTCTAGGGCACCTTCAGGTCCAGCTGTGCAGTGCCCTAGAGGGTTGTGGGTGTCCTCCACAGGCAGGGGACATTCCATTTGCTGCTCCCGGTCAATTGTGACTCATCCTTTGGGGTCCTTTTCAAATTCTCCCTCCTCTACCAAAATGCTCAGACATGCACTGTCTCTGTTTGGTTACTGTGACTACCTCGCCCCTATCAGTGCCCCTACTCTAGCTTCACGCACTGACAATGAGACCCTGGAGGTCAGAGACCACTTGCTACTCCCCGTTTCCCTGCCCACTGGCACAGTGCCTTGCGTGTGCTTAAGATTTCCCTTCAGAAGCAGGAAAGAGAGGTTTTCTGGTTGTCTTTGTTGTCACTGTCGTTGGAATTACTGCTGCCAATGATGGTGATGCTGGTGGAGCTGACAAAGGTGTTGATGGCACTGGTGGTGGTGGCGATGGGTTGACGTTGCTGGTGGTGACAGTGATGTAGTTGGTGGTGCAGATGGTGGTGCTGCTGCTGCTGGTGTTGGGGGTGGTGTTGCTATTGTCGGTGATGACTGTGTTGCTATTATTATTGTAGTTGCTGGGATTGGTGGTGGTGGAAGTGACGGTGATGCTATTGTTGGAGATGATGTTGCAATTGCCGTTCTTGGTGGTGGTGGCAGTGGTGTTGGTGGTGGTGGCAGTGTTGTTGTTGTTGTTGTTGTTGGTGGTGGTGGTGGTGGTGGTGGTGATGGTGTTGTTGTTGTTGTTGTTGTTGTTGGTGGTGGTGGTGGTGGTGTTGTTGTTGGTGGTGGTGGTGGTGGTGGTGGTGTTGGTGGTGGTGGTGGTGGTGGTGGTGTTTTGACAGTGGTGGGTTTTGTCCTCCACTTTCCCACAAATTGATTGGAATATATTGTCATGTTGCATTAGAACAATGGACCACATGAATCTGAAATGATTTCCTCCAACCCAAGAAATCATACATCAACAACATTCCAATACCTTTCACAGGTAGCTCAATTTTCAGGCAGTTCATAACTCCAAAAAAAAAAAAAAGGTGTAGAGAGTAGCTATAAAAATGTATACTTATAGGCATTTGCAATATTTGTTCACTGTGTTTTTCTGTATGTTTGAATTATTACATGGCTAAAAGAAAAGGTGGAGAATAAAGGTGTGCTTTGGGGACACCAAGGAAGAATCACCAGTTCTCCTCAGAGAGAGATTAAAAGGATCCGCGGAAAAGGGGAGATGCTAGTTGAGCCTTGAAATACTCAGAGATGAGTAGGCCTGTCTGACAGGGTTGCGGGGGGTGGTACCCCGAGCCGAGGGAGCAGCCTGACCAAGGCACGTGGCACGAAACAGCATGCCACACTCAGGAACACGTGGGGCCTCTTACAGACATGTTATGTCCCTACTCCACTCCTCAGTTTCCTCATCTCTAAAATGGGGCTAGCACAACTACATCATGAGTGCGGTCTTTAACTGATTCACTGACTACCACATTCCTCAGCACCCAGAACAGTGCTTGGTACCTAGCAGACACCCATTAAGTAGTTGTAGAGAGAGCGAAGGAAGGAAGCTGGGAGGGAGAGAGGTGAAGGAGAGAGGGGAAATAAGGAAGGAAGGGAGGTAGGGAGGCAGGGAGGGAGGAAGGAAAGAAGGGAGACACCGTAGTTAATACCTAGGAGCTCACAGGGTAGGTCTCAAATCAGTTCCCCAAAGGCCCCGATCAGCTGACTTTCCTGCTTCCCCTGCACTTTCTGAAGGCGCTCCCCGCACTCCACCAGTGCCCTTCCTTTCTTCACGTTTCTCCCTTGATCTCCCCCCTCCCTCCCCCCTCCCACACCACCGCTGCTTGGCCCCCTGCCTCCCATGTTACAGATTAAAAACAACAGCCAAGCCGGCATTTACTGACTGTCAAACACCTCTTTGAGTTTCCTCAGAACAAACAGACTTAGCTGACTTTTTTGTTTGTTTTCTTCCTTTTTCTGAGCTGCTGAGCTGTCCCTGGCATTGTGCAAGAGGTCAGGGGGAGGGACTGTCAACAGCTCCCTAATGTAGGTTCCTACCCCAGAATGGGGTCCGGGGTTTTATGGGCCTGAGCAGGGGAACGCGCGCGCGCACACACACACACACACACACACACACACATTGCTGTTTGCTTTCTCAGACAGGTCTGGCATCCCCCGTGGGAGAGGGAAGGCTGAAACACAGAGCCCCTGCTTCCCTAATTGGACATGAAAACAGTTTGGATAAATGGAGACATGTCACCCTGACTGTGTAATCCCTTCCCGGAGAGCAGGAAGGCTGAAGGCTTTGCAGGACTTTTGTTTTTTGAACTTTGTTTTTAAATTGTAGAAGTTTCACAGGAAAACATTCATGTGTTTTGTATAATAAAATCAAAGCTAAAAGGCCCCAACCCAACCTTTAACTCCACACGCCGAAGGAAATGCTGACAGTTTGCTGCTTTAGCGCGCATCCATCTGTTCATTCCGCAAGTACTTCCTGAATGCCCCCCCCCGCCCCCCGCGTCAGAGGCGGCTCTAGGTTTGGGGGGGCGCAGTGGTGAAGGCAGGCAGACCCTGCCTGCACTAGGGAGTTTCTCTTTGCAGCCCCCAAACAAAGCCATGGCTTTTATAAATCTGGGAGAGACCTGGTCACATCTGTCTCATCTCACATCTCCCTCACGGGAGGACTGTACAGACCTGCCATTCTGTTGCCTAATTTTCTGTATTTAAAAATACATCCTGACCGCTTTCTCCCTATCAGCCCATAAACTTTTCCTTTAGGCATTTCAAATGTTGCACAGTGCCCCATTGTTTAAATGCACCGTCGTGCACTTAAAAAGTGCTCTGGAGATGGATATTTGCGTTGTTCGCAAGCTGATTTTTAGAAGTGAGATTTCTAAAGAGGGAAAACAATTGACAATCCAACAGATGCGGCAGAAGGGGCTAACGATTTTGAACAGTGAAGGGCTAACTTGATGCCTTCGCTCAGTTTCACGGACTCCATCCATGTCGCCTTGAAAGGACAGGGGATTGACCTAGGACACTCAGGGCTTTCTTGACATTTCCTTGGCATAAAGCAAGGATCCACCTTAAGAAACACTCATTTTGACCTGTCTTGTGGGGTGGTAATTATCTAGTTATATGTTGGTTTCTACTGGGAGATCACGTGCTTCTGCAAAGCCAGTCTTATCTTCCCAGTGCCTAGAGTAAGACTAGGGACAGAGGAAGTGCTCAGTTAAAGCCTGTGGAAGGAATAACTAATTAAAGAATATAGGAGAAAGCAAGTGAATGGCTGAATGGATGTTGGATAGGTGGCTGGCTGGATAAATGCACGACTGGCTGAATGCATGAGTAGAAAGGTGGATAGATGGGTAAATGGGTAGATACATAAAAATATGGAGGAGTGGAGGAGTGACGGGATGAATGAATGAGCGACTGAATGAATAACTTAATGGATGAGGGTGAATGAATAAAGGAGCACATGCATGAATAAGGGACTGTGTGGAGCGGTGGATGGATAGATGGATGATGACTAATAGCCAAAGCTATATGATTAATAAAGTATAAAGATGATTACTTAGCAAAATAATTCATTGGTTATTGAAGAGTACCCCCATCAGGCCCTTTTAATAAGCTCCTTGGTTGCAGTCAACGTTGTAATTCAATTTGCACACTGCTCACGGGGGGATGCGCCAAGTGTGGTACCCGGACCCCATGCCAACTGCTCCCAGAGCCCCAGGCTGAGTGCATCGTGGAGTCCCACAGATAGTAACTAATGAGGGTGATGAATAAGAAGGAAGAGGTTCTGTGCCTATCGGGGCCACATGTCACGTAAAGCCCCATCACCAACATCTGCTGTCCCACATCTAGAACAGAGGGGATTCCATGGCAGGAACAACTGGGGCCTGAAAAATCACTACCTGAAACTACCATCTTCCTGAATGTTCTTCCTCCTGCCCAGAGTGTCTCAATGCTCAAGCCATTGCTCAGAAATTCAAAGTCCCCCCCTCTGTCTCCATGGGTGCCAGACATCGTGGGCCATCATTCCAGAGGCAACAGAGATTAACCAGTCACTCCACTTTGGAGCAATGCGTCACCGGGCTTCTGCCCCAGCTTGCCTGTCAAGCCCCTCTGACCTGGCCAGGAGCCTCGGGGTCTCTCCATCCCTTGTCCCAGCCCTCAAAGGCCATCAGTTAAACAAACCACCCTGGGAGCCAACAGCACACCCTCCAGGGCAAACAAGCCTTGACCCCAGGGAGGTCAGCAGCCAGGAGGGTGGGGCGGTGCAGCCAGGGAGCTTGTCTGAGGCTTGTCTTCCATTGCTCTTCCTGATGGACAGCAGTGCACTGGAATCTGCCCCACGCCCGGGAGGAGGGAAGCGGCAGCACGCCTCGGGGGCCTCCCCCATGCAGCGCCCCATTCCATCCTAAGAGGTAGGGAGCAACGTTCTGAAAAGAAGACTGAGGCTCAGAGAGGTGAAGCGGTTTGCCCAAGGTCACCCAGCTACCAAGGAGCAGAATGAAGATTGGAGGTCAGGTGTGCCTTTTCCCAAAGCCATTTAAAAAAAATACATTTCAACTTGTGGCTGGACAGGTCAACCATGGGAGCTGTCCCCCAGCCTGGTGTCCTCGTCATGGAAAATCCTAAATATCAGGATCTATAAATGCTTATTTTTGTCAACATAAGAAATGTGTCCAAGAAGGAGGTCTGCCATAGCTCAGAAAACTTGACCATTCTTGCGTGCCCCTGAAGACCAGGTGGGCACAGTGGGGAGCCCCAGCCCACCCAGGCCCTGTTCTCAGGGAGTTTTCAGTTCAGTAAGGAAAGGGGCTACCAAGCCAAGACTCACACACAAATGAATCTAAAATTATACACAGTGAAAGGGACGTCCAGAGGCACTGTGGTAGCTAACAGGGGCTTCTCCAAAGAGCAGGCGGCCAACAGCTTCCTGGGGGGTGGGGGAATGCTGAGTGCACCCCGCCATTCTCTGGCTTGAAACAGTTTGCTCGCTCACTCACTCCCTCCCTCACTCGTCCATCCATCCATTCACCCATCCATCTAACGTGGATTGCATCCAGCACTTCCGAATTACACACAGTCCCCGTTAGAGTTGTGTCTCTGAGCGTCTCCTCTGGGGATGGTTTGTAGGTCTTGGCATTGCCGCGCCGTGAACCCCGAGAACACTGCACGACAGACCCCTGTAATGACCTCGGGTGGTTCCCTCCTTGCATTCATGTTATTCTCACAGTTAAGGTCATACTACTAAGAAACGTATCCTTCGATATCTATCCTGGAGCACTGTCCCATGCCATTAACATTATTTTCAATATTCCCATAATTTGGTTATCAAAGACTTTTAAGTAGGAGAGGACATACTCTGAGCAGTTTTTTTTCCCCACTGTAGAACGTTAATTCTGGGGCAGTATGGAGGACGAAAGGACGGGGTGGTGAAGGAAGGACAACAGTCTGGGGGAATGGTCTGGAAAAACACTGGAAGTAAGAGAGCAGCCAAGTGCGCTGGCTAAGGATGCGGCCCTGGAAACAGGCCGCCTGCATTCACGTGAAGGTGTGCGTACGTACTAGCAACGTGGCTTTGGGCGAGTGGCTTAACCTCCCCCGGAAAACACCGCCTGCGCCTCAGGTGAAGGAACATCTGCACTTTGGGGAAAAGAAGGGGTGCCAAGGCTCACTGATAGGAGGCCCTGAAGAATTTCTGGGGTCCTCAGACTCTCCTGACCTGCAGCTGCCAGAGGGCACGTCGACAGGGCAGGTGGGGGAGCTGAGCCAAGAGTATTGTTCCCTTCAGCCTTGGGGTTCCGTCCTGGGCGAGGGGGACAGGGACGGGGCCGAGGGGCTTGGTTGTGATGGGGCAACCCAACCTGCCAGTCCAGTCCAAGTCTGATAAAGTCATTGTCCCCGGAAACTTGTACATACATTCTTTCCCACAAAACGTTTCTGTGCCAGGCGCAGTGCTGGGCTCGAAGGCAAGATGGCCTTTGCCCTCAAGCGTCTCCAGTGAAGGCGGATAATTATTTCTGAAGAGACCTTTTCAATACACTATAGTCGGTGTGACTCACTGTTCGGACACCATCTCACCAACTATCTCTAAACAAGCAAAAAGAGGCCCCACTCTATTTAGCTGCGTATACAGTATGTGCCATTAATTTTTCAGACATATCTCCTACATGATCTCTGAAAGGGTAAAGTGATCACTTCATTTAATTAAGATGCAAGAATGCTTGGCAGGTGGTAGCTGCTCAATAAATATTGAATGAATAAATATTAAAATAGTGACGAATACTGAGTACATAAATTGAGTGATCTAACCGTCTAGGACAGAGACCAACTAGCTGCTCGCTCAACCCACACTTCCATTTTCCTCCCCAGCTGGTGGAGAGACGGTGTTTCCCAGCTTCCCCTGCAGTTAGGCATAGCTATGTGACAATGGGGTGGGACCGAAGTGGTAACTGCACATCTACTCCAGGCCTGTACACGTCACCCATGATGGTCCCCTCCCTAGTGGAGGCTGGTTATAAGACAGAAGGTATCCGGGGCCCTGGCTGATCACATGGAAGACATCCCACCATGAGGAGCTCCTGACTGGCCCTTAGAGAGAGAAACACTATCACCGGGCAAGGCCACTGTCATCTCAGGCTCCTTTGTCACAGCAGCGAGCCTGACCTGACTCAGCTACTCCCTCCCTGCTGCCCATGCTCAGGCCCACCGTCAATACATGGGGCACCTTCGTGTGAATCAGAGAAAGGCACCCCGCCTGTTCCCTGTGCTCTCTCTGGCAGGCCGGTATTTCCCAAACATCGGTCATTCCTGTACCATCTTCATGATTTTTCCAACATCTGCATACGGCCTGTCCAAAGGTACACAACGATGTTCTCCATGCCAAGTCACTTTGTTGTCAAATACGCTTCTTTCAAAAGGTGGCTTAGTATTGCTACATACATTGGAAATCCAGGGTCCTTTGCTCCAAGTAGCAAGTCATCTTAAAAATGGACACAAACACAGTTGCTGAATTCTAATCAGATAAGGCTGGGAGGGCTCTGGCCTGAAGGGAGCTCTGTTTCTGTCTGAGAGGTCAGCAACTGTTGGAGGGGGTGTGGAAGTAAGAGCACCAGGCTGGGATCTGCTGTCTGAAGGGATCAAAGGGAATGAGAACACCTAGAAAAGGGACTGTCTCTCACGTGGTTTCATGTCATATAACGTCCTGTCCTTGTGCCTCCTTACAGTCTCTCCCAGATGAAGAAACATTGTTCTGGAAGATCCCTCAGACGACACGTGGTCAGACTCACTCTGGTTCCTAAACATGTGCTTAGGAACAATGACACACACGGTCTCCGGGATTCGCTTCTCCCCCGCGGCGCACCCGCCCCATCCCCACCAGCCCCAGCATGCAAGCCTGCAGAGGTTGCAAAACCGAGTGCAACCCTCAGTCCTCCCAGGGGGAGTCGCCTCTGTTCATCTCCCTCTGCTCCCCACCCCCCACTGGGTAATCGGCCCCAAAGTCCCTCTCTCCATATCTGCCTCTCTTTTGTCCAAGCCATACTTTTCCCAGGAAACTGGAACTCAGGAGGTAACAAACATGATTCCCACAGATGCCCCACGACCACCTCCCCTCTGAGTACCAGGGGAGGGGAAAGGGAAGCAAACATGTAAGACAGGGGCACACACACAGCAAACCCCCCGAGGAAGACAGCTGCGTGTGCTGGGGGTGTGTGTGTGTGTGTGTGTGTAAGGGGGATGGTGTTCTCAAATGCCCCTGGCAGTCTGCTTAATAGGTAGTTATTATTTTAATGACTTTGTGATTTGATTTGCAGAGAATGGAGTGTGCACTTACAAAAGATTTCCAAGGTCCACTGCAATTCATAAAATAATAATACAGGGTTCGGCTCAAATAATGCCCCCCTTTTTTTATTATAAAATCCTTTGTTACAAAATCACAAGCATGTAATTCTGTAACATAACAATATCATACTCAAGCATACCACATATTTTAGGTGAAATGATCAAATTCAAAGTATAAATTATTACACCCATATTATTACCCTTCCAACCACACTCAAGCAGGCGTTACTTCTGCTGGGCCCTGTATTTTAAAATACTTTAAACATGTAAAATTTATTATTATTATTCTACAGTGCTACCAGGAACTCTGCCACAAACCAGCTGCACGATCTTTGGCATCTTCGGTGAGCGGCACTGCCTCTCTGGCTCTTGTCTCCTGACCTGTAATATTTCAGCCTGATGCTCCTTACAGACCCATCCAGCTCCAAGCAGTTAGTATTTTATAATTCCATAAAGCATGTACAAGTCACAAATAACTCCATAAAGCCACTGTCACTGGGGGAGACAGCACAGAGCTTTGCCATCTACTAGCTGTGTGTCCTTGGGAAAGTGACTCAGTCACTCTGTCCCCAGTATTCTCCTCTCTGTAAACAGGGATGAGGATAGTACCCACACGGTTAGACCATGGAGAGGATTAAGCAAGTTAATCCATGTAAATTGTTCGGTACGGCAGCTGGTATAATGCACTAATTAAGCACAGTCGTGCTGGAACCTCAGCTGCATGGCCCCCTTCATGGCTCAGTTTCCCTGTCTGTCAAACAGCATACTCCTCACGGAGTTGTTGTGAGGACTGAGTTAGTAGCGTGGCTGGTGCATGGCCAGCTCTCACTATGCAGTGGCGGCTATTACTGCCGCGGTGGTGGTGGTTACTTCCCTACAGTGCCCTGGGACCAGGTGAAGTGACCTCAGCAGGGGAGAGGGCTCCCCCACAGGAGTTGGGACTCTTTTAAGACTAGAAAGTTCAGAAATCCAGAGACAGGCGGAGGAGCTCTGCCTAACACCCAGTCCCCAGGCAGCCTGAACAGCAAGGAAGGCAAGGTAGGGGGAGGAGGGCAGAGAAGACTGGAGGAGGGAGGGAGGGGTGCGGGAGGGGAGGGAGGCAGCAGGGCCCCCAGTTCATCACTGCGCTCTGAGGATTACAGGAAGACTCCCGGGGGCCCCCTCAGCCCGGCCTCGGCCTGGGGGATAAGCAAACACGATCTTTGTGGTGTGCCTCTGTTGAGTAACCAGGGCAAACTCTCTGTGTGTGTCTGTCTTCCTGCCTTTTATTCCACTAATGACAGAGAAAGAGAAGAGAGATTTCCCTTTAGAAAATCAGGAGACAAGAGGAAAGCATTAAAGGCTGAGAGCCCAGAGGGCGTGTGTACGATCTACCCACACAAGGCAAATTCCTTGTCTCTCTAAATCCTTCCAACTGTTCCTCGGCCAGGTGCTGGCAGCCAAGTTAACCATTGTCACACAAGAGATGAACAAGTTCAGGTTGGCTCTCGGGACCCATGGGTGTTGGAGACAAAGAGACAGAGGTCTTTACCGCGGATGTTCTAAGAGGTTGGCTGCGAGAGGCTTCTGGGGACAGGAAGGTTGGACAAGACAAAAGAAGCCAAGCAGCCCTTCGTAGCAGAGGATTTGTCTTGGGTTCTTGTCTCATCTGCTGTGGGACCCTGGGCACACCCCTCTCCTTCTCTAAGTTTTCATTCCCCCATGTGAGAAATGAATGGAGAGCAAGAAATGGCATCTCGGTTCTAGTCTCACCCTTCGAGCTGAGGCTGTTGGGCGGGCTCTGAGTCAGCCCTGGGGAGCACAGGGGGACGGCACAGAGAGACAAATACCGCGAGCTCTTCTGCAGCAACGCCGACCCACATCCAACGAATATGGCCAAGGCCGCGTCTCACCGGGCCTCCTTTAATGGGACATAGAATAGGTGGTTCCATTACATTCTTTTCCCATGCCTGGGCCCAGAGAAGGGATCAGACCCTTGGTGATAAGAATTTAGAATGAAAACGTTGTTCTCAGTAACAGAATGCAGTTGCTTAAGTGAGGACCTATTCATCCGTTCTTCCACGGAGCACTCCAGTCATCCATCCATCTGTACATGAGTGCACATTTCCATCATTAATCAATCCATCCATCAGTTTATGACTGTACCCATGCATCCGTACCTGTACTCACTTGTGCATATGCGTGGCGCGAATTCTGGGCAGCAAAATTCGTATTACCATGGCAGGCGCGTGAATAAATTCACACGTAATGCACTGGACTAGAAATTCCGGGACCACACATGTCCCCTTCATTATCATCTTGGAGAGGCCCCGACCGCATCCACTGGCTTTTTATTGCTGTTTCTCAGGCACTTTACATCTGAAAGGTCTTCATTAATTATGCAGGGATTGTAGATTTGCATTAGGTGGCAGATGCCCAAGGTGGCGCAAGAAGAGGACAGATATGCAAATGGATACACAATAGGCTTGGGCCACTCACTGGTCTGAGGAAGTTAGGCATGCATTAGCATAAGTTCTTTTGATTCCGGGAGAGAGAGGTTTGAGCAAGAGCAAGTTTTAAATCTTAAGAAATAGACTATCCTGATTTACCCACAGGAAATTCCACTGTCACACACGTGGGTCCTGCTTGCCATCCTATGTTCCATGGGAGTCCTTGCTCCCTTAGACGCGAAACATTAGAACTACAATTCCCACGGTGAGATGCATGAACTTCCTTTTTATGAGTACATATACATGTGTCCATCCATTCATTCAGTCATCCAAACTTCCATCCATCCATTCATTCACTCACCCATACATGCGTAAACACATGAACACATGCATCTACACAGGCACCCATCCTCTCACCCGTGCATTTACATAGTCACTCATCCAAAAACTTTATCCATCCAAATATCCATTCACCTGTTTATACATATACCCACCCATTCATGTGTTCATACATCTACCCATGCGATTATCCATTCATCCATGAACCCATACATGCACCCATAACTGCATACCTATCTACCTACTCACACACTATACAGCTTTCTACTCATCATTTATCAATATGTGCATCCATTCATTTATTTTTCCATTCAGTGATGCGCCACCTTCCATTCCTCCATCCATCTGCTCTTTGCAAGGGGACACAGAGAGTGAAGACCCTCATCCACTCCTTTGAAGAGTTCACTATGTATTGACAGACAAGAGAACAGACGTTTTCAATAAAGTGTGAAAACTCTTATGATAGAAAGCAAAGAGACAGAGGTGAGAATGGGGAGAATATGGCCATAAGAACAACTACCAGCGAAGAAACCATTCCTGTGTGCTTGGGTCATTGCCGATCCCTCCCACCAATTTTACGAGCTCAATATGATGATCCTCCCCGTGACGGTGAGGAAACCAGGGTGTGAAGAGGTTATTAGTTCTCCAGTCACACAGCAGGTCAGTAGCATAGCGAAGACTCAAACATCTTTGTCTGAGAGCCCAAGCCTCTGCCCCACAGTCGCTCATTCCAATGAAAGCAGCACAGGAATGAAAGCAAAGAAAGTCAGAACTTCCTGAACTTATCAAAAGCCCCAGGCCAGAGGGGCTCTGAAGATCTCCCATCTGGGCAAGTAAACGTATCACAGGGGGCGGGGACAAGGGGCAGGGGAGCAGGTGAAGGGCCATTTCCTTTCTAAAGGAATAAAAACTCTAACACCTTGTGGGAGGTATGACGATAACACTCCCCCGCCAAGTATGTCCACACCCTAGCCCCCAGAACCTGTCAACCTGTTAACCAGGCATGGCAAAAGGGACTTTGCAAATGTGATTAAGTTAAGGATTTTGAGAGGAGGAAGATTATCCTGGATTTTTGCCAGGCCCAATCACTGGGTCTTTTTTTTTTAAGATTTTATTTATTTATCTTTAGAGAGAAGGGAAGGGAGGGAGAAAGGGAGAGGAACATCAATGTGTGGTTGCCTCTGACGTGCTCCCTACTGGGGACCTGGCCTGCAACCCAGGCATGTGCCCCGACTGGGAACTGAACCAATGACCCTTTGATTTGCAGGGCAGCACTCAATCCACTGAGCAACACCAGCCGGAGCGTCTTTGTAAGAGGGAGGAAAGAGGGTCAGGGTCGGGAAGGAGCTCTGAAGTAAAAGCCAAGGTCAGAGTGATGCAGAGGCTGTGAGGAAAGGAGACCAGATGAGCCGGAAGCTGGAGAAAGACAAGTGAGCAGACTCCTCCCTGCGGAACTCCAGAAGGAATACGGCCCCGCGTGCCTTGGCTTTCGCCCGGTGTAACTGCTTCCACGTCTCTGACCTGAAGGACTGTGAAGTAATAGATTCATATTGTATTAAGCCAATACATTTGCAGTGACTTGTCACAGCAGCAATCAGAAACCAGTACACACCATTTTGGTGTATATTAGCAATATCAGCATCATTATTCACCAAGAGTTGAGAAATTCTTATATTTGACAGCAGTATCCTTTCTGATTTTGTTTCTTAAGAGTATCAACATTGAGCCCTGGCTGGTGTAGCTCAGTGGATTGAGTGCGGGCTGAGAACCAAAGGGTCACCAGTTCGATTCTCAGTCAGGGCACATGCCTGGGTTGCGGCCAGGTCTCCAATGGGCACCATGTAAGAGGCAACCACACATTGATGTTTCTGTCCCTCTCTTTCTCCCTCCCCTTCTGTCTAAAAATAAATAAATAAAATCTAAAAAAAAAGTTAAAAAAAAGTATCAACGTTGAATAACTATAAAAGTTTTATTGAGATATAATTTACATATCATAGAATTCATTCATTTAAAGCACGTACTTCCATGGTTTTTAGTATGTTCACACATATAAGCAATCACCCCTACAGTCAATTGGACAGTTCTATCACCTCCAAGAAAAGCTCTGTGCCCTTCAGCTACCATCCCCCCAGCCCAAAGCAACCATTAAGCTGTTTTCTGTCTGCACTGATTTCCCTGTTCTGGACATTACATATGAATGGAATAATATAACATGTGGTCATCTGTGACCGCCTTCTTTCACTTAGCCAGGTATGTTCAAGGTCCATCCACCTACGTCAGTACATTCTGGAAACAGGGTATATTCATAGCAATGCAGGGTTCTGTGCTGAAGTGCCTGACACAGGGTAGAGTGAGTTGAAGCGGGGAGAGAAGTCTTTGAGACTTGAAGAAACCAAGGAAGGCTTCGTAGAGGTGGTGGCGCTCACAAGATGGTAAGATTTAGATGCTTGAAGCAGGAAGTAAGAGGGGTATGTAGAAATGACAAAGAGACAGTACTGACTCACTGAAAAGGCCTGTGTTAGACAAAAGGAGAAATAATGTTTAATAAACAATGATAAAAACCATGAAAACAGTAACTGCTCACATGTCAGGTATTGTTCTAAAGGTTGCGTACACTCATTTAGTCCTCATAATGATGCTCTGAAGCAGCTTACATTACTACCCCCGTTTTACAGATGAGAAAACTGAGGCACAGAGAGAGAGAAATAATTTGACCCAGACCGCAAGCTAGAGCCGAGAGAAAACCAAAGTCAGCCAGCAGGGTGGCTGGGAACTGCAGAAGGCGAGAGAACCAAACTGCTGGATCCTGTGAGAGGCAAGCCCACAAATCTAGACAGGCACACACTGAACCTAGACTATGATTTGAATTTCCTGGCTTTGGAATCCTATCAAAGTCCCCTAACTTCTCTGACCCTGATTTCCACGCCAGAAAAATAGGGTGTGGAAATGGTTAGTGCTCAGAGGGTTGATAGAAGGATTTCTAGAAATTAGGGTCATCCAAGTAGGGACTCAATAAATACTGAAATTGGGGGATGGGTTGGGGAGGGGATGCTGCCATTCTTTTCTGTTAGGTTGGGGGCCTTAGAACCATGAGATGGAAGTCAGGCGAGGCCCCAGGATGTGCACGAGTATGTCCTGGGGGTTGAGAATATCACCTCTGGACCCTAGGCTGATTCGCATCCCAGCCTGGCCACTTCCTAGCTTGGCGCCTAGAGATAGTCACTTCATGTGACCACCGCTTCTCCACGGGCAGGCAGGTCATGGAAACAGTCCTCTCCAAGAGCTGCCCTGAGGACTCAATGAGTTAACATGCTGCACTGCGTTCCTGGGGTCGGTCCTGGCAAGGGGAAGTTCACGGTCACCATAGTGAGAGGCCAGGCCTCCAAGCCACCATGCGAGAATCTTCCAAGGACAGCCAGGCCGGCTGTGTCGGGTGCCCACCCATTATGCAGCAACTGACCGATCGCTGCAGTGCCACAGGCTCGGGGCCTCCTGCCTCACACCAGCATTCGGTATTTCACTCCCACAAGCACGTGAGCTTTCAAAAAGCAGGGCAGGGAGGGTCATTTTGCAGCTGCGCGCGCGCACACACAGGCCCCCGCCGGGATCCAGCTATTGTGTGATGCAGATGAACTTTCTACTGTTCATATTTGAGTCAGCACGAGGGAGCAATTGCTTCCCAAGTCCTATTTATGGCCGTTTTGTTTTGAAGGCGTTAGGGAGGGCGCGGGTGGCAGACGGATGTTGTTGTTTTTCTGAAAGTCTATTTGAAAAAAAAAAAAAAAAACAATACTGTGACCGCTGGGCTTTGCAACAATGAGGTTTGAACGTACGCTCTCGTGATGTTTTTCCCTTCACTCGTTTGGGCTTTTGTTGCAACTGAAATCTGAAATGACCATGGACAGATATTCTATTGTGGAGACAGGTTTTTCTTTTTCCTTTTTATCTGTAAAAAAGAGGAAACACTCTTATGGGAGACCCTAAATACTTGAATCAGCTCCCTAATGAGAATCTCTATGAGCATCTGTACTTGTAAAATCGTTAACTCGTCCATTCGAAGTATGCTTCTGTGCCGGAGCCCCGCCCTCCTCACTGGCCAGGCAGAAGGGGCCCGAAGCCTCCACAGGACCATGTAGCTCATGGGGCGAGGCGGGAGGCGTGGGCGGATGGGAATCCAATTTTGGTACTATTGTTCACTAGCTGCGGCGATGGAGTTAGCCTTTTGGAGCCTCCGTTTCTGTAAAGCAAGGATAGCAGGAATTGTTTTCAATCATCCCTCCGTTCACTTATTCGCATGCTCTCTGGACACTAACTACGGGCCAGTGGTGCCACAGGCAGGCACTGCAGACAGAGCAGTGAACAGAATGGACCCAGATTCCTCCTCGTTCTTGTGCACAATGATAGGTCACAAATAAGCAAACTACTAGGCCAGTTAAACAGAGAACCACCAGAGCGGGGAAGGGGAGTGAACTGGGGAAGTGCGTGCCCGTGTGTGTCTGTGTGCACGCTGGCATGTCTCAGAGCTGGGGGTTTAGATGGAATGGCTTAGAGAGGCCTCACCGAGCAGCTGGCCCCTGAGAGAGCCGAAGGGGGAAAACAGCAAAGCTCGCAGACACCTGGGGAAGAATGTTCCAGGCAGAGGGGATAGCATGTGCCAAGGCCCTGAGGTGGGAGTGTGCCTGGTGTCCTGGGGGGATGGCAGGGCAGCCAGGAGGGGGTGGGCGGTAGGAGATGAGGTCAGAGGTAACTTTGTAGAGTGGTCCTGAGGATTAAATCATTGGAGGAGCCACATACGTGACAGAGGTTGCAGGGACCAGGTTTTAGACGGCAAACCCATGACAGCGCAAGAGCAAAGGAGTCGCGGAGGATGAATGGATCTCTCCTGCATCCAGCGGCCCCCTAAGGCGCAGAGAGGTCTGCTGCCTTGCCTGAGGCCACTGAGCTGGTTTAGGGAAGACTTGCAACTAGACTCTAGGACTCAGCTCACTATCCCAAAGGTTAATCTTTCCCGGGTTACTGACACAGAGAAATTCTTGTTCTATCCCCTCCCCTAACCCAAAGGCCAACCGTTGCCATGGTGAAATGAAGGGACCTGCTACATGCCCTACAGGGCACAGAACAGCGTCCACCGTAAGGATCCATGCAGCCGGAGTGTTCGCAGTGCACAGCTGGGAAGGCTTGGCTTGGGGAAGACCCCCAAGTCTGTTGTTTTTTCCCCTCTCCCAACTCCCATTGTTTTAACCTCAACTCGGTGATTCTCAAGGGTGTGTGGGGAGCTGATATTACAAGATTGAATGGGGGGCGGGACCTACCGCACCCCTCCCCCTCCCCCAGAGGATTCCTGGCTAGGATGAACCCAATCCTATTTTCCTTGACCGGGATCTTTGTTGAAGGCATTAGCAAGGACTTGGGGGGAAAGGGTGGAGCCAGGAGCCAGGAGCCAGGAGCCAGCCCGGTTTTCCAAAATAAAGTCAGAGATAAGAGATTAAGATCCCTGAGACTGCTGCTCTACTGTTCACAGCACAAAGCCCTCTGCTCACCCAGGAGGGATAACAGATCTTATCAAGGGGGTAGGTCTTCTGCAAAGAGCTCAGAATGCTTTTATCCACTCACGCTAGCCCGTGACCTTTTACAAGGACCAGGCTCCAGAGACAACTTACTAGGCCAATTTAGAACTGGGGACTGGAATTGTGAGCAAGTTAATACATGACCAGTGGGAACACAGTGGGGGCAGTGAAGTTGATGAGCCCCAGTTTTCTTGGGTCTCAGCCTATTGTTCTCTTCCTTCCATGAATATTTACTGGGTACCCACAATGCATCAGGTTCTAGTCTAGATCTTAGAGATGCAACTGTGGGCAAAAGACATGGTCCCTGACCTCTGCAGACTCCCAGCAGAGGGGAAGAAAGACAAAGATGGGGGGTATGATGACTCTCAGGCTCTTCACCTGAAGGCCAAGGACCACACAGAGTGATGGAGCCTGTGACAGATGAGATCAGGAGTGTGTGGTGGCCAAGGACACAGCTACTCAGACCAAGGACCAGGGACGGCTTCTGGAGGTGGTGAGGCCACCCCAGTTTCTCTGCCCGGACCTTGCTGGTGTTCTGGACTGGATGCCTCTGCAGCCCAGAAGCCGCCCTGTGCACTGTAGGATGTTGAGCAGCACCTCTGGCCTTCGCCCATTAGATACCAGTAAGTGGCACCCTCCTCCCGCCAAGTCCTGATGACTAGACGTTGCCAAATTTTCCCCTGGGTGACAAAAACCACTCTCCCCTCAATTGTCTAAGCCATCGGCTCAGACCAAGGCGTGAAGAATATGTGGAAGGCGGGGCGGTAGAAGGCTCTGACCCTCCACTCTGTGGCCTAGAGCTGTGTGAGCCAAGGTCGGGACTGAGTATTGTTCCATAATCCACTGAAGCCACCGAAGGTTGAAAGTGAGTGAGTGTCGTGATCTGGTCTTAGTTTTCAAAAGCCCCCTCAGTGAATGCGGGGCAGGGTTGGCAGGGGTGGGGGTGGGGCGGGGTGGGTGGTGCAGGGGCGCCACAAGGAAGGTCTTCCCCCGTGAGCCAGTCTGGGGCCTGCAAGTGACCTCAGCGGACCTCATGTGGCGCCAGGACTGTGGAGAGGAGCCCCTCCCAGGCCAAGCCCGGCCCCCCAGGCTGACACATCCTCCCGGGCAGTGGTCCAGGCGCTGAGCCAGGGAGGAGTTCCTCTTCCAGGTCGGCCGGCTCCACGGGACAATGCCGACGTCCCGGTCACCCTCTGACTCAGAGCGAAGGGCCTTTCCCTTTCTGGAAAGATAGCCCAGTTTTCAAGGAGCATTAGGTGTCAACGGAGAACACTGAGCCTTCACGTTGGAGCCAAGGCACCGTGGGAGTTCTCCTGGCTGAGTCCACAGCCGCCAAAGACAAGAGACCTCGTGCCAGAAACCTGGAACGTGTGGGGCAGGGCTCACAGCGGACTCTGGGCCCATGGGGCCCCATGTTCAAAACAGAGCCTCCTTTCTGGTCCTCTCGTCTTGTACACAGGAATGACCATTTTCCCAGGAACTACAATAAAGTGCACTTAACTACAAGACAATTTTAAACTTCATTGCAGTTAAGTTCCTTATTGCTATCACTTATCACTGTTCTGGAGGTATTACTATCTTAAAGATGAACTCTAGTGCAGTGAATTGTCCAAAGTCACACAGCTAGGATGCTGGGGGATCCGGGGACTCACGCTCGATCTAAGTGGAAAGTCCGAGTTTCTGTCACCGTCCAGAATTTTGAAGCACCTGGGACTTCACACACAAACACTGAAGACTACAGATACAAACATTTCTTCAGTTCTGCCTGTTGGAATCATTAGGAACTATAATCACCTTTCTACTTTAGCTTTCAAATTTCAAAATTAAAAGAAGAAGAGAAAACAACAAACCACGGGACAGCAGTCTCACAGCTAATGAAGACAATCGTTCCCGCAAGCACTTACTGGGTGACAGCGGCGTGCTCAGATACCCTGTGCCGCACCTCCCCTTGACGTGCTGTGAGGTCAGCACTGTGATTATCCCCGTTTTGCAGATGAGCAAATCACGACTCAGCTGGGCTCAGAGATGCCTCCGGGCTACAAAGCGACAGAGCCACAACTCACAATGAAGTCGGCCAGACTTCAAAGCATCAGCGCAGCACAGCATAACTTTAGACACTGCCCACGCTGCGGGCTTCTTTCTCCCTCTGCAACCAGTGGGAGGGGCCTGGGCAGGACACCACCACCTGGACCCACGGCCTTTCTTTCCTGGAAAATAACAGGGCTTTTATGCAGCACCAGGCAAGGATCCAGGGCTCTTGACTTGGCCTTGGGAACTCTCAATAGGAACAGGCTTTTCTCCCGCTCCCAGACCCTTTCAGACCTGCAACTCTTCAGAAAACTCAGGCACCGAGGAAGGTCACAGGGACAAAGGCACCCACCAAGTGCTTTCAAACCGCATGCTCCAGCATTCTCCTTGCACCAGCCAGACCCTCTGGCACAAGATCAAATCTCTCCCCTGCATAAAGCCTCTGCATACTTTTTTTTTTTTTGCATCAGATCCAGATTCCTTTTGTAGCCCCTCCTAAGTTGACCTAGCTTGAACTCCTACCCTTCTTCCCCAATCTGACCGCACAGGCCTGCAGCTATTTCTCACGCACCCCACACCCACGAAGAGCCCTGGGCCTTTGCAGGTACCATCCTCTGTGTGCACCCCACTGTTCACTCATTCCACCTGCTCCCCACCTTTGATTGGGCCGGGAGTACCGTCAGGTCTCAGAACAGGGGAGTGCACAAGAGAAAGGAACTCGCCTTTACTGAGCACCCAAGACAGGGCCGGCAGTGTACAGCATTTAAGTTAATCCTCCCAACTATCTGATGAGGTGCTTACAGACAGACCATTGGAGGTCTAAAGAGGAACTGGTCTTGCCCAGAGCCAGCCAGCCACCAAACAGAGGCGAGACTTAAACCCACGCCTGCGGTCGGCCCAGCACCTTCCCCTCTCCACGGCCTCGGTCAAAGCTCTGAGTCGTGAGCTTGGGAAACTGTTTGGACTCAGCTCCGGGGCAATTCACTTGTCCCCATGGGAGCTGGCAGTCTTCACGAAGCCTCATTAACCTCCCAGGAGGCTGAGTGCACCAAGGAGTTGGACTTCTTGTAAAGCCAGCCCATGGACTGGAGAACGGAGCAGCCAAGGGATCTGGGAGCGTGAGTTCGCCCAGTACATCCAGGGATTGAGGGCCTCCTAGCATCCCTGCTACCTGTAACTAGAGCTGCAACAAGAACCCTGGCGATGGGGACAAGGCAGAATCTGACCAGTGACTGACACGGAAGTCCTGTCGGTATGGTTTATGGCCCCCCCTCGGGCCTCCCCAGAGGGCACTCAGCCTGATCTCTAACAACTCTGGCTCCGAGCGCAGCTGTTTTTCCATGCTACCTGCAGATCAGCTAAAGAACCAAACAACCCTTAAGTTCCCACCCAGGGCTGGTGGGTGGGTTAAGGCAAAAGGCTACCAGACAGCACATGGGGGCCTTCAGGGAAGTCCACGGAGCAGGGAAGGTGTGTCCTTTGAAGGCACTGTCGCCTGACTTCGACAAGCCCAGAAAACAACCACCTGTGAGCCACGTGTGTGTGAAGAGTGTGTAAGCAGGGCGAGGGCCCTCTGCTTCCTGCATTCCAGAGTGTGGACAGATGGGTCGCTCTCATTCAACCGTCTGGACCACTCAGGAAACCTGAGTGTCTGGGCCACGAGGCGCTCCACAGCAAGGCCGACAATTTCTGGAAAGGGCCAGAGAGTAAATATTTCCAACTTGATTGCCTCTGTTGGACTCCGAGGCCATAGCACCCAGCAGGCACAGGCGACATGTCAATGAACGCCTGAGTAGGGCTGCATGACAAGAACACAGACCAGTCCTCCAGGTTTAGCCTACGGACCATGGTCTGTCGCTCCTGCTTCACAAAGCAGGCGAGAGTCTCAGACAGGTGTACCATCAGCATTTCACAAAACTGTCTCCTGTCTAATGTAGGGAGAGGGACTTTCTTAAGGGGAAGATTTTTCCTGCAAAAGCAAATGAAGACGGCTGTGCTTCTTCTGACGATCTACCTTCCCCGGGGAACACTGAAGCAACACGGACATCTGGCCCCACCCGAATCTGGAATTGTAGGGAATCACAGGTCTGTGCACTGCTGCCCCCAGTGTGCAGGGGACGCTGGTGTGTAGTAGGAACTCAATTAAATGGGTGTTGAATGGCTGAACCTGCTGAGCTTCTGAATGCCACTCAGAACCTCCTGCGCAGGCCTCTCTCCCCTGTCCAGTCACAGCCGTGCTAGGCCCGCCTGACACGTCCGGGGAGCTGAGATGGGACGCTGTCCTAGGCCACCTAGGCAAGCTGGCGACCTTCCCTCCATCCACCTCAAGTGTGCCCTGCTCTTAATCACTATCCAGAGACTCACACTGGCAAGTAGAAAACATGCCACTGAACACTGCCACATGAATCATGCTATGCGTGTTCCATCTTTAATTACTTATTAAAAGCAGGCCAGATTTTCCTAACTGGTGACAGTGAACATGTGTTACTTTTGTAATTAAAAAAAAAAAAAAAGAACCTCTTTTCATGTGCAAACTAGGACGGAAAACCATTTCTCCAACTTCAGAGTGGTTAAGCACCACCGGCATGCCTGTTACAAACACCAGTCCCAGGCGCGGCCCCCAGCGGCTCCTCTGCACTCGTTCCGGGGCGGGGCCTTGGGGTCTGCATTGCAAGAACATGTCCCCAGGTGAGCCAATAACACAGGTGGAACTGGACCAGGCCTAGAAAAACACTGTCCCACCCAATGCCTTTAATTGGCTTCTAGCAATTGCTGCCGCTTTTAAGAGGACAGTCCCAGACATCGGCGCGTGTGATGCCCCCAGAAAGAATCTGTAATTTCAGAAAGCGCTGCGGACATCCTGCGGCTGTTCCGAAGAAGCCCCGCCTGCGAACTACCCGTGAGGGCCTTTGACCCAGGTGTTCCCCAGCTCATCTGCTAGGTCGCCTGTTTGCTCCACCTCCAAAGCCAGCAGAGGTGCCTCCACCTCCAAAGCATCTTAGGCTGCTTAATTACACTAATTGCCACCCCAGGCTGTAAATTTCATGTTAATGCTCTACCAGGTGATTCATGTGGTAAATTACACACTTAAGACTTCACCAAGGTTTACCCTCTAATCCTCAACTCACTCAAGACACTAGTGTCCACGCCCCCAGACCTGGAGCAGCTGGGTGAGAGGTGCAGATACGCAGAGACCTCACACAACGCCTCCCTCCGTCCCCGTCTCCACCTCGATTTAGTCCTTGTCATCTGTCCTCGGGCGATTGGAACCCTTCCCCAGAGCAGGCAGGGCTCTACTTGTAGACAAACGCCTGGCCAAGTCATCTGCTCTCAGGGACAGACTACAGACCATTGAGGAGGAAGAAACTAGACAAAGGATTCAATCTTCACCTTTTAAATGCCTGTCTCTACATCTGTCTGTCCTTGCTTTCCTCATACCTGGCAGAAGCTGCCAGATTAATCTTCCGAAAGCACTACTTTGATTGTGCCACTCACAGCTCAGACACCTTCTGTGGCTCCCACAGGATACAGTTTTAAACCCACACCTTGGAAACTGAGTCTCAGAGCCCAACCCCGCTCCAGTTATCTGCATAGCAAACCACCTCAAGCTTCATGAAATGAACGACTCTGGTGTATTATTCTCATTTCTCTGGGAGGTGACTGGGCTCAGCAGAGCAGTTTGTACATAGAGTCGCCCATGTCCCTGGAGGCAGAGAGTAGCTGGGGTGGCAGGCTCCTTAACTCACACGAGCGGCACCTGGATTAGGACACCAACAACTTGAGCTCCTAGGGAGCCTCTCTCTTGTCTCTGTGACCACGTGTTCCCTCCAGCACGGCAGCTTCCGGACACACCCACGGCTCCAAAGGTGCAATGTCCCAAGAGCCAGGGTCAGGCAGAAACGGGATCTCCTTCCATGTCCTGGACTCACAAGTCACACGGCATCATTTCCACCCAGGAAATGCAAGCCTCCAGAATCGCCCACGTTCGAGGTGGAGCATGAACACTGGCCTTGGCTAGGAGGCCTGCCAGGGGCCGTGCGAGCACACTTTAAAACCACCACGGACCCCAAGCTCCTCTTCAAGTATATGGGCCTGGATTTCACTTTTCAAACAGGCCCCCTGCTTCCAGTCACTCTGCTCCACTTACAATTTAAAGATCACCTTGACCTTGCCCACACCGTGCCAACATCTGCCCTGCCTTCCCTGTGAGGAATGGCCCCCTCGGTCCTGCCAGCCCGGTGCATGGGCTCGGTCTCTTTTTCATGCCGGCTGTCGTTGGTGCGCATCAGCGGACAGCTAGCCATTCTCTGCTTTGTGGCACCTCTTCTGCCCCGTCTCGCTGTCTGGTGTAAATCTTTTAGGATTTAATTTCTCGTGTGTGGCTACTTTATCTCTTCAGCCAAGTCTTCGTCGTCATCACCATCTACTGAGCGGTTCCCCTGGGTCTGGCACAGTCCTTGGTCCTTCGCCAGCAGTTACGCGCCAACTCTGGACAACAAGTGGGAAACCCAGGGATGAGGGACTCATTCTTCCTGAGAGAAATGAAGGCATCGACAGGTGATCTTACACGGCCAAGTTCACAGTTCTTTCTCCCAAAGCCTAACCTCTATCCCCTTTGTGAACCTGTCTTTTATTTTCATTAGTGTGATTTCCATCGCCTCTCTCAGGACGCTCGGGACATTGCCAATTCGTTTTCACTTCCTCTACTTCGATTTAATTTCAATTTCTTTATCTGGGGTCAGGGCACAGTGTCAGACGGAAGCCTAGCACAAAGGAATGTCTTAGGATTAAACAAAAGAGTACGCAGTTGATGTTTGGGGACCAACAGAGATGAACTTCAGTGGTGAGGATGCCAGCACGCGTGGAAAAACTCGGAGATCACTCATCGGGTCTTCTGCTAGTTCTTGAGCCGCTTTGCCACCTGGTCCCCACCCTTCTTAGACAAACACCACATTCCAACCCGCTCTGTAAGCTCCGGCTTTCCTTCACAACCACCATGCCCCCCCAGCCTCCCCTTCAAGACTAGATCTACCTCCTGATTATGGCCTATTATGGGCTGAATTATGTCCCCTAAAAAAAAAAAAAACAGGTTCAAGTGCTAAGCCCAAGTCTTGTGAATGCGACCGTATTTGGAAATGGGGCCCTTGCAGATGTAAGCAAGTCCAGAGGAGGTCATGAGGTGGGCCCGAACCCAGGGGGACTGATGTCCTTAGAAGAACAGGGGAAGAGGCACACAGGAGGAAGGCCATGGGGACAACAGAAACGGAGCTTTGAAGGGAGGCAGCCAAAGGTTACCTGCCAGTACCGGAGGCTGGCAGAGGGCAGCCAGGCTTCCCCGCTCCAGCCTTCGGGGGGAGCATGGCCCCACTGACAACCTTGATTTTAAGCGTCTGGCCTCCAGAACTGTGAGAGCATAGACTTCTGTTGTTGGAAGTCATCCAGCTGGTGGGACTTCGTGACGGTGGCACGAGGAAAGTTGCACTCCCTGCGCTACGGTGCTTCCTTAGCAGCCCTCTGCCCTGCCTGCCGGCGTGCCCTCGATAAATCGTCCTCACACGCAGGCAGGAGCGGAAGACCCCCGTCCAGCCGATTAAGGGCTATCACCATTCACATCGGCCCAGAACGACACAGCCACTGGCTAGCACCCATTCTTCTGGCTTCTCCTCTCACTGGGACACTCAGTGCGGCCTGTGAACTCAGAAGGGCCCGCAGACTCGTGTCTGCCCGTGTCACGGACTGAAGCCCGCCGCGAGCCCCGAGCAGCGTATCCTGAGGATCTTCAGTAAAGTCCTCACCCTCTGAGCAATTAACTAATGGGCGGTTGCAAGTAATTAGACTCCTCTCCGAGTGCCCCGGCCAAGCCGCCGTGGAAGTCTGAAAGCAGGCCTCCAAACCAGGGAAATAAACCTGAAAGCTCCACGTATTGAATCAAACTCCCTGCCTCAAATTCTTATGGTAAAAACCGTATTCAGCCGCTAACCTTTCTCCTAAATTGCCCATCCAAGACAGACCATTATTATAATGAAACATCTCGGCCAGGAGTGTTCTTGTTTCAGCTAAAAGGTTTTCTTTCCCACTGCTGTGCGCACGGCGCTGCCTTCATCTGGCGGAACATCCCCTTAGCTGTCGTGAAAGGACTTCGACAGGTCCCTTTATAGGTTATTTGATTTGCTTCATTTCGGCGTGTGGGTCAGCACGCCCCAATTCTAGTGATGATGAAGACTGGACAAGATGGGGCAGCCTCAAGAAAGGAGTCTGGAGAGAGAGTCATCATTTTAGTGAGGGAGACATGGGAGCGAAACCTCAGGTTCTAGAAGGTTCCGCATCCCTCTGCCCTCCGGGAGACCGAGATTGCTGC
>PVJI01001004.1:64681-207339 GCA_004026765.1 Micronycteris hirsuta
AACTTCAGGGAGACGGGGGCGGGGGGGGGGGCGCGGCGGGGGGTTGGGGGCCTTGTCAAGACTTGAAGGATGAGGGCTTACGTACCGATTGGCCATTGGAGGGTCCATGTGTGCGACATCCGAGTCTCCCTTCTCTTCCAGTGTCCTTCCCAGAGGTCTCGAACGGGGGTCCCAGCCCAGCCCCGGCCCCCAAGATGCTCTTTTTCATCGGTCTGGTGTTGCTTGGTCTTACGTTTTCCTTAATGCTTTTCTACAGAGCAGTACAGTGATTTTCAACCGGTGTTGGTGTGCCGCAAGAAATTTTAAAACGTGCAATACCTGCCTATTTAGCCAGGGGCACTGACCCTTTTCCCTCAGATTGTCACATAAATGACACCCACCAACATACCAATAGCCGTCCAGTGTGAGTGAATCAAAATTATACCTCATTTTTTTTTTTTTGTCACGTTGGCAAACAATATATATATTTTTTTTGGTGTGCCACAGAATTTTGGTAATTAGTTTGTATGGCTGCGAGATGAAAAAGGTTGACAAATCGCTGGAATAGTAAGATAAAGAAAATGGGAAAGTTCACATTAAAATGCCAGTTCCTCTTGAAAAACCAAAAAACCGGGCCCACTGGGCTGCTATCTCCTGGCCTCAGTTCTATGGGGAATACCCCCTCCCCGCCCACCTCCCTCCCTTCTCTCTCATGCCCAGCTCTGCTGAGCAATTGAGTTTGAGACCCTCCCCTCATCTAACTGCTAGGCAACACTGCCCCACTGTTTTTCTAGAGGAACAAATCAATGGCCATCCTTTCCACAAAGACTCTCCATCCTCCTGACAGAAAAATTCTCTCCTGGTCCTACTGTCCTGCTACAGGTTTGCCTGATTCATTTGGGGATAGAGCTTCCCCTCTGTCTGGGTTATCCCTATAACTTCATGCATCCTTCATGACGCTGCACAGATGTCACCTCCTCCATGAAGCCCTCCTGGATTGCTCCTCCTCTGGCCCACTCCAAGGCAGGTTGAGCACTCCTCATTTGTGCTGCTATTAGCAGTCTGCTTCCCCCCCCCATCCAATCTCTTACCATCCTGCATTGAAATGCCTGTTTCCTCTCGGCCCCCCGTTGCTGGGCAGTGAGTTCTGTGTAGGCAGGGGCTGAGCCTGAGCTCTGTAAAGGGAGCACAAAGTTTGGAGCCCGGCCCCTGGGAGGATCCTGAGAAGTGTCTGCAGAAGAGAGAGAAACTAGGGCAGAAAGAAAGGGCGGGCTGTGTTGCCCAGGACAGTGGGAACACTGACAGCGGGAATGCAGAATAATAATCGTCATAATAGTAATAGCACCTGACACCTACGGAGAGAGCAGGGCTTTGTATGTGAGTCTTTTACAAATTAACTCATTTGGACTCAGGCTACGTCCTCTGGGAAACAGATGCCTAGATGTACTCAGACAGTCAAGAGATTTCTCTAGAGTGCCTGTGGCAGATCAAGGTGGGGGAGGGAGGGGGCAGGAGGAGGACTGGGCAGGGAGAGCCTGAGGCTGGCTTGGAGAAAGGTGCTGGGGGATGCCCAACCAGCACCGCCCATCAGAGGCCTCCCGAATGGCCCGGCTTAGTCACGGGGTGGGGGCAGCCCCGGGAGAGTGAGAAGCCGGGGTGGGCGGGTGGCTGGAGGCCTGTATGGCTCAGTCCCACCGCTGCTGCACCCGCTGAATCTGCACAAAAACCCCTGAGGAGTCGCCTTTATTATTGTTGTATTCCAGAGGAGGAAACTGAGCCTCAGCAAAGTGGGGCGACGTGACCCAAGGTCACTCGAGCGCACACACATGGCTCTTATGGACAGAACCAGAGAGCAGCACGGGTGGGGCCGGCCCCCAACTGTGTGGAGCCACCCTGCCCGAGGACTGGGGACCTCAGCAGCCCTGGGAGAAAGACAAGGATGGCTTGCAATGGGGCTGATGGCCCAAGGCACATTTTACTCAGAGAGGACACATGAGACCCTGGGCGGGGGAACTGACTTTTCCATTCTAGATCTAGTTCTGGCTGGCGGGCAGGCCCAGGACTCCTGGCTTCTCTGCCTCCCAGAGGAAAGAGACTTGGAGCTTAGGGTTGACAAGGTGAGCTGCCACCAGCTCCCTTGTCAACCCCTCCCCACCCCATATAGCATGGATAACAAAGGCCAAAGCCTAAGTAACAACCTCCAAGTGCCAGGGACTAATGAAGCTTTACATCTTCGCACTCGGTCAATTGGTCAACCGTTAACCCTCCAGGCAGCCCTGAGGTGAAGGCACCTTTATTCCCCGCCCACTCCACAGAGGGTAAGATTGAGGCACAGAGAAGGGGGAAGTCTTATTCCAGGCCACGGCTTGTAAATGGCAAAGCTGAACCACAGACGCCCCACCCTTGAGGGCTCTGCCTGCTCCAGCAAAGCAAATACAATGAATGAATTGGCCAAGCATAGTGTGCGAACAAGAGCATCTTTGGAAAAACAGCAGTTTTTCTTGATCTGTAAAATACAGATGCTGTTCAAATCAGGTGCTGTTCAGCAGCGTCGCATTGATGTCAGTCCCCAGCATAGTGCCCTGGCCCCCTGGATTGCAATTCCCGAGGGCCTGGCAGGGGCAGGTGCCAGCGCGGGCCCCCAGCTCAGGGCAGGTGGCTGGTTCACGTTCAGGGCGGGCAGGCGCCTGGGCTGGGGGCGCGCAGCCGGCCAAGTGACCGATGGTCACCACCCTGCGTGCGAAGGGGAGGCCGCGCCCCTGCCCCTGCGCGCGCCGTGCCTGCCGCCGCCGCCGCCCCCCTGGCCGCCGGGCCGGCCACAGAGCGGCCGATTCAGACTCGGTGGCGCCGGCGCACCTGCAATGAGGCCCTGCCGCCACCGCCGGGAGCCCAAGGCCGCCGCCTGCCAGTGCGCGGCTGATAAGAGGCAGGGAGGGGGCGCAGGGTTCAGCAGGAAGGGCCAGGCTGCCTGGGTCCCTGTGGACCCCCCAGAGCACCCTCTCCCCAAAGCGCCCTCTCCTCGGGGGCTCTCCCTGAAGGCTCTGCCTTGCCCACGTCTCGTGCCCCTGACTGTGCCTCTGCTCGCGGTGCTTTCTGTTCCCAACTGTGTGCCTGCGTGTGTGTTTCCCAGTGTCCATGTCTTTGGTCACGCCCTGCCCTTTCTGTCTCACACTCCCTCATGCCTTCTCTTCTCTCCGTCACCCTTTTCTCCTCCCCTTCCGGTTTCTCTGTCTTAGCACTGAGTCGCTGCATGCGTGTCTTGCCGGCTCCCTCTCCTCCTGTTGCCCTTTCCTTTCTCTCCCTTTGGTGCTGGCTCCCTGAATCAGCCCCCCCACCCCCGACAGCTGTTGTGCCTCTCCCTCCGACTTAGGGACCCCCAGTCTCTGCCTCTCTTTCTCCTTTTCCTGTTTCTGAACCATTCCCTGCACCTCTTCCCTCTCCTCTGTACCCCTGCTCTCCTGCCCTCTTTCTCTCCATTAGCTGTATCTCCTTCCTTTTCTTCCTTGGCCCACCCTAGCTTCTGCCTCCACTCAGTCCTCTGGCCCTCTCCACTGTTCAGGGGGCAGGCCTGTGTGCAGCAGCCCAGCCTTCAGAGGCAGCTGGAGCAGGAACAGCTGGACTGGGAGGCCACAGGGGGAAAGGGGTAGGAGACGGGGGGGGGGGGGGGGGGGGGGGGGGGGGGGGGGGGGGGGGGGGGGGGGGGGGGGGGGGGTGCTCAGCAGGTGTCCTGACATCAGGAGGCAGGGCTGCACTCACCTGGGCGCCTTTCATCTGAGGTTCTGCACCACTTCACAAACAGTCATTAAGGCCCGCCTGGGGGCAGGCCAGGGACTATCAGGCCTGGGCTGTTTGGCTATCTTCCTTATTAATAAGCACCCCCTCCCTTAAATGAGTTTAGTGCTGAGGACAGAATCCCAACTGACGCCCAAGAGATTAAGGTCTCTCAGGGTCGCAGAGGCCAGAGGTGGTGGCCTGACAGAGCAGGGACATGAGTTTCTGCTGTGTCTTGCTCCCGTGTGGGCCTTTCCTGGGAGCTGAGAGGCTGACCTTCTAAGAGAAGCCCTGGGGTCAATGTGGAGTCTGGATCTCTCCGGAAGGGCCCTGCCCCCCTGGTGGGCCGTGCAGGCACCCCTACCACCTGGAAGAGACAAGTAGGGGGCCCCCCGTGGGGCCACAACCTCTTTGCCCCTGGCTGAGTCAGGAGGGGTGCAGGGAGAACAGCAGTGACACAGACTTTATCTCTGGGTTCCTTTTCCTGATCAGGAGGTGTATCCAGATAGTGCCTGCAGGTAAGTAGCGAGGAGCCTCAGAGGCAGCAAGCAGGGCCACGCAGGGCCACGCAGGGCCACGCAGGGCCCGTCAGCAGAGCAAGGCCCCGGGCAGGGCGGTGGCAGCCTTGCTCTGCGAGGACGACTTAGATTCATACCCAAGCCAGCTTCCCACCGGGCTGTCTCTCGCCCAAAGGCGTGCTTGTGGCACCTGCGCCGGTGGCACAGTCACAACCAACGCTTGCTGTCTTAGCAGCCACCTCCCTGTGAGCAGAGGGCGTGTGCGCAGGAGCCTCCGGGACGGTCAGCGTGGAAGAGGTGATACCCACAAAATGCTGCGCCTACTTGAGTGCCTGCCCCCACCACCCCCCCAGCTGCTTCCAGTGCCAGCAATGATTGGCCGAATACTGTCCCCGAAAGGCTTTCACTGTGTGACCCTCTCTGGGACTGGTCCATAAGATAACATCTCAAGATTTCCCCGGCTCCTTCGAGTCTCTGGCCTGGCGGTTTCCACCTCCTGACCCTGGTCACACACGCTTCCCCGAGGGACCCAAACTGCCTATTCCAGGCTCCCTATTCCAGACCCCTGTTTTGTTTTTCAGCAGTGGGGAGGGAGTCGTCTCTGTCTTTAAACAGACAGATCTAGTGAGAGAGCACCACATGTATTCTAAAGATGCGTGCTCAGTGATGCGGAGCACAGCCCCGGGAACACAGCTCGTAATTCTGTAGTAACCACGTGTGGTGTCAGGTGGGCACCAGACTTATCAAGGGCGTCACTTCGTAAGTCATATAAATGTCTACCTGCTCTGCCATACACCTGAAACTAATGTGATATGGAATGTCAACTGTAACGGATAAATTGGGGGAAAATTTAAAAATTCGCACTAACATATTTGCAGGGTAAAGGTATTCTTGAATCGCTGTCACTTCGCCCTTGCTGCTGTGGCTCGGCTGGAGCGTGGTCTGCGCACCAAAGGGGGGTTCGATTCCCAGTCACGGCACATGTGGGAGGCAGCCAACATTCCTCTCTCACATCAATGTTCCTCCTCTCTCTCTTTCCCTTCCTCTCTCTCTAAAATAAGTAAACATATTTTTAAAATTTAAAAAATTGCTGTAATTTCACTTTGGAAGCAAATGCTACAGTCTACTGGTGAGGAGTGGAAAGATTTAAAGGTGGATTTTTTTTTAAGATTTTTAAAAAACTTTTTTCATTATTTGCAGCTATTCAGAAAGACTTAATAGTGTCCCTTACATTGACTGTCACCGAAGAGAGTTTCACCTTCCTGCTTAGCCGTTCAGCTAGTAAAGTAACATGAACACAGCATTCAGTGTAAAATCTACCTGCCAGGTGTACAGGTAGTAACTGTAAAATTCTTTCAATTTTTCTCTTTGCTTGAACATTTTTACAGCCTATCCTAGGCAGAAAAGTACAGAACATCTCGCTGGTTCTGAGAGAATATTTAATCTGAAAAATCAAATTTCTTGCCATTAAAGATCAGGATCCAGCTAGTAACCGAGTTGCAGGAGGAGCCTGGATGGTCAGCGGCTGGGCTGAGGGGGAGGAGGAGCCGCCAGCCTGGCTGGTGCACCTGGCCTGGGGGAGCCGAGGCAGCGGCCTGAGGCCCCAGAGATCTGCGATCGGATTCCACACAGGCCACTGAGTCACGCTCTGGCCTTGGCTGAGGAGGTTTGCTGCCCGTGTCCTGTTTTTTCATCTGGGAGATGGGAGTGATAACGCCCGGGCTGTTGGGACAAGCAAGCAGATAACTCCCAGAAAGCCCTTTGAGCTTCTTGGAATCAGCACGCCAGATATGATTAGGCGCCTACATGCTGCGGAGAAGTATGCCTGGCAGCGATTGGAACGCACCGAGCTCCCCTGGAGCTGGCGGGGTTGTGGGGCTGTGAACAGAGCTTTGCTATTCCTTCCTCCACCTGGCGTCATTCCTCCCCCGCCCTCCACCTCCCACGGCCTTCTCAAAAATCCCCACGGCCACCGCCTGCCACCACGCCCAAGGCAGGACCATCACCACACTGTCCCCCACCCCGGAGCTCCTCTCCTCGCTCCGGCCTCCACGCTCCTGCTCCCATCACACCCTTCCCCCACCCGAGCCTGAACCACGCTTTGGCCCGCTCACTTCTGCAGGGACAGCGTCCGTGAGCACCAGCCGTGGCTACAGCAGCGGCCTCCATGTCGTCCGGAAGGCTCTGTGCCAAGTGCTCTAACATCATCGTCTCACTTCATCCCCACTAGCTCCCTGTCACCGCAATTTCTAGGATTAATAGCGATCAACTCCAAAAAATAACTTCTCGGACTTACTCCATGAAGATGCAGCTCCTGCAGGATGTCATGGCCCCATCACCAGAGCCAGGCAAGACAGGACTTCCGTCCTCATTCCACAGATTACCCACCCCCCGCCATCCCCCCTCAATCTTCTTAATGCTGCCATCCTTCCTGTACTTTTTTTACTTCATCAAGAAGCTGTTTTGTCAGTTTCCCTAGTATTTCAAGGGCGGTAGGCACCTCCAGGGCCTGTGTTAGGGTAGACGAGCCGGTGTAGTAAAATGTTTGCGTCTCCGTGGTTTATCACAATGGAAGCTTGATGCTCTATAATACTAAGCACAGTGAAAGTCAGCAGGGCTGCGTTCCATAGTCATTCAGAGATCCAGGCTCCTTCTATCAGGTAGCTCTGCCCTGCTCTGTGCCCTTGGAGTCTCCTTCATTTAGCAAGAAGGTGGTGTGGAAGGTTTTAGGGGGCCGGGCCCGGAAGTTGGGGATACCGGTAATGTCCACCATCTGAAGGTGGTGAACTAGTTGCATGGTCTGACCCAACTCCTGGAGACACTGGGAAAAGCAGTGTAGCCTGTGCCCAGGAGGAAAACAACTAGAATTCTGTGGACACAGAGCTGGCTCTGCCACCAAAGGAACACATCGATGGAGCACAGGGACCCTTTTCATCTGGAACAATTCCAACATGCTCAGAGCCGTGCATGTCACCCCTGACCCTAGGAAACCTCTCTACAAAGTGACAGCCGAGATGGCCAGGCCCTTGAATACAAATAGAAGTATCTACCCTGGAAGTCTCGACTCCCTGCAAATAGAATTTCCTCAGGGAAACAATACGAAGTCTGACCACTTCCAAGTTCAAAGCCTATCAGTGACTCCTTAACAAAACAGCTCCTCTCCTTGGCTTGTTATGCCTGACTTTCAGGACAGGGCCCTGCGCACCTCCCTAACCTCGTCTTCCGTCACCGCCACAGTGGCAGTTCACCAGCAGCCGTGGGGCTACCTGCTGCTTCCTGACCACAGCAGGCTCTTTCTCATCCCTAGGTGCTGGCACCTGTAGGTCCCTCCACCTGGGATGCCAGAGCTGCAAACTCCTCCATGCCCTTTAACACTCAGTCCAAAAGCCACTGCTTGTTGAAAGCTTTCCCAAGGGCCTGAGTGCCGTCACAGGATCCTCGAGGATGCTACAGCTCTGGGTTCGCATTTTGTCCCACCTCTGACCTGTAGACAATACCTTTTGGAGGGCATGGTCTTTGAGGGAGGGAGGCTAGGGTAGTGGGAATAGCAACCCGAGGTCCTTCGGAACCGGCTGGCCTCTCTGCACCTACTAGTCATAGCAGTCTCTGTGCTTTGCTGACCCAAAGCAGCCACTTCCCACTTCTTCCACTCTGGAAGAGCCCACTTTTCTTCTTGTCCCATTGAGCCTTGTGTTGCTTGAAAAAAATCCCTGATTGGTCAAAGCTGACCATGTGACCCCATTTTGCTGCTAGTGATTTGTTGAAGAGAGAACATGAGAGCCCCTTAAAGCTTCTTTGTTCTTACACTGCGATGCGAGGAAGAAGTGGGTCTTTTTCTGCCTTTAGCCAGCCACTGGCATGTGAGAAAGGGGCGCCCGACACAGCAGAGCCTACAGGGCAGAACCAGCCCTGGAAGGCTGACAGAGGAAAAGGCAGAAAGGGTCTCTGTCTCCAGTGTTGTTGTTGTGCTGCTGACTTTTCCAACCTTTGAACTATCCTAACTGCACTTCTTGATCCATGAGGTTACAAAGTCCCTCATGGCTAAACCTCCTGAACCTTGGCTTCCTGTCACCTGAAGCCATGAGCCTTCTAATAGGGAACAATGTAATTTGTGATCCAAACAGAAACACTTTTGAAAGTGTAAGAAACCACTGTTAATAATTACACCAAAGGAGAACTGGCAATGAACCAAGCAAAGTGGGGAGTATGTTCATCTTAACGCTAAATATCCAAGTTCATACTCAAGTTTATATACCTGTTGGGACATCAGCTTCCACGGCCTCATCTGCAAAACAGGGGTGGTGTTCTCTAACTTGTATTGTTGGTGTGAGAATTCAATCTGCAGGATATGAAGTGTCTCCAACAGTGTCTAACACATAGTAGGTCGCTCACTGTCCCTCTTCCTACATCCTCAGGAGAACTGTGGTCTGCCTGCTCAGTTCATTTCCCTTGCTGGCCGTCAGCTGTTCCCTACTGGGTCTTCGGTTTCTACTAGACAGAATCATAGAAGTGAGAACAGGAATGGGGAAAAGGCCGTGGTCCGAAGATTTTGTGTCTACTTCACAGTGTCCAAGAAATACAAACAAGGAACTTGAGTAACTGGGGGAAAATTTTTGGTTGTCTGTGTTTTATGAACAGGGACGGGGAAACTGAGACTGAACCTCATGGCCCATGGATGCCTTATAATTATGAGTGAGTGAGTGAGTGAATTAATGGATGCATGAATGCATCCGAATGTCTTACTTGGACCGACCAACAACGGTCAATAACCTACCTACCAACAATCTGGCTACCACAAGGATGGATCTGAAAAGGCACACGTTCCGGGAAATGTCCGTTATGCACTCCACATCCCGTTTTTCGCCTCCTTTTCAGGGGCCGTGTTTTTCACACGGACACTCTATGTCTTCTCGCTTGCCTTTTCCTGTTACACAGTAACCTCAGAAATGAAATCAGTGACACCTATGAGACAAATTTTGCAGAGATCCCTAGAGTTCTTTGGGGAAGAAAACTGATGTAATAAACGAAGTCCTATTACAGTATCTCTGCCTTCGATTCAGTTCAAATCAATCAACATTTACTGAGTGACAATGAAGGCTTGGGCACTGTTACCCCCTCCAGAGGTATCTGAATTTTAAAAGGAAAGGGAAGGGCAATACTTAATCCAAACTGATCAATTTCAAATGCCCTGGCCAGCCCCCATAGGGAAATATTTGTGTTTTGAAACCTCTCTAAGCCTTTGTCATTCCATAAAATGTTTTTTATTCCTGATCTACAGGTTTGACAAGTCCTGGGGGTGAGGAGGTGGGGGAACCAGGCAGATGCTGATGTGTTAAAACTAAAGAACTCAGCTCAGAGGACATTCAGCTTCTTGAAATCATTTGCTTTGGGGCAAAAGTGCCATCATGTCTTGCAGATTCTTTTAGAACTTATTTTTTTCAGTTTATCTATCACTAGTATTTCCTTTTATTCTTTAAGATGATGGTATTAGTCACACAGGAGAATTGCCCCTTGTTTATTAGCATTACCACACTTTCTGTAACAATGTACTGATCGCTTTTTTCCCCTCACCGTGTTGTTAGGGCCGTCTCTGCACCTACATCCCTCTGACGTCTCCGACCATCGGCATCTCCCATCGTCTCGGTGCTTGTCCCTCTCTCTCTATTTTTTTTATCTTTGCCCATTTCATAGGCAAAACACAGTGGCTTGTTGTTTTAATTTGCATTCATTTTATTGCAATGCTGTCAAATGTCTTTTTATAGCTTCAATTCGCCATTCCTATTTCTTCTCTGGAAGCTGACCATGCCTATGCCCAGGCTGTTTTTTCTCCTGTTTATACACTCAGGTTCTCATTAATTAATGTATAATAACTCTTCACATAATAAACCAATAATCATTTATTTCCACAATGGATATAGTATCTCCTGCAGTTATTTTCCTTTTTTTTCTTGGTGTTTTTTTATTTTCATATTTTATTTAATATATCACTTACAGGGTTGCCTTTCCTGTTATGATTTTAAAGGCTGCTCCAACCAGGGTTCAGATATAAGTATATCTATATTCCTTTCCAATTTTTTGTAATCTCACTGTTTACAGGTAACTCTAAATCTATTTCTATTAATTTTGTTACACAACATAAGAGTTTGACCATATTTTCTCAAATAGTTTCTCATGTGTAACATTATCAATTTCCACCTTTATCATGGATTATATCCTCACCTATGTTTGGGTGTATTCATGGAATTTTATATTTAATTCCATTTATCTAGGTGTCTATTTTACATTAGGCCCATACTGTTGAATCACTGCAGCTTTATAATTTGTTTTAAATTTTGTAAAGACAGACCTCTCATTTTTCACATAAAATTTATGGCTACTCTCACCTAATTTTAACTTTAAGATCATTTTCGCTTAATTTTGATGAGTTCCTTTAGAAAAATTATTTTTGGAAGTTCATTAGATTAACTTTAAAAAACTAGAGAAGATTGGGGTTCTTCTTTCTTTTCTAAAATTCTGGCACAGCCCAGCTGGTGTAGCTCAGTGGATTGAGTGCAGGCTGGGAACCAGAGGGTCCTGGTTCGATTCCTGGTCAGGGCACATGCCTGGGTTGCAGGCCAGGTCCCCAGTGAGGGCCATGCGAGAGGCAACCATACATTGCTCTTTCTCCCTTCTTTCTCCTCTCTCTGAAAATAAATAAATAAAATCTTAAAAAAAAAAAAAGAATCAATATTTAAAAAAACAAACAAACAAAAAAAAACCTCTGGCACAAATGCAAGAACAGATCGAAACTCCAGAAAAAGAGCTAAACGAAATGGAGTTAAGCAATCTATCAGATGCAGGGTTCGAAACACTGCTTAAAAGGATTCTCAAGGAACTTAGTGAGGACCTCAACAGCATAAAAAAGATCCACTCAGAAACAAAGGATACATTAATTGAAATAAAGAACAATTTACAGGGAAACAACAGTAAAGTGGGTGATGCCAAGATTCAAATCAATCAATAAGAAAGCAAAAAACAACAAATTAGAACAACAAGAAGAAAAAAGAATCCAAAAAAATGAGGATAGTATAAACATTTTCTGGGACAACTTCAAGAGGTCCAACATTCACATCATAGGGGTGCCAGAAAGAGAAGAGAAAGAGCAAGAAATTGGAAATATATTTGAAAAAACAATTAAAGAAAACCTTCTTAATTTGGTGAAGGAACTAGACATGCAAGTCCAGGAAGCGAGAGAGTCCCAAACAGGATGAATGCAAAGAAGTCTACTCTAAGACATATAATTAAAATGCCAAAAGTTAAAGAGAGAATCTTAAAAGCAGCAAGAGAAAAGCATTAGTTACCTATAGGGGCGTTTGCATAAGACTGTCAGCTGATTCCTCAAAAGAAATTTTGCAGGCCTGAAGGGATTGGCAAGAAGTGTTCAAAGTCATGAAAAGCGGGGCCCGAGAACCAAGATTGCTCTACCCAGCAAAGACGTCATTTAGAATCCAAAGACAGATAAAGAGCTTCCCAGACAAGAAAAAAACTAAAGGATTTCATCATCACCAAACAATGATAAAGGCACTTATTTAAGAAAAAGAAGGTCAAAACTATGAATAATAAAATGGCAAAAAATATAAATCTATCAACAATTGTATCTAAAAAAAACAAACTAAGCAAACAAGAAGAACAGACAGAATCATAGATACAGAGAGCATTTTTATGGTTGCCAGATGGGACGGGGTGTCAGGGAATGTGTGAAGAGGTGAGGGGATTAAGAAGTATAGGTAGTCACAGAATAGCCACGGGGATGTAAAGCACAGCATAGGAAATGGAGTAGCTAAAGAATTTAACTTATGACATATGGACATGAACAACGGTGGGGGGACTGCCCGAGGGGTGTGGGGGGTCCTGGGTGGAAGGGGGACATGGGGGGAAAAATCAGGACAGCTGTAATAGCATAATCAATAAAATATAATACAAAAATAAATAAAACTCTGATTGTTTCTTAAAATTTTCCATGGATTCCATCAGATCATCTGCATATAATTACATTTTCATCACTCTCTTTCTAGTTTATCTTCATATTATCTGGATTTTCTTTTCTGCTTTACTGCATCGGCTAAAACTTTGCAACATATTGAATTAAGGGCTGCCACAGGACTCCTTGTTCCCGGCTTTGATGGGCAGGCCCCGCCGGGAAAGACGCTGCTGGAGATCTGGAGAAGGTCACCGGAACTGTGTTAGAGGAGCACACTTCTACTTCTAGTTCAAGGAAGCTTGGTTATTCTTACAGGAAATCACATGGATTTTTTAATTTATCAAATCTATTTTTGATCTGTAGCAAAATAATCCTGTCGGACCATCTTATATTTCTGGTCTAAACCCTATTTCCCATTGGTGAGCATTCTTCTAATGTAGGATTTCCAACTGGGCTCCAGAGGGCAGATGGGGGGGGGCGCACTTAGAGTCCCTTGGGAATACGGGAATACGTGGACATGGGTTTGGAGTAGGGAAGGAAGAAGGGAAGGATGGGGCTGAGAGAGGGAGAGAGAGCGCCAGAGGAGGGGCTGCCTACATCACCCTAAGTCAAAAAATTAAGACTTCTTTGAGCGCAGCTCCCTAAACAAATAAATAAAAGCCCTACTTTTACAGGCCGTGTGATTTAACGTCAATGTTTCTTTGTCCGTGTTCTCATTTATGTCATTAGCTGCGCCCATGTTTCCCTTTTCAGTGCTGAATTGGCTTACTTTCTCCCCTCACCTACGGAAAGGTTCAGGGCACCCAGCTCGGGCTGGTTTGCCCGAGACTTTCCAGGTTTCAACACTGGAAGCCCCACACCCCAGGAAACCACTCAGTTTTTTGCCAGGGTGGAGAGAGTAACTGACTCTGTCTTGAGCAGGGAATGCAACGCACCGCCCAACTCCTTCTGACTCAGGATTGTTTCTCAGAGGTGACAGAATGACAACTTTGCAAATGTTTTCCCTGGTTTTAATACATGTGTAGAGACGCAAACCCACATAAGTACATACGTACATATATTATCCTGTGAAATCACCACTATTTCCCTAGGACAGTTTCCATGTCACTAAGATATTTTGAAGTGTTTCATGTATCAGGGGTTCTCAGCCAGGGATGCTTTCACCCCCAGGGGACACGTGGCAATGTCTGGAGACATTCTTGGTTGTTATAACCTGGGGCACAGGGTGCTATTGGCATCTAGGGGTCGGAAACCAGGGGGCTGCTAAACATCCCATAACACCCACGACAGCCCCGCAGCAAAGAATCACACGGCCCCAACCGCCAACAGTGCTGGAGGGGAAACCCTCATGCGGAGCTACATGGAGCACTTTCCTGTAACTTTAACTACCCGCTCTGTAACTCCATGTCCTCTTTCTCATTGCTGACAGGGGACAAGCAGGTTTTCTCTTTTCTTTCCTTCCTTGTTTCAAGGTTTCACCCATTTGTCCTATGCCAACGTGTATGCTTCTCAAAGCCCAATGTATAAAGTTTACTTATCAAATTATTCGTCCTGTAACAACCTTACTTTCCGACGTTCTATTTACTGCTTCTTGTCGTCTGCTTTGCCTGGTTTGCTTCGATGTCCGCTTTCCACCTTCTCCCCTTGAGAGCTGTCAGGCGTGAAGCAACCAGACTCACTCGTGGCTGATGTTCGGTGATACAGGCGGTGGCCTCCCATTATTTCAGCCATCCGAGTCACTTCCAGGGCCGGGCAAGGTGGGCGAGACCTAGGCCCCAGGACTGTTTTCCAGCAGAAGTCCAGGCTGCTGCAGCTGAATCAATTCAACCCACTGAATGTTAACTCAGCCCACTACCATCCACCGTTCCAACACAAGATTTTCTTTCAAAACTAGAGAGAACTTGGGTTGTTTTTTTTAAAAAATAGAGTGATAGGGAGACTCAGGTTATGGAGGGTATACAACAAGCAGATGAGAGAAGCAAGGTAAGGTTACAGAGCTGGAACACCTGGAAGGCGGGACGGGGTCCCGACAAAGCCCCCAAAGTGCATGGCAGTAAGGGCGGGGGAGAGGCGGAAGACGGGCCGGCAACTGCAGGCAGCCGCGGGAGTCCACAGCGTCCGTCACGAAGGCCCTTCTTTCCGCGTCCACAGATAGACATCGCCACTCCTGCTGTGTATGTAAGGACACGGGACAGGCCGAGAAAGGGCAGATGATTTGCCCAAAGCCCTGGCACGACAGGAGGCAAACCCACGTGCTTTTCTAGTTCCAGAAACTGACGTCTTTTCCACTAGGCCACATTTCCTCCTTGCGAATTGCCCCTCGCAGGTAAGAACCAGTCTAAGAATCTCACTACAAAGCAGTTTCTCCAAAGTTCTGCTCTTCCCACACTTCTGCCGGAACGAAAACACCCTCCGTCAGGAACCGGGTTCAGCTGGGAAAAGTCCTGTGTGCAGGACATATGCCTCTCATTTACAAGGGCAAGGGACGTCCCCGCTGAGGAGGTCCCGGGATGGCTCGGAAAGGCAGTCCGGGAACTGAGAAAGATGACAGGGCTCCACACCGATCTTCCCGACTTGTGACGTCTGGGGGGCATCCCCTGCAGACTGATGGTGGGAGCTTATTACTAGACCAGGTGAAGGCTGCCAGAGGCCCAGTGGGGCAGTGAGGGTGGAGACGGGGACGCTCCCGCCACCGCGGGGTAGCCATCTGCACGCCAGAGGCTGTGGCTCTGCCTCTATGCAGGCTTTGCTCGGGAGCCCCCTTGAATTCAGCTCAACAAAGCTGATGGAGCCAGATGTTGGCCATTCCTGGTCTCCACAAGTGAGAGGATGTTTTGCAAAGAAGAGCTGGGGTTAGATGGGAAGAAAGGTGTTGCAAGGTCAAATCCAAAAGACTATATTGTGATGGTATTCAGCCATGAGAGAGAAGGAAATCCTGCCATTGCAACGGCACGGACAGACCGGCAGGGCACTGTGCCGAGTGAAGTAGGTCAGAGAAAGATGAGTACTCCGTGGTATCACTAACATGCAATCTTAAAAAAAGTAAGGTTCACAGAGCAGACAAGTAGCTGGCAGGGACAAAGGGGCAGGGGAAATAGGTAGGAAGAGGCAGGTAAAAGGATACAAACTTTCGGCCATGAGATGAACAGGTCTGAGAAGCTACTGGAAAACAGGGCTGCTGCAGTTGATAATGCCGTGCTGTATAATGGAAATTGGCTGAGAGAGTAGAACTTAAATGTTCTTGTTAAAAAAAAAACAGATAATAATGTGAGGTGATGGATGTGTTCGCCAGGTAGATGAGGGGAACCGTGTCCCACTGTGCACATATATTGTCAAATCGCCATGATGGGCAGTTTCAATAGTTTACCATTGTATTTACTGATTCGATGATACCTCAACAAAGGTTACAAAAATCATAAAAACAAAAAGTAAATAAATGTCCATGAGGTGTCTGCTATGTAGGGAATGCTCAATTGTGGAAGCTATTAGCATTGATTGTTATTAATATTTTATAAAATAGTTAATATTTTAATTAATGTTGTTATATTAATATAATTATTGTCACTGTCATTATTATCACTACTAATATATTTTAATATAATTACAATATTTTACTATTAGTATTCCATATAAAATTGAACTGTCTAATATTAATATTTTTATGGATATTTTTTCTTCCGGAAGGCCAGTCCATTGCTTGATAGATAGCATTAGTAGCTTCAATGGAAATGACCAGGTGATCGCTGCTCATCCTTTGCTTTGTACATTGGGGGACATGCCTTACAGGGTTGAAGACCATGAACCGAGGCCACACTTAAAAGATCTGTGGCCCTGGGCAGCTTTGCAACCTTTGTTCCTTCATTTCCTTATCTGTAACTGCGGATGAAACAGTGCCGACCCTGCGGAGTTGCTGTGGAAGTCTAACTAGGTTAACTGCCTGTGCCAACATGTCAGCGGCCGCCAGGCACGCAGCAAAGTGCTGTGTATGCTTATCTGCAGTATCACCTGACGGCCGCTTCACGAGCAGATACTCCCTGTGGCCCAGCCCTGCGTCCTCAGCAGCCCGTGAGCTGTCATTCTGCTGGTGAGTCCTGCTCTCGAGGTGACTGGCTGGTGATTATGGCTTAAAGAAAAGGTGGAGAGTGTTCACGTGTTTCTCTGTTGTGAAACAAGAACCCGGAGATAATATCCTCGCAACTGGGGGAGCCCAGCCCGTTTACTGAAATTGCTGGACTCAGACAAGGCCTACTTGTTGTTTGAAAAGCGGGTGGAGAAATTTCCTTAGAAGAAACACAGCTGTCCCTCCCCAGTGTTTTCTTGTTGGACAGCCTACACTTACTCATTCTTTCATTCAACAAATATTTATAAAGTCCCTACTATGTGTCAGGCACTGTGCTATTAACTATAGGTCCCAGCAGTGAATACAACAGTACGGGCGTGTGTGTGTGTGTGTGTGTGTGTGTGTGTGTGTGTGTGTGTGTGTGTGTGTGTGTGTGTAAGGTACATATCATAATTTATACATGAGAGCTCATAATGCTCTTTCTACATATAATATATATGTCATGTATTATAGAAGTTTGTAATCCAATAGGGAGACAGGCATCATTAAAAGAGCTTTTATTCTAGTGAAGAAATAAAGAAATTAACCCATTTGAAAGAGATCGGGTCTTCGGCAAAATATTTTTTTGCTATGTGCAAAAAGAAAAAAAGGTTTGTTTGTTTGTTTTTACTTCAATCCCATTTAGCAAACATTAATTAAGCAGTGTCTTTTTTTCAGGCCCTGTGCTCAGTACTCCGAGGACACACAGATGGACAAGAAGCTGCCCTCAGAAAACTGATGCTCCAGCACGATGATGACCCAAAGAGGGTCCCTGCTCTGAGTCCCCACCTCTGTCATGGGAAGTGGGGTGGCTGCCTGGGTGGTCACCTGGGTCCAAGCTGCCTGCAGCCGGCACCTCCTGCCTGGGACCTTGGACAAGTGACCTAACTTGCCTGAGCCTCAGTTTCCTCATCTGTCCAATGGGGCATAAAGCAGCTCCTCCCTTACAGGGCTGCTGTGCAAAGTCAGTGAAGTGCAACCTGTCAAGAAGCCTGTGCTCTCTAATGACAGCTATTGCTACAGCGATTATTTGAGTAATGGTGGGATGGAAGTATTATTTTTAATTAAGTGCTTAATTAAGAAGACTGTTGAAGGTGTTTTTTTACTAATGAGCATTTTTAGTGTGCTGCTTTTTCATAGCCAGAACAGACCTGACTACCTCTTCTGTGTGTTTCTGTTACACGGGTTGTTTCTTCGGGCCCCTTGCATTTAGACAAGTCTCACTTGCCGATCTCTCTGTGGCCCACAGGCCCTCTTTGGGGTGGCCAACTGTCCCGGGTGCCAGGGCCTGAGTGCTCTCCCAGGACCTAGGGCTTTTGGTACTGAAACCAGGGCAGTCCTGGGCAAACCAGAGCTGGGCCCTGGGCATGTGTAGCAGTCTCTGTGTGCACAGGGTGAGCCTCAGAAAACAAAAGTGACCCCTGGACAGCACACAGCTGGCTCCGGCACACAGAGGACAAGGTCCCTCCTGTGATACAGCGGGGCCACGAGACCTACTTCCACCCACCCCGCCGTACCCGTTCCAGGCCAGGCACAGCCGTTCAGTGACTCAGCCGGGGAGGAGGGGAAGGTTCTCAGTGGTCGGGCCCTTGCTTCTGTCACCCGGGGCTTCCCCAAGGGCAACAGGACGCAGGAGCCTGAGTCACTCCACAGGAATGCGGGATGTAGATGGGAACGAAGGATCAGGGCCATGCGGGTGGCAACGTGGTGGCCCTTGCTGTGTTCAGAGGGCTGATCCTGGATTCAAAGGTCAACTCTGCTACCTTCTAGTGGCAGGATTTGGGGAAAACACTGACTCCCTGGGTGCAGCAGTTTCTTCTTTGGGGGACCAGATGAGACGATAGTGTGCGCGCCTGCCCCGCACTTAGTGCGGGGAAGGGCCATGACAGGACTTCCCAGGCAGTCGCCCTGGCTGACAGTTGTCCTTACTATTGTGTTGGCATTATTGTAAATGGCACTGATTTGATCACATATTGGGAATGTGGCAATTTCCCATTCCTCATCCTTTAAGTAAGTCATTTAAAAAAGCTACAAAATCTCAGACCAACACTTCCAGACACGACAGCAATAATTTAAAAGTGGTGGTGAGTCTATATACAAGTCTTTTGTTTTTTTGTTTTTTTTTAAATGATATTCAGGTAGGATGCATTAAAAACATATAGATTAGATACAAAATCTTCCCCCCAACCCCTAGCCTTGGAGAAGACAATTCTTCCAAATTCTCTTGGTCTAAATCAATCTCTCCCAAAATATAATGAGGGAGAGTACGTATTATTTTAGGAAATGAGATAAAAGAAAAGGGGGAGACTGGAGAGATGCGCGAGTGTGGGAAATACTGAGCTAAATCAATTCGACGGCTTTCTTTCCTGCAGGACATGTCAGGGCCTTGGCCACAGGGATGAACGCTGTGCCTCTCCGAGAGGGAGGACGTGCATTCTGCAGGCTCCCCGCTTGCTGGGCCGTGAACCAGTGAACTGGGGTAGGGCTAAGCAGAGTTAGAAAAAACATCCTTATCTAGATGATTCTGTGCAAGTCCTCATTTCTGCTTCGCTTCCGCCCACAGCCCATGGCCTGGCTTCCTTGGAAACCAGTACTTTGTTCCCGGCCTCTGAGTCTTCCCTCTTGGCCACCCACCGGCTCTGAATCATTCCTGCACTCGGCCTTCCCTCCTGGGTGAGCCGGGGCCCTCTCCACTGACCTCCCAGGGCACACGGCGCAGAGGTCTGAACAACCACAGAAACTGGGCTCCTCTTTGAGGCCCCGAGATGCTTCATCTCTCCTAGGACGGCACTGCCATTTGACGAAGATGAAGAGCCTGTTGACGGCAATCTTGAGGATCAGATAATAAATAGCTCATCTTTACGACACGCTCACCACGTGCCATAGCACCTGTGAAGTGGGCACTCATTGCATCCCCATTGCCCACTGGAGGAAACTGAAGTTCAAGGAGGTTCTGTGACTATCGCATGGTCACCCAGCAAGTAAGACAGGAAACCCGTGTTCACACGGACCACCAGAAAACTGACTTAAGTCAGAACCCATGGTGTTAAACTTCACGAGGTGGTTTCTTTCAAAGATACAAATAACCAAAAATCCTACAAGAACTCATGGAGGCAGAACTACATCCTGGTGATCACACGCAAGAGCCCAGAAAAACCTCAGCTTCCTCCAAACACTAACCCAGCTTGCCACAAAGCAACACCAGCATCCCCAGCCCCACAAACATGGCAGCCAATGGGCTTGGACAACCATGTTCCCACCTTCCCTTTCACCTTGACACGGAAACAAAGGCACGCAGCTCCAAGGAACCTGCCAACGCCGTGGCTTCCCTCCCCCTCCGCCCCGGGCACTCTTTTATTCCATCAGCACCTCGCTTTTTCCTCGTCCACGGACTGACCCTGCCCAATGCTAAAAGATACTGCCCTCACCTGGACTTCTGGAGGCTGAATCCTTCAACTAATTAATAGCAGGCCCAGAGCCACCTCCGCCCACTCCCCCACCCCAGCCACCGGAGATAAGGCGCTGTCCTACTTCCTGCACCGAGCTGTCTCCTTGTCACGTCATCGGCGCCACTGAGGTGACTGGCGCCCGCCACCACCTCCCACCCCGTGAGGTGGCAGCTTATCGTCTGCAGGTGAAGTGAAGTGATGCGTGCGTCCCCACAGGGGCCAGCTGTAGAGAGCCCTCGCAGGCTTGTAAAAGGTGCTGTATAAATCAATTATTAATACTAATCAGGGCATAATAGCCCCGTGAGCAGGAGCCACGAGGCCTGGGGACAGGCGCCACACCCTCTTTGACACCGTCCTCGGGAGCCAGGTACGCCATAAATTACGAACAGATCTGAGGAGAGAGGTTCTGACGGCAATAAGGATTAACCCCTTCTCTGGGAACCCCACCTGGCCTTTCGAAAGCCTCCATCTGACAGCACTGCCTGAGACAGAGAAGGTTCTGGAACTTTGGAACTGCGGGGCGTTGAGAGCAAGGTTTTAGTGCCAGTACTTAGTTCTCAGCTCTTCACTGAATCCACCCAGGATGTAAGCTTAGTGGGTTGGACTCTGGAGAAAATGGTGCCCACCCAGCCATGCTTCCCAAAAGCGAGCTTGCCACTTCCTGGCATTAGGTGGCGCCATTCACAGCACCGCAGAGCTGGGGTTATTTTCTCAAGCCACTTCCTGTTCTGTCCTGGGATCCACCTTGGGAGCTGGGGACAAAAGGAACCATTTGTCCAGGTAGTGGACGGGACAATTTGATTTGGTGCTTATTTTCTGACGGCCCGAGGCGCTGATCTGGTTTGATAATTCTTCTGAGATATTCAAATGTCTCTGTGAGTGACGCAAAAGTTACACAAACAAAACTTTCCTGAAAAAAGAAAAATTATCTGGGCTCTTTCAGAAATAAATATTATCCTTCCCAGGACACCTGTAGGATCTACCGGTGTCAAGGTGGTAAATCAAACATGCACGATAATTAATATGAATAGCCTAACGGTTGGGCATCCCTGTCCTAAGGGGGAAGAATGATACTAAAAATGAATGTTTGTCCAGCATGAATGGCCTGAGAATCTAAAGCACCAAGAAAGGTGGTACAGAAAGGGGAGGAGGAATCTTAGAGGGAATGAGATGCAGGAGATGCGGAGGAGAGGACCCGGGACAGAGGAGCAATGGAGGATCCAGGCAGCACACACCAGCTCCTTGAATCATTTTTCCTGGGGGAGAGGGAGGAAGCAGTGGGCAGAATTATGGCGCCCCAAAAGATGTCCACATCCTAATCCCCAGAATTCTCAGACCTGTGACTATGTTACCTTCGAGAGCAAAGGAGACTGTGTAGATCTTTGCAGACACCATAAATTTAAGGATGTTGAGACGACGAATCTTGGAGGATCCAGGTGGGTCCAACGACATCACGAGATCCTTACAGGAGGGAGGCAGGAGGGTGAGAGTCGGAGGAGGAGAGGCAATGACCAGCAGCAGCTGAAGAGATACAATTGCTGGCTTTGAAGAATGGAAGGGGCCATGATCCAAGGAATGTGAGCAGCTCGTAGAAGAGGGACAAGGCAGAGAAACAGATTCTCGCTAGAGCCTGCAGAAGGAAAACGCAGCCCTGCAGACCCCTCGGTCCTAGAACTTCTGGTCTCCAGAACCGCAGGAGAGCAAACGTGCATTGTCTCATCCAACTCCCTTCGTGACCAGCTGTTGTTGCAACAGGAAACGGACCCGGTGGGCAAGGCTGGCTGTCCGCCAGCCTCAGCGCCCTGCTGCACACGTGCTCACTTCACAGAAACATGCTAGAGAGTGTGGCCGGCGGGAGGTATCGCACAGGATTAATATCTAATCATCCACTGCTAAAGTTTGGGAATCATTTACTTCAAAATTCAGAGTAGGTTCATGCATTTATTCCTTCATCCAACAAACTGAAAAGCCCCTACATGCCAGGCTCTCTTCCAGTCTTGTGGAGGCGGCAGGAATGATTCTAGGCATAGAAACTCCCAGGCACCTAGTGAGTAGGTGAACCACTAAATGACACACATCACTGGAGACGGTGATGACGGCCATGAAGACAATGAAGAGCAGGTCAGTGACGGAGGTGACATTTGAACTAAGATGAGTCTGTGAAGCTCTGGGGAGATCCCAAGGGGCAGCCCTAAGCTAGAAACTGGCTTGGTAGGTCAGATGAACAGCGAGGTGGCCAGTAAGGCTAAAACTGAGAGCGCCCAGAGAAACGATGGAGAATGAGGGACAGATCACATAAAGTCTTACAGTCCACAGTAAGGAGGAGCATTTTAGTGTAAGTGAATGGGACGCCCCTGGAGTGATCCTTTCTATCTAATGTTCCAAAAAGATCTATGGGGACCCTCAGCATCAGAACCCACGCAGTGGTTATGGAGTATGCAGAGTCTCAGGCCCTGCCCCTGAGCCATGAAACGAGCTTCTCTGTGAGTTGGGCCCTAGACTGTCCCCCTGGTGAAGCATCTCAGGAGACTCCACGCCAAGGACGGCTTGAGTCCCACTGTCCACTTTCGGGAAGACGCTGCAGGTTGTGGCAGAACCCTGAGGAGGTCACAGAAATGAAGAGCCAAACCAAGCTGGGGTCTCCGACTACTCTCCTGCAGGCACGTCACGGGTTCCCCCCAGCCGGATTCCTCCAAGGTTATATGACGGCACGAACAACGTTAGCTCTGCGCGGGCCCTCTGGCTGCTGCTCTCATCCTCTCACAGAAAGGACAATGTGCGCGTACAGACCGGCACGTCTCAAATGCCAGCGGGCACCCCATCCCTGGGAAGGTGTCAAAATGAGACTGATCCAGCGCATCTGGGCCAGGGCCCGAGACTCTGGGCTGCTGACCAGCTGCCGTCAACGTCCACGCTGCAGGTCCACGGACCCCACGCTCTGCAACCAAAGCAACCGAACCCACCAACAGCCCCAAATGGGTGAATTTTCATGGGCAGATGAGTAATAATTACCCTCCTGTTCACCTCAGGGGGTTCCCACACCAGCGCTAGAATGTACATTTCCACTCTGACACTAGTTGGGGTAAGTTATGAATGACCCTGTGCCTCAGTTTCCCCACCAATAAAATGAGACAGTACTAGGATCTGTTTCAGAGAGTCATTAGGCAAATGAGCAAACTCAGGAAAAGCACTGCATGTCATTAAGCATGCAACGTGTGACGGCTCTTGCTAATGTTTCTCTCCTTTTTTAGACACAGGGTTTTAAGGGCAGCTTCTTCATCTAATATTTTTCTGCCATATCCTCTAGGCCACGCCTGGACTCTGGGACTTGTAAGCACTCAACGTGTCTTGAGGAATGAATGAACGAATGAACAAATGAATATAAGCACACCGAATCTATTCACCTCCAAAGTCACAGTCAAAGGAAAGAATGAGGGAAAGTGGAGCTCACATTGCCTGGCCATTGCAGGGCATAATGCCAGGTGCTTTTCATATATTATTATGGTTCATTCTCCCAAGAACCCTAAGATGTAGGAAATGAAAACTCAGCAGGCTGAAGCTTGAAGAAGTAAAGACACTTGCCCCAAACCCCGTGGCTGTTCAGTGACAAAGGCAGGGTTCAAAGCCATTTCACTGAGGGCGGCTTTGGCTCACCAGCCCCATGACATCAAACCTTCTCTGACCCCCAGTACTTTCCAGTCAGAGAATTAGTCACCCATGGCTTTGATCAGTTGGGTGGCCAATGCGGTCCTGGCTCCCGGCATTTCTCTGGGCCCTTATCTTTATGAACTGTGAATTTATCTTCCTACTGAGATAGGGTGAAGGGCCCCCACATCCACACCTGGCCAAATCTTACCTGCTTCAAACAGGTCAGCAAGCAACTGGGAGCCTTTAATTGCCTTCTTCCTCGCCTGGCCCCATCCCTCAAGTTCAAACCTGCCCTATAAACATGGTCTCTGAGACCAAAGATAAGGGCGGTGAGGCATAAGGGCACTAACCGGTAATCTCTGGGGAGACCAGCCCATTTCACAGCCCCATAAATTCATCTTGCCCTCCACAGCCTGCCGGGAGTGCCGGAGGTGCAGAGTGGGGGGTGCAGAGAGCCCGACCGCTTCACAGTCACAGCTGAGTGATGCTCCCAGGGCTGCACGAGGTCACCCGTGTCCCCCTCTAGCAGGCAAAAGGTCTGATGACCTGGTCGGCATGGCATTGCATAGCCACCTTACAGTCAAATGAGAAACAGATGGCTTTCATCTTCTCAATGAGGCAAAGACTGTCCCCGAAGCAGACTGAAGTGTACCACGCCACCCCCAGAGTATGCCTAGCATCTGTGTACAGAAGAGAGTAACCTAAGAGCGTGACTGAACTTGTTTCAGCCTCGTCCGCCAAGGGCTGCCATCCTGACCTCCAGAGCCACCTCTGAGAGAGCCACTGCCCGGAAGCCTTGTGCTTCTAAAGAGCGCCCCCTTAGGATCCTTGGAAAAGGGGTTCAAAAGCCTTCCAGTCCACGATGATTGCCAACGAGCAGGGTCATTGGGCAAGTGTTTATTTGCCTGATTGTCTATGGCCACTCTTCACACTTTCTGCTTCCTTTTAGCACAAGTTTCGGAAGGCCCACCAAGTGCCCAACATCACTGCAAGGCCTCAGGGTTACTGGAGCATCCCAGATGTATGTCCGCGGCTCCCCCGATTCCCTGCTCTAACGAAGGAGAAAGACAAGTCCCCAGGGAACTCGAACATACCACAGCAAACTGTATGATGGGAGGCAAACCCGCACGTCGGCTTGCTTTTTGCTTTCTGATCCTATGCCCGTTTGGAGCCAGCAAGTGCTTGGAGAATGCCAAGGCATCTCATGATTAGCTAAAGCCAATTTGCAAGGTGAAACTGCCATTCTAGTTTGTAGAACACATCCCAAAGCCAACTGTCAAATATGATCACACTTTCCACTTCCCAGGATGATCGGCTCAGCTGTTCTCTTCCCACACAGATGGTATGAGATCGCCCATGTGTCAAATGTTTTATGAACATCATTTGAACTTGGCTTGGGCTGGTGAACACATGTTAAATGATGTATTATAAAATTTTACACCTGAGCCCTGGCTGGTGTAGCTCAGTGGATTGAGCGCGGGCTGGGAACCAGAGGGTCCCGGTTCGATTCCCAGTCAGGGCACATGCCTGGGTTGCGGGCCAGGTCCCCATGAGGGCCATGTGAGAGGCAACCATGCATTGCTGTTTCTCTCCCTCTCTGTCTCCCTCCCCTCCCCTCTCTCTGAAAATAAATAAAAATAAAATCTTTAAAAAAAAATTTTTACACCTGAAACCTATATAATTTTATTAACCAGTTACACCCATAAATTCAGGTAAAAATAAAAATAAATAAATAAAAATATTATTTGAGTGTTCAAAATTAAATGAAAATGCAATTGGACATAGAAAAGAGGGTAAGTCAAGTGTCTCCAAGAGTCCAGCTTTGAGAAATTGATTCCAGATAGGGATATGGTTTAATTCCAAGTTAACTTGACCTGAAAAATATGTTCAATTCTCTAACTTATCAAAAAAATGGAAGAAAAGTAAAAAAGAACTCAAAACCAAATCCTGATTTTCAGAAATCAGTCCACACAACTATCCATGCTTAAAGATGTCCCTTATGATGCTACTTACAACACAAGGAACTGGAAAGACCTTAAGTCCATTACCAAGAGAATGGTTAAGTAACAATCATGTAGCAATTAAAAAGATACAAAAAAGCTTTCACTGATTTGCAAAAGAAGTGCTTCTGGTGCTAAGAAAAAGGAAGACTCCAAAATAAAACTTTAAGTAAGTTGTATTTGTTTTTTTTTAAATCACGCACAGCAGAGATACCAGACTGTAAACAAGGGGCCCCGTGTGCCTGCTGAGATGGCAGTGGCTCCGCCCACAGGACTGAGTGCGGAGGCCTTGGGATCAAATCCCGGCTTCACCATTTTCTACTTGACTTGCTTTGGGAAAATTAGTATTCTCTCTGAACCTTGCTTTCCTGTCCTGAAAAACAGGGCTCACAGCAACACCTGCCTCACAGGACTGTAGTGAGTTGTTTGGTTTTTTTTTTTAATAACACAGGTAAAGAATACATAATAGATGTGCAATAGTGAAAGCAATTATATGCATGTAGATGTGATTAAACATTATGGGTGTATAGTTTAACAAGCTTTCCACAGTTTAAACAGACTATACATTGCATCAGAGAGATGGACATTAAACACTTTTAAATGTGGCAATTAAAAACAAATTAGAATTCCAGATGTCAAGCCGCCTCGGAATAAATAGGTTTGGTTCCTTGCAAAGCAGTGTAGTGGGCTTGGCGGAGGTGTGGCGATTAATTTATCTGAGCAAGACTTAACTGGTGGTAAGGGTCACTTCTGACCTCTTTGGAGAAGTTTTCAATAAAATAATGAGAGAGGATTAGAATCTATGTGTGTTTGTCCTATGCGCATAAAGTAAGGTTGTTTTCTCGAAAATGAGAGGGGAATTCTTACTGTGCGTGTAAGTGAACTTCCGAATCGCTGAGTCACACCAAGGGCTGGCACTCAGAATGTAAATTCCTGAGAAGCTGGAACTGTCAATAACCAACATCCTTTCCCCTGACCAAATTTTAGAAAACAAATGGGGAGGAAAGACATGATTTGCTCTTAGAAGTTTGGTACGCAGAGGGACAAAGTTTCCAGAAATGATTCCCCTGAGATCTTGGTCTGGACCCCCTCACCCCAGGGCCCCCGAGACGGAGACTGAAGGCAAAATGACGGGCTCACATGGGAAAGTTCATTGGCATCCATCCGATTCTCAAAGGAATCTGAGACCCCCAAATTTTTGAGAAACTCTGTGTTACATTTTTTAACCTGGATGAGCAGAGATATTCAAAATGATGGATCACGGCATACCCTGAGGAGACACGTAGCGCTCGCCGCGGTGCCAGGCACAGAGTGAGTGAGCAAACGAACGAGTGAGTGAACGAACGCATGAGTCAATCAATGGCCAGCATGGGTGAGAGTGGACTCAAAAATCACATGCACGGGAGTTGGGGTGTGCCGGGCCCTGAGAGCCCACGTTAACCTGTCACTCACAAAAATCACCGTCACTGAAGGCCCAGGTCCCTAAACACACCAATTAACGTGTGATGCCTGGAGTTTCATATTCGGAGAGTAGCAGAGATGGACGTTTAGAGCAGGGGCAACCCATCCAACCAACAGGTTGCAGTGGTGCAGAGTAAATATTTAAACATGGGAAGTTCAATAACTGTTAAACAGGTTCGGTAAAGGCTCGTTTTTAAAAATCAATACTCATACGGAGAGAAATGCACTAGCCTTCAGTAGAAGGGAGGCAACTGAGTTGAAATCATTTTTGAATCAGAAGTCAATAGGAGCCAGTGTCTTGAACAAGTCCCCCTGAAATGGTAATAAAACAAAATAAACAAATATAGGGTAACGAAGTTGTCTCCTATGATCGATTTCCAGGAAGTTGGGCCTATTTCCAGGAAGCTGATGGGGACCGCAGGCTTGACCTGGGTGGGTGGAAGGTAGGGAAGGGGTAGGGAAAACAGGACGGCCAGGGAACAGCGAATCCACAGCTCTGCTCCGGGGTTACTGCACCAGTCAAGGACCTGGCTCTTGAACCTGGTGGCAGTAGCAGCTGTGTGGCCTTGGGTAAGGAAGGTGACCTCCCTGAGCGTTTCAAATGCCACAGGCACCCTCCCCACTGATCCCTGGTCTTTATGAATCCAATGCCAGTGGGCAGACTTCCAGCTCCAAGCAACCCAGGAACCGGACCACCGGGGTCCAAATCACAGCTCTGTCCACCACGAGCAGGGTTCACCACGCTGCCCTATGCCTCAGTTTCCTCAGATGTGACATGGGGGAAAGAACATCTCCTTCTTAGGTTTTAGGGACATTTCAATGAGAAAATATATGTAAAGTATCCAGCACAGTAGCTGGGCCACGATGCTGGAGGAATAAACATTAGCTGTTGTGATAAAAAGGATTAATAAATAATAGATTGACACTGTATGGATTTGATGCATATTTAGAGTACTTCCTGGATCCGGATTAAAATCTAGTAAACAAGATACCTATTAAAAATTAGGCAAATTAAACTTCCTGGAGGTTGTTTTTAAAAATACTTCACTGCCTTTGTCCTAGAAGGAAGACTGAAGAGGGTGATCCAAACAACAACACGGATTAGTCGTGGGCAAAAGGAAATGGCTAGAAATAAATATTCTCAAGACAATCTATTTCAAGAAAAAGATATAGCAGATGTTCAATAGGAATGTCGGCCTAAGTACAGCAGTGTGGGGTGGAGAGAGAGGGAGAAGATATTCGACCATGAAGTTTTACCTCCTACATAGACCCAGTGGAAGGAAATTGCCCAAACTGCATGCAGGTGACCAGTAGGAAGACAGCAACGTCAGGGGACCCAGTCAGGGAAGCGATGGCCACTGTCATAGACTCCAATCAGCTGAATATTCTGGAGTTGATTTACCTCCAAAGTGCAACTTACCCACTCTTCTGTATATTCAGGCGTTTATTCACAGCTCACGTGTCCAGTACCGGTACCCCGAGTATGCCAATGACAACACCATAGCGGCAGACACCGCTTTATGTCTCCCGCTGTACCACAAACAGGGTCTTAAGTCCTTTACTTGTCATTAATCAATTCCCTTCTCACAAAAACCCTGCAGAGCAGATATGCCTATCTTCGTTGTATGGTAGAGGAAACTGAGGCACAGAGATCTAAGGGGCTTGTCCAAGGTCACACCTCAGGGAAGTGGAGACCCAGGATGTGAACTCGGGCATGCTGGTTCCCCTCCCTTAAACACAGTGCTCTGAGTCGTCAGGCCTTGAGCGTATATTTGGCATCAATAATATTCCACTCTAATTTCATGGCCCTACATACTTGCCCTATGCAGATATTGTTAATTGAATGCTACACTCTTACTGCAGTCTTGGATGAATCCTCTGAGTCCTTAATACAATAGTCTGTGTAGGCAATACCAATCAACTTGAACTTGACTGGTTGGGTGATAAAGCCACTCTGACCACTGAACCAGTTAGGACTGTTCAACTGCAAGCAACAGAAGCCGATTCTGGGTAACATAAGCCAAAAAGGACTCTCTCCAAAAAATGTGGGAGGACTCAAGGGGGCTGAAGCAAATGTTCAGGAACCAGGGACTTCCCAGAGGTCTGGAGAGCCGGTTAAGTCGGCAGGTGTGTCTAGACCCTGCCACTGAAATTAATGAGTTATAAAGCGTATTTTCCCCATCTTTGAGTCCTTCTGCTCAAGATTTAAATTCCCAAGAGAGCGTCTACAGGTTTAGCATCAGTCATTTGTCCACCAGCACAATGCAGCGCATGAATGAGTGCCCACAGAGATCATGGAGGGACTATATTAACGGGAAAAAGTTCCGGGCAGCCCAAGACACCACCAGGAGCACTGCCAACAACTATCCACTGCACCAGATGTGATGCACCCATTCAACCAGATCCAAGAATTCTAGTCGGGTGGTGGGCAGCTATACAGGTTAACTGGTTGGACAGCAAGTCGTCACTAAAACAGTTCTGCTGATGATTATAAATCGAGCCTGGGTGCCTTCACCTGGGGAACTAACTCATCAGCCAGAGAAAGGGCTGGCACCCTCCAGGATGGGCCTTTGAAAGCCTCTGATGAAATCAGCCCGTTGATTAACGCAATTAGCACCATTAGGAAAGGAAGTTGTTAACCTAAATCAATTATCCACAGACATCTATCATGCTAAGTGTTCCTCTTTGTCTTGCGCATATTGCACTGTTGGTGTTTCAGTGGTGATGGCCATTAAAAATAAATGATTACTGTTGATTTTCCATTGATACAGCTATTAATGTATCGATGGCTGTGGGCGAAGGCTGCTTACGTGTAGTGCACGGAAAATAGATGGACTAACAATAGGAAGTGAGTATTGACTCCCCTTTCTCAATTCAGGAGGTAAATATTGACCATTGAAAAGCAGGTTTGCCATGAGCTGGAAGGCAGAATGTTCCTCTCAGCTCCTTTTTCTCCTTAATCACTGGTATGGTTCATCTCCCGCACCGCCGACGACCAGAGGCGTGGATGCTGCTCTTTACTTCTGCCTCAGTGTGGAATTCAGCCCCTTGATCACAGTGCTAAAGCTTGTTAGGTTTGCGCCTTCTGGAAAACTCTGTCCTCCGCGCATTTCTACCGCCGTAGCAAATTTATGTCTCTGTAGCAATCTTCCACAATAACCGCAACACCACTGGCTGAAATCCAGCCCAAATGCAAAAAAAAAATGACTGTCCATGATAACAGCAGTTAACAAGGATTGAACTCATTCTACCAACCCTTGGCATAGATCTCTAACAATTATCTACCTTTGTCTTACAGAGTGGTAACAAACATAGTCATAGCTATTGCTCCTGTGCCGGGCACTCTAAGCCCTTTCCAAGTACGAAATAATTTAAATTCTCAACTAGCTCTGAAGGCAACAATATTACGGCCATTTTACCAACGCAGAAACGGAGGCAGAGGAAAGGTAAGTTCCAACACACAGCAGATAAACAGTAGCACAGCCTTATCGTTCTGACTATCATCCCTGCTGCTTCTCCATGCTTCTCTGTGCTTACTTCAAGTTTTGAAGCAGGGGTCAAGTTTCGGGAATGTATTTCTGCTCTCACAGAAATCTGCTCTGGTGTCTCACATGTGCGTGGGTGTGTGTGTGCATGCCCTCACCCCACTCTCAGGTAAAGGAACTGAAATTTCGCCAGTGCAGGTAATCTGCTGAAGTTTTACAGTCAATCGGCAAAGCGAGGGATTCTACCCAGCCTCTGACCTGCAACTTCCCTCTTTAGGGCAGCACAGAGTTTGGGACAGGGTGGTCTTTTATGAGGAACATAAGTTTTTAAGCCTTCGTTGTTTTTGAAACGAACCACCGGCTTTCTCCACGGAAGTAATGACTGGAACTAGCACCACAGGAACAGAGACAGCGAAGGATGCTTCTGCTCCCGTCAGGGCCTGGACTATGATTGCGACATCCAAAAATATCTGCTTATTGATTGGAGTGACCAGATTCAACAGAGCAAGTGAGTGTGGGCAGGGGAGGGAAGCAGTATGGCCGAGGGCGACCTGGGAGCATTAATAGGAAGACGAGCCCAATAGGAAGAGAAGGGCCAATTGTTCCCAGCACCCTGTGGACAGCCCGGAGAAGGTCAGAGTTTCACAGAGTCATCAGAAGGAGGTTTAAACACGGCAAACCAGAAAGGTGAGCTAGGCTTTCCCTTGGGAGCTGAACTGTCAAGAGCTGATTGCAAAAGGCCTTAGACTCTCTGCCAAGACAACACTTCTCCACTGGTTGATTAAAACAGGGTGTCAGCAAGGCTTGGAAATCTCTAGAAGAGGTGTCAGCTTCAGGGCATGCTTGGGAAACCTCACGGGTTGTGATCTTATTGGGGGGGCATGTTTAAGGGCCTCCAGCCCCTCCTGGGAAAACACATGCAGGAGAAGAGGAGAGGGAGGGAGGGAGGGAGGGAGGAGAAAGGAAAAGGGGAAGGCGGCTGAGCACGGAATCCAGACGCACCTCTTTCTTCACTTCATTTACAACTACCAGGTCGGTCCAGAGGTGTCCAGCCACGTAATATGAAAAAGAGACACTTACTGAAGAAGATACAAGATACAAGAAGCATTGTACATAGGAAAATGATACCTCCGTCCCCTTTAAAGCAGGCAACTTGGGACCTCATACAGTTCCAATCGCCATCAGCTGCCCCATCATATTTTCCTGAATCTCATCAACAGTCTGAGATCTTTTCCACTTCAAAGGTGATTTTATTTTTGGAAAAAATCTGAAGACACAAGCGCCAAATCTGGGCTGAAGCGGGGCTGAGTCACCTGGGTGATTTGATGTTTCGCCAAAAAATTCTGCACAAGATGTGATGCATGAGCGGGCGCACTGTTGTGATGAAGCTGCCAATCATCAGCTGCCCACAGCTGCAGCCTTCTGAATCATCTGAATAGTTTCCACAGAGGAATGTTCAAGCTTAATGCAAAATTTGATGCAGATTTGTTGCTCTACTCACTCAGTCATTTTGAAGTGATGGCCACACAGTACACATGCTCTCTCAGTGGCGTCACCACCCCCAATGACTAATACAATGAAGTCATCTTTGTTCACACATGCACATTCCAGCCCACTCTCCTTGGCTGCCAGGTTACATCGATGTCGTGCAAACTGTTCTCGTTATATTAACGATGGCTGGACTTTTTCTGGACAGACCTTGTAGACCCCAGTTTCCCTAGAAAGACTGAACTTCAAAATAAAATGTCCACCTCGCTTTTCATCGTTGTTCAGGTTAAAAGTGCTTTAAAGATGATAACTACACGGCCTGATGAAACCCCAAGTACCATGCCACTGTCTTCGTCCCAGAAATAACCTATCACAGCCTCTGAAAACTGGCGCGGGGGCCTCCCAAAGAATTAAGAGTAGAGTTACCATATGACGTAGCAATCCCTCTTCTGGGTAGCCACCGGAAAAATCTGAAAACATTCATTCGTAAAGATATGTGCACCCCTACGTTCACTGCAGCACTGCTCATGGGGGACAAGACACGGAAATGAGCAAAGCGCCCTTCGATGGAAGACTGGATGAAGAAGGGGTGCGTGCATGCCGTGAGTACTACTCAGCCATGAGAAAAGATGAAAAACTGCCACTTGTGACCATGTGGATGGACCTTCAGAGTATCATTCTAAGCGCAATAAGCCAGACAGAAGAACTTAAAAACCGTATGATTTCACTCATATGTGGGATTTAAAACTGAAAGCAACAAATAAAAAACCAAAGCAACAACAGTAACAACAAAAAACCCAGACACTCATAGACAGATAACAGTGTGGTGGTTACCGGACGGAAGGGAGGTGGGGGTGGTAAAGGGGGTCAAAGTTGGTGACAGAAGAAGATGTGACTTTGGGTGTTGGGCACACAATGCAATATACATGTGATATATCAAAGAATTTTACATTGGAAACCTACATAATCTTTTTTTTAAGATTGTATTTATTTATTTTTAGAGAGAGGGGACGAGAAGGAGAAAGAGAGGGAGAGAAACGTCAATATGTGGTTACCTCTTGTGTGCTCCCCACTGGAGACCTGGCCTGCAACCCAGGCGTGTGCCCTGACTAGGAATCAAACCAGTCGGCAGGCTGGCGCTCAATCCACTGAGCCACACCAGCCAGGGCTCTATATAATCTTATTAACTAATTCCACCTAAATAAATTTAATTTAAAAATCAGCTAATTAGCGCTGGCTGGTATAGCTTAGTGGATTGAGCACTGACCTGCAAACCAAAGGGTTGCTGACTCGATTTCCAGGTGGGACACATGCCTGGGTTGCAGGCCAGGTCCCCAGTAGGGGGAGTGTGAAACACAACCACACACTGACGTTTCTCTCCCTCTCTCCATCCCTTCCCCTCTCTCTAAGAATAAGTAAATAAAATATATTTTTTTAAAAATCACCTAATTAGCTAGGTAGTCGGTTGGATGGGGTGGGAGGTAGCACGGTGGTCCCCCAGAGATGTCTGCTCCCTAATCTCTGGAGCTCCAGGGACCTGTGACTATGTCACCTTACACGGCAGAAGAGACTTCACAGGTGTGATTAGATGAAAGATTTTGAGATGAGATTATTCTGGGTCATCCACAGGGGTCCTAAATGACATCATTAGGGCCCTTGTGAGAGGGAGGCAGGAGGGTCAGAAGGACAGTATGTGCTGATGGAAGGAGAGGTCGGAGCGATGCAAGTCCACAAGCTGAGGAACCCAGGTGTCCCCTACAAGCTGGGAGGACAAGAGGCAGATTTGCCCCTAGAGCCCCCCAGAAGGCGCACAGCTCTGCGACACCCTGACTTGAGCCCCACGGCACCCGTTTGGACTTCTGACCACCAGAATTGGAAGAGTAAATCTGTGTTATTTCAAGTTACTAAGTTTGTGGAGATTTGTTACAGCAGCAAAAAGAAACTGATGCAGACAGTTAGCTCACTTTTGCTTCACTCATGGAAGGTCTTGAGGTCGCTTCCAAGGACACAGAAAATGCAACAAAAACTAAGCAAAGGTAAAACTAGTTTAGGCGATTTGTTCCCTGAGAACAGACAAAACCACTGTGGTTGAGCGTGTCCCAGCAGAGAAGGAGGCTGAAGTCCCTCCATAGGACTGTGTATTGGCCGGGTGGGCCATGCCTCTGGCTCTCAGCTTCCCAGCAGCTGAGGTGAAAATGCCAAATCAGAAAGCTGTGCAATTTCCAGTGTATGCACTAAACAAAGTCCACTGCTCAGGAGAATAGCTGTCCTTCGTATGAAGGCCATTTTGCAGGTTCCCCATCAACATCCTCACTGTGTGATGAAATGACACAGGAAATGCCCTGTTCATTCACTTCCTCCACGCCATGGCCCAGGACTTCTCTGTGCTCTGGATGCTGAGAGGCAGCGGGGAAGGACAAAGGGGGCCAGGGACAAAGTGCTTGTGGCATGAAGGGAAAAGCAAAATGACAGACACAGTCAGTAAAATGGGGACAGCAGAGTTTGGGGGAATGAGAGATGCCCAGAAGGGACGCCTAACCCAGCCTGGCCACAGTGAGGAGGAACCACTTCCAAGGGTAACCAGGTTGAGTCTTGAAGGCTGGAGAGGGGGTAACCAAGCACAGAATGGGTGTGAGGGGAGGATGTGGGAGAGATAGAAGGCAGTGGGGGACCAAGAATACAGAATAAATACAGATGCCTGGGAGCCAGGAGAGCCCAGCAACTGTGATGAGTTATGGAGACCACCCCCCAAGATGGCCAGCAAGGGGCTGAGGATGGGGGAAGGAGGCCTGGGAGGTAGGGAAGGGTCGGATCCCACCTAAAGAGTTCTTACTTCTAATACCTGAATTCTAATTCTTACTTCTGAGTTCTACAGAAGAGAATTCAGCCCCAGGTGCTGCCCAAACTCTCCCACACGGCATCTTCCCCGAGAACGACACTCTATCCTCCTCACCCACTATCCTTGAAATGACTACCATGGCAAGAAAGCATGTCCACAACCAACATTCATTCATTCACTCACTAAATATTTATTCAGGGCTTACTATGTGCCAGGCGTAGTGGATGCAGTAAAGGACCAAATTGACAGTGTCCCTGGCCTTTTGGAGCTTAGATTTTGGCCAAGCAAGATAGCAAATATACTACAGCAGGTGGTAACAAATGCTACGTAATACCTAAATCCTGGCAAAGGGTCAAAATCCAAGAGAGTAGTTACAACGGAGTGGAATGGGGGTCGGGGAAGGGGACGGAATCAGGGTGGAGAGCAAAGGAGGGTCCAACAGAAGTGGCTGTGTTTTAGCTCAAGCTGAGCGGTGGGCTCACAGGTTTTATGATTGGGCTTCCCACACTGACACAGATGCGTTTGGACATGTCCAGTATTAACTGGCTTGAGCCTGTGAGAAGGTCAGGGCGTGCCAGTGCACACTGGTGGTCGGGGAAAGCCCTTTGACTTGGTATCTGAGCAGAGGGGTGAAGGGAATGAGGGCCTGCGCCACGCCGGCACCACGGGCCTCCAGGCAGCAGGGCCTCGGTGGGAAGGCCCCACCGCTTCGAGCACCAGCACCATCTAGCAGGAGCCTGGAACGGAGAGCTACCTCGAGCCTCTTCTGGACAGGTGTGGGTGTTCTCTACATTTTTTATTAGTCTCTCACTTATCCAAGGCCTTCGCAGGAGACCAGAAAAAGCCATTAATCCCTGCACTCATTAATGCACTTTGTTTTTGTGAAGCACCTGCTCTGTGCTTATCACTGGCCGCAAAATCAGAGAAAACATGGGCTGTGCCTTTAAGGGGCTTATGGTCTGGTGACAGCAGAATAGAGGGAAAGACACTGGGGAAGATGGAGGATCCACCAGGCACATTCATCTTGCCCGTTCCTAGGGTCCTCAGCCATGAAAAACTTGGCCTGGGTTCTTCTCATCTCAGCTAACAGGTCAGACCTGGGAAAACCCTCCCAGGTCGGGAAATTAGCTCATGGATCAACAATTAGAGGTGGCGGCTTTGATGTTCCTGGCTGGTGGCTCCCCCGCCCAGGAAGGGGCCACGCACTGATAGCTTTTCCAGCCAGCACGGACCCAGGGAGCGACAGGCTTCCCCCCGACGATCCGCACCCAAGACCTGCTCAGACGCCTGCTTCGTCCGGCGGCAGACAGGCTCTTGTTTGGGACATTCCACCAGACTTGCAGATTCCCAGGAGAATCAGCACAAACTTCCCGCTGTCTGCCCACGGCCAGCTGCTAGGGCAATCAGGAGAACGGGGTAAAGAGAGGGCTTCGTACGAAATGGAAAAGTCTGCATAGGTAGTGCGAAGGTTTTCTTAGTACCTGCGGCATCAGAGGAGGCTGCATCAGCGATAATAACCCCAGCTTTTGGGTTCCCCTTCCCACCTGCTCAAGCGGGAGCTGAGCTACGGGGAGACCGAGCTGTCCTGCTGCCACGTTTTTCTGAGCACTGCCTCACACATGCACAAAACCAGTCAGCCAGACGCTTGCAAAGTTAAGTGCAGAATTATCGTGTGAGCCAGCAAGTCTGCCCCTGCGGACATGCCCCCAAACTGAAAACAGATCTTCAAACAAATGCTTGTCTGCGAATGTTCACAGCAGCAGTATTGCCAACAGCCAAGCCACGAAGACAACTCGCATGACCACGGATGGATGAAGGGAGGAACAAAAAGTGCTATTTCCATACCGTGGAGTAGTAGCCAACCATAAAGAGGAAGGAACTCCAGATACATGGAGGACCCTGGGAAACAGTGTGCTAAGCAATGTAGGCCTGATACAAAAGTCGCACAGGCCATGTATGATTCCATTGACGCCCGATGTGTAGAACAGATAAAGCCTCAGAGAAAGATAGCAGATTGGCACTTGCCAGGGGTGGGGGTGGGGAGGGACATGGGAGTGACTCCTTAGTGGGTACAGGGTTTTCTTTTAAAGTGACGACGTGTCTTGAAACTAGATCGAGGCGGCAGTTGCACAACACTGTGAATGTACTACGTGTCTCTGAATTTACACTTTAAAGTAATTAATTTTATGGTATGTAAATTTCACCTCCATTAAAAAATCCAACAGTCAGCTTATCTGGCTGCTGGGACAGGCCCGTTCTCTCTCGCTGGGCTCCGTGGACTCCCCACGGGCCACGGCCGGGAACCAGGGGGCCGCGTGGCTGTCAGATGCAGCTTCTCTTGGCCATCGGTTGGGTAGCACCATCTCCTGCTGGGAGACCCACCCGGCCGAGGATCTAGAGTCCCGGTCCCTTTACTCTGTGCCCTTCCAAAGCATCTCCCGTCCCGTGCCTTACAGAGTTTCGACAAAACACTTGAATTTGATTCTGAGCAAAATTCAGGCAGGAGCCATTGGAAACCAAAAGATCTGCCAAGCAAATGGTAGATTTTTGGGTCCCTACACCCCAAACCTACACCAGAGTCCTTTCAACTGAAGACCTGGTAAAACGATTACCCTTTGCCGCCCACCAGCCTGCAGGAAAGCCAGCCTGTCTGTTAAAAGGCTCTTGCGGGCACACTCCCGCCCAGACATCAAACTCTCCCCGCCCTTCGGTAGAGCCGGCGCTGCGCACAGGGATGTGCAGCAAAGGGGAACGAACACCTGCTAAGAGAATAAGAGACGTTTACTGGGGGGAGGGGGCGAGGGAGACACGAGCCCCTTGCACTGTACACCGTCTGCACGGCTGGTAGAGAATGAATTATTTCTTCCCAATTCGGCGCCGTCATCCATCACGGTCAATTGTCAGCCCATCTGGAAGGTTTCAAAACCCCCCCGAACGGGATCAGAGCTACAAAACAGTCATGGCAGCAAGCCTTCCTAAATGGATTATAATAAATGCAAACATAAAAAATAGTTCCCTGTTTAGAGGAATTTACTGTGGGCTGTGTCCTACACTCCAGCTCCCTCATTCCATCCTCTCAACAAAGCTATGAGGCAGGGACTATTAACTATTCCCACTTCACAGATGAGAAAACCAAGGTTCCAAGAGGTGAGTGGAATTCCTCTGGCCACACGGGTCGAACATGGCAGATCTAAGGAAAGGAGGGAGGTCGCACTGACTCCAGAGACTGCATGTCCACCCTGATGTGATGCTAGCGGTCTGAGCTCAGTCGGTCGCACACTCCCTGGTCTATACCCTCTCCCCTAGAAACTCACTTGCATCTCAGGGTTGAATTGAGAGTGCATCAGACAAGGGAGTCACTCCCTTTGGACCCTCCTGTCTTGCACCATCTTTCTTGGACTTATTCTCCTAGCTGAGCAGAGAAGGCACATGACTTGGGGACAAAAGAAAATGCATATTTTCTGTGCATTGAATTTGGGTCTCCCCAGAGCAAACAACTACGTTGCCCATCCTCACCTGCAGCCTGTTGTGATCATGTGACTCTGCTCTAGGCAATGAAATAAAAGCAGAACAGATCTGTGGGACTCTTAAGACGACAAGTTAAATGGAGTTGACCCAGCTGGGAGGACCCTATTTGGCACCCTGGCCTCTTTCCCCTTCCTTTGGGACTGCAACTTGAATGTGATGGCAGCACACCATCCTGAGAGTCCCGGCACATGGAACCCACTGGAGAAGGGAAACATGAGTGTGTGAGACTGAGACCAAAAGGCAGGCAGCTCCTTCCCTGCGGTAACTGAGTGGGACCTGCCGGGGAGGCTCAGAGTAAGGAATCTTCTGTGAATAGTCACAACACCTCCTCTGGCCTGGCCACATGCTAGGGAGTAACAACAAAGACAGAGTCCCTGCCCGCATGGAGCTGCCTGCTGCTGGAAGTGCCGAGTACACAGCAGTTGTAAAACAAATAATGCACTCTGAATGTGATGAGTGTCACAAAGGGACATATAGGATGCCGTAAGAATGTATAAAAAGAGTGTAAATCAGACTGAGTTCAGGAGGAGGAAGGCTGTGAGTGCCAGAAAAACGGACATGATGGTGGCTCACACAGGGAAGCAGTTTATTTCTCTAGCATCTAACAAAAATGTGGAGGTAGCCGTTCAAGGCCACCTGGCAGGTGAGTGGCAACATCAGGGACCTAGGACCCAATATTTTTTAAGATTTTATTTATTTATTTCTTAGAGAGAGGGGAAGGGAAGGAGAAAGAGAGGGGGAGAAACGTTAGCGTGTGGTTGCCTCTTACACATACCAAACTGAGGACCTGGCCCACAAGCCAGGCATGTGTCTTGACTGGGAATCAAACTGGCAACCCTTTGGTTCTCAGGCTTGTGCTCAATCCACTGAGCCACACCAGCCAGGGTGGACTCAAATCTTTTTTTTTTTTTGCTTTACTTTAGAGTACACGATCAAGATTCATGGTTGCTTCATGGTTCAAAGTGACTGCTGGCGTGCCAGCCATCACATTCAAGTTGCAGACACTGAGGAGGAGGAAAGAGGCCAGAGTGCCAAATAGGGTCCTCCCAGCTGGGTCAACTCCATTTAAGCTGTCTTCTTAAGAGTCCCACAGATCTGTTCTGCTTTTATTTCACTGGCTAGAGCAGAGTCATGTGATCACAACGGGCTGCCTGTCAGGTTGGTCCATGTAGCTGTTTATACCAAGTGGCCTTGAGCTCAGCTAAAAAATGGGGTTCCTGCCACAGGAAGTACAACTATTTGAATGTGTATTAATGGCGGAAGAGAATTTCAGTTTTAGCTTCATCTCTGTCACTTAGCTGCTGTGTGAGCTTAGGCAAGTCACTTAACCTCTCTGAGCCACCAATGGAAAAGGCCAATCGTACTCCCTTCTCGGTGGTGCTGGAGTCTTAGTTGAGGAATGTAATTTGAACACAACTGCTTTGCAGGGCCTAAAGCTGAGAACGCATGAGAGGAACCACTGTGCTCCACAGAACTACTTTTTCTTCCTTCTCTTCTCCAGGATCTGGCAAAGCTGGAATATCTCCTGGGACCAACTGTTACTAGCTTTCTCTTCTGATCTTCCTGCCTAACAGGCAGCTCCTCGAGATGGAATTCAGGAACTTTCGACACTGGCTCTGAATCATGTTGGTGGCACAGGGGTCACGCAAAGACCTTCCAGGATCATGGAACAAGGCGTGCTAACGAGGGTTTCCTCAGAGGCTGTAATTAACACCCTCAGCTGCACTCAGAAGGAAATGTCCATGGTGCCTGGTTGCTAGATGGAGCCCTAGGTTGCCCCGGGAACGGTCAGGAGCCCAAATGAGCCTGCCTAGTTGAGGAAGGGGTCTCAGAGCGAGGCCTTAAGGGAGAGAAGGATTTTAGCTCTAGCGCTAGAAACAGCAGCTAACTGTGAATGCGGCCCGTACAGGCACTGTGCTCGGCCCTCCACGTGTAGTAATGTCTTACTGCCTCCTGCATATGGCGCTCTGGGTATGTCGACCTACCATCCCCCTTTTACAGGCGTTAAGTTTGAGGCCACGAGGCAACGTAGCTCAAGTGACGTTGTGCCAGGTAATCAGCGGCACAGGTAGGACAAGTGAGGACGGATGGGACAGAAATAGAAAAGGCACCAGGGGCATCGAGCAGAGGCCAGGGGCCTGCGAAGGGCCGGCATGGCGGGACACGGAGAAAACAAATCTGGAGAGGATGGGATGGGCAGAGGTCGGTCCAAAGCTTACAGAGGGCAGCTTTGAATGCTGGGGTGACACACTCAGACTTTACCCCAAGGCAGCGAGGAGCCATTGAAGGTTACTGAGCAGGTGACTGACTGACACAACGGAGGAAAATGTGGAGAATGCTTTGAGCCAAACAGATTCTGGCCCCACTGAACAGATGAGAAAACATCAGAGGCTCAGAGAGGCGCATTCATGTGCCCCGATCACACAGCCAGTAAGTAGTGAAACCGGACACGAACCCAGGCTATGTGCCCGGCCTGCTGCATGGTGGGCAGTGGTGTTCCCACAGTCAAAAGCCACCAGTTAAGTGGGAATGTCATTAAATCCTCAGCATGGAAAATGCTGCAGGTCACAATGTCAGTGGAAGGACCACACAGAGGAAGCCCTTGTCCCAGGGGCAGGCCTGGGGGGCAGGCTCGCAGGCTACCGTGACTTCTGAGGGCGGCTTTCCCCAACCTGCCTGCATCTTCCCCAGGAAGGACCTCTCAGTGACCCCTGACCTTCCCTGCCTCTCTTCCCTGGGGGTTGTGGGAGGAAGGAGCAGAGAGATGTCCCCATCTGCCACCCAGGAAAAGTGGGGCTATGGAGACCCAGAGGCCAGTATTTCTAACAGATAATTGCTCTATTATTTAAACAACAGCCACTGAAATAGCTCATTAAAGGGACAAAGGCAGTAATTACCTAGATTTTTATCTGGGAAAATCCAAAGGAACTATCAGGGGTTACATTTCAAGGTAACCTAAGAGCCTGAGAAGCCCAGCAAAGCAGAGTCACAAGGGCCCAAACCAGTTTGGCGGAAACGGAGCTGCCTCTCTGCAGGGGCACACTGTCCTGGGAAGATCAGAGAGGCAGCCAAGCTCGCGAGCATTTCCTGCTCACCAGCAATCATGCTAAATGCATGCTTCTCTGAGGGTGCACCACAGCCCCAGGAGGAATGTACCGTTCACAGTCCCATTAGTCTACAGATGAGGAAACCGAGGCTCAGAGAGGTGATGTCACTTACCCATTAGGCAGTGCGGGACAGGGAGGGGGTGTTGCCCCATTCTACTTTCCTGCCTGAAAATAAAGACCCTGCCCCCCCCTTCCCCAAGGTCTTACCAGGGAACATCTTTCAATGGCCAGCAAAGACAGGACCATCTCCTTCCTCTTCACGACAAGCCCAGGGCTAGGTTTTCATGCTCCTCGCCCCCCTGGGTAAACTGAGGCTTAGAGAGGTGAAGGGGAGCTGCAGGACCAGGACCACTATCCAGCTCCATCCCACCTTGGAATCCTGCTGCCTTTGTACCCACGATTCGGTTGGAGGCATTTAGGGTCAGAGGAAGATGCTGTCTGTCTGGTAGTTTTTGTTTGTTTCTCTTGCACAGAAACTATCTCCCTGGGGAGACGGAGGGACCGCCAACAGGATATTCCTAGGAGTCAGTTCTTACAGAGGGCAGAGGGCAGGCCTCCTCCACCCACGAGGGACTCAGCCACACAGAGGAGAGACCCCTCTGCCTGCCCCGCTCCCCTGTGCCCGGGGAGCCCCGGGAAGCAGGCTAAATGCTGCTGCCAGCTGAGCTGCCCTGGGTGTTCAGGCAGCAGCTGCTTCCTGCCCAGTGGGACCCCAGGCACAGAGGAATGTTGGAAGGAAGCCTCCAGGGGTAGATGGGCGGCCCCTCAAGGAGCCAGGCAGGGCTGAGAGAGGCGGCGACAAGGAGGCCTCTTCCCCCGACCCACCCCTTCAGGAAGATAAGCATCGAGGGCCTCCGACATCTGGGCCGCTCATCTCAGCCGCGTCGCCATGCCCGGGGTCTCTGATTCGGTCTCATACCCCTTGGCCAGCAGGGCCATACCTTGGGGATAAGAGAACAGTGGGGGTTGGGGGGTCAAGGTGGCACAAAGCTTCCCATCAAATGGCATCTGAGCTCAGGTCCCTCCGAAGAAGGACAGGAGTACAGGGCTGAGTGGGCACCACGGGGTTTGTTTGTTTCTCTACCTGCTCAGGCGGTGTCCTCTGAAGCAGGGAAGTGACCAGGGTGTGCTAGAGGTAGGGACGGGGCTGCTCCTCCCTGTCACGACAGGCAGTGTGGAGGGGAAGGAAGCAGGCACGCCAGGGCCAGGCAGGAAGGGCCTGCTCCACTCCACACAGTTGGGGCCTTTCTACCGCCCTGGTGCAAGAGCGAGCTGAAGCTTGCAGGGGTGAGAGCGCCAGACCGAGCACACAGGGAGTGAGAAACAGGGGTGGGTTCCAGCGTGGCATAGTGCCGAGTGAATGAATTGCTGAATGAACGAAAGGATGGATGGATGGATGGATGGATGGATGGATGGACGGACGGATGGATGACTGACTTCGGACCTGGAAACTGCACCAGCCTAGCTCTGAAAACTACACCATCAGCACATCTGTGTCCCCAGCACTGTTCGCAACAGGTGAAACGTGGAGGCCACCCAAGTGTCCACCGACCACTGAATGGATAAGCAAGAGGTGGATATTCATGTAACAGAATATTATATGCAGTTTTAAAAAGGGAGGGAACTCTGCAATATGCTCTGTGGATAAATCTTGAGGACATTATGCTAAACGAAATAAGCCAGACACAAAAAGACAAATACTGTATAATTCTCCTTATAGAGATACTGAGAGTAGTCAAAATCATAAAGACAGAAAGTAGAACCGTGCTTGACAAAGGCTCAGGAGAACAGAAAATGGGGAGTTACTGGTTAATGGGTTACAGCTTCAAATCTATGGGATGAAAAGAACGATCCTGTGGATGGCGGTGATGGCTGCTGGAGAATGGGAATGTATGTGATGCCACTGAACTGTGCATTTAAAAATGATTAAGATGGGCCCTGGCTGGTGGCTCAGTGGATTGAGTGCTGGCCTGTGAGCCAAAGGGTTGTGAGTTTGATTCCCAGTCAGGGCACATGCCTGGGTTGCAGGCCAGGGCAACCACACACTGATGTTTCTCTCCCTCTCTTTCTCCCTCCCTTCCCCTTTCACTAAAAATAAATAAAAATATTTTTTTAAAAATGGTTAAGATGGTAAATTCTATTGGTGTGCATTTTAACACAATAAAAAACAAGAAAAAGGGGCATGATCAAGAGCACTGCATTGGTTAGCTACTGCTGTGTAACAAACTGTCACAAGGACCAGGCACCCAGTGTCAGCTTAGCCGAGTCACCTGTGTTAGACTGCAATCAAGGTGCCAGGCAGAGCTGAGAGCTCATCTGAGACCCCCAGCACACGTGGCCACTGGCAGAGTTCACATCCTTGCGCCCTGCTGGACTGGGAGCCCCGGTTTCCTTCTGGGAGTCAGGCAAAGGCCACCTGACTCCCGACCATATGGGCTTTCTCTGCAGGACTTCCGGCTCCCTCAAGCCAACAAGGGAGGGCATCTGCTAACAAGACAGAAGTGGCTTCCCATCCGGCCACCGCATTCTGTTTGTTGAGAAGGAAGTTGCGGGTTCTGTGTACACACACCGGGAGAAGATTGTACGAGGGTGTCAACAAGAGAAGAAGTGATCAGGGGGCCACTTTGGAGTCTGTCTTGAGCACGACTGCTCTCCTTGTTTCGATCCCTGGGACATTATAAAATCTCACTGCCGCACTCCAGGAGCTGAGCAGAGAGGGGTGGGCAGAGGACCCCTGGCTCTTGCAGGCCAAGGGAAAGATTTCTATTTTAATCTTAGAGCAATGGGAGCTGCTGATGAATTCTGAGCAGCCAAATGACATAGATCTATGATTCTTTTTTTAAATCATTTGTAATTTCGTGGTAAAATACACATAACCTAAACTTTACCATTGTGACCATTTTTAAGGGTACAGTCCAGTGCATTAGGTACCTTCACATGGTTTACAGCCACTGCCACCACCCATCCCTAGAAATTTTGTCTTGCAAAGCTGAAAAGCTATACCCATTAAAAAACTAACTCCCCAGCCCCTGGCACCCGCCATTCTACTTTCTGTGGCTTCGACGGCTCTAGACGCTTCATGTAAGTGGAATCACACAGTCTCTGTCTTCCTGTGACTGGCTTATTTCACTGAGCACCAGGGCCTCCGGCTGCGTCTGTATCGTAGCACCCAATCTGAGTCCCACGGCTTACAGGCTGATATTTCAGTGCGTGGACGTGCCACGCTTTATCCACCCATTCCTCCACGGGTGAACACTGCGTTGTTGCCACTTTCTGGCAATTGTGAATAATGCTTTTACGAACACGGGTGTGTAAATCCCAGCCCAGAGGCTTTCTACCTCCAGGAGGTAGGCTCACAGCGTGGCAAGTGACGTGGGCTTTAAGGCCAGACAATCTGGGTTCAGATCCTGGCTCTGCCACTTCTCGTCGGGCCTCAGGAGACAGCAATACCGCCCTCGGGGTTTGTAAAGATAAAAGGCGATAATTCGCGGGCAGTATCTTGATTAAAGTAAAGGCTCATTAAAATCTAGCTGAATATGCTAAACCAACCAAATCTAGAATGCCTAAGGTAAGCCCTTAGCCTGTCTTCACGCTGCCCACAGCCCGGACATGTTTGAGTAGCTGTGCCACCTGTCCCAGGCTTCTGTGACACCATCACTGTCACCTGGCTGGGTGGCCCAGGAGTCAGTCCTGCAGGGTGCCCTTTCTCTAACTTCTCGGATACCCTTCCACATCTCCCCTGCCCCTCATCAGACCTTCTTGTCTTGCTTGCCTTCAGTGACTGACAGGCTCCTGAATTATGAAAATGGGTGAGAGGTATTTATAGGTCTGCTCAGGCCGCACGCCCACCCCCCACAGGGAGCGGGAAGGCCTTTCCGTGCAGGGAAATCTATAAAGTCCTCGAAGGAACCCTTTTTCTGCCCTTCTCAGCCGTCTCCTCCAGCTCTGTCCCTGTCCAAGGACAGCTGGCTCCTGCTGTCTGTCCAGGTGGAGGGCACGGGCCAGAAGGGGGAGAGGGAACGGAGGGGAGGGGGGCGGTGCCACCTGCCGATCTCCATCAACTCTGTGCCCTCCCACCGCTGTGTCCTTGGCAGAAGCCCTTTTCTCCTTTCGTTTGTGTGATGAAACACAGCCAGCCCTTTGGATGCTAGTCACCTGCCTCTCTAAGAGTCCCCTCTTCCAATCTCCTCGGCCACCGTCCCCCTCCAGGCCAACACGAAGCAAGAAAACAGCACCCAGACTGGGGTCCGGGTGCTCATTTCACTGTTGCCTTCAGCGTCGTGGTTCAGGTTACGGGCTAAGGAGTCAGACTGTCCCGGGTTCACATCCCAACTCTACCTCTTACTACCTTTGTTCACTTTGGGATAAACGCTTCATGACAAAGTGCCTGCTTCCTCTCATTGTGGGTTGAATTATGCACCACCCCCCCCCCCGCCTCCAATTTTATAACATGGAATCCTGAGTCCAAGAACCTCAAAAGGTAATCTTATTTGGAAACAGGGTCATTGCACATATAATTAGTTAAGATGCAGTCATACTGGAGTACGAGCCTCTAATCCAATATGACGAGCGTTCTTGTGAAAAGGGGAGATTTGGACACAGACATGCACACAGAAGGAACACCACGTGGAGATCTGGGTTTGCTGCCCCAAGACAAGGAGCTACTACAAGCAAAGAGAGAGGCCTGAAGCAGGTCCTTCCACGGGAATACAGCCCCTTCGCTGGCCTCCTGGGAACGGCCACTGCGGCCACCATCTTGAAATGGACTCTCCGGCTCCAGCCAAGCCTTCAGAGGCTGGCCGCCCTCGTGGACATCTGCACTGCAGTTTCGGGGGGACCCTCGGTTCCAACTGCCCAGCGAAGCAGCTCCCAAATTCCTGACCCAGAGAAATGATGAGACAGTGAATGTTTTCTTTGTTAAGCTCCTGACTTCTGGGGCAGTAACCTGTTAGGAGGTGACAGGTGATTAATGCTGTGACCCCGTGCAGCTTGCTCAACCACTCTGAGCCTCAGCAGCAGCATCTATAAAATAGGAATCATGGTAGCTCTCAAGAAATGGAGGTGTTTGAATACAATAATTTCTAAAACAATACCAAACGCTTTCTAAGTATTTGGCACTTTACAGAAATGAATTCTTGAAAGTATCAACAAATTACCAGAATTTTAAAGATGAGGAAACTAAGGCTCAGAGAGGTCGAGTAACTTACCCAAGACCACACAGCTGCTACGGGGCAGAGCTGGGACTGTGAACCGGGAGATCTGGTCCAGAGCCCGTGCTCTTAACCACTGCTCCGCGGTCTCTCCGAGAGACAGGATTCAGCTCAGTGCCGGCCACGCAGAAAGTACACCGTCAGCATCAGCTAGTCTCAGTAAATAGCAGTTGATGTTTCTTAATTAACTCTTACTGGTTAGCTCTTAATAAACTAGTAAGAATTACTAAATTGACCACTTAAGGCTCTACTATGGGATCCTTTTTATCTCTAAGACCTTCCTTGACATGTTCTGTTTAAGCCCCTCTAGCTAGGAAACTCCCAGAGAATAGCAAGAGCTAACGCCGATTAAGGATGGAGGTGCCCAGCACTGTGCCAAGCCATGACCATGTTCTGTCTCATTTAATCCACCACCAGTCAGCCTTAACAGACAGGTAATATCATCATGCCCAATTTGCAGATGGGAAAACCGAGGCAGTCAGGACACTGAGCAGATGTTCCCTGCCCCAATTCACACAGCCAGAAAGTGGCAGAACAGAGATTTGAATCCATGTGGTACAGCTCCCTCCTCCTACGTGCTAACCCACCAAAGGGGCAGATCTAGCTTGGTGGGGTACGCACAAGGTTGGGGAGGGGGCCCAAAATCTTTCGATTCAACTACGTGAAGACGCTCTCTGAACCTGGTCCCTCCCACGCACACGCAGTGGCTTCCACTAAACACAGCGCCCTGAGGCCTTTGGAGCGGCTTCCTGGCGCTCTGAGACTCCCCAGCTGGGGCCTTCCTTCCTGTTGGAAGAAGTGAAAGCTCAGGGACACCAGCCCGGGCCCAATATAGTTCCAGATCTAAATTTAACAACAATAACCCGGCTCCAGCCTGACCCTGCAGGGAAGACAGGGGAGAAAGGAAAGGGGAAAAAAAAGCAACAACTAATTCTTCACAAATTCGGACAATAATAAAAGTTCCTTTCAAGTGTCAGGGCATATTCTTAGCAAGAGTGTAACACCCAAATCAAGCCCAGGCTGTAAAAACGGCATAATAGCAGGAAGACCGGCTACAGGCCTGACTTCCTCCGGGGAGACGGGGGTGTGGGGGCTGTCGGAGGCCCGGAGGGCAGGGACGGAGCCAGGCAGGGCCTGACTCACTGGGACGCGCACACCTCTCTGTGGCTCGCCCTCAACCCTGAGTTCCATCTGGGGTCAGCTGCGCGGGCCCTTGGAGTTACGGCCCTAGGCCACGATCAACATGCCTCTCGTTCCCACCTCCCCTCAGCCAGCCTTCTGGGCATAATCCAAGTGCAAGTCCAAAATGCAAGGTGGGTAGGACCAGGTAAGAACTCAGTCAGCTCTCAGACTACCGACTATGAGCAGCACAATGGATGCCAGCTGTCGGGCTCTGAAAGGCCCCCTGCATTTGCCAGGGGGCCACTTGGCCCGCAGGCCATGGTTCCCGGAGGGCTGGATTCCAGCCAGGGTCTGAAAATGGCCAGGACCCCAAGGCGAGGCATTCCTGGGAGATGTGGACTCCTTTGGCAGCTCAGGGCCCCTCCAGGGCTTTGCCGAATCTTGGGCTTCAGGGCAGCCAGGGCCGCTGCCCTCCAGCCTTCCCTCCCTGTGTCCTTCTCTAGGTGTCCAGCCTGCATCGCCATCCAGCATCTCTCCCAGCCCGGCCTGGCTCCCTGTCTAGTTTCTCCTAATCAGGCCTTCCCCCTAGCTAAGTCTTGTACATTTAATCCTACCTTGGTATCTGCTCCTTGGGAGACCACGCTAACATGGGGTCGCGTCCCCTCTCAGAGTAACACCCTTGTAGAAGCTTCTCATCTCACTGGAAGAAAAGCCAGATTCCTTACACTGGCCTCCAGGACCCCCTATCTGATATCCACTTCCAGTTTTATCCCTGGATCCACAGTCTTCTCGCTCTTCCTTGAACATCCCAAATTGTTTCTGCCCCAGGGCCTTTGCACCTGCTGTCCCTGTGGCCTGGACCCCTCTTCTCCAGGCCTGGAGGCTTCTCCCTCATCCCTCAGGTCTCAGCTCAGATGTCACCTCCTCAGAGAGGCCTTCCTTGACCCACTTGATCCAAACAGGCTTCCTGTCTCTGTTCCCCAATCAATACCTACTTCTCAGACGAAGAAAAACACATCTCTCTGTGCGTAGTTGATTTGTCTGACAGCCTGTCTTGAAAGTAAGCATCTAGAAATATAACAAGAGCCAGCATTTACTGAGGGCTGACCAGGAGCTGGACGTTCTTCTAAGAGCTTCCCCTATTTAACTCCTTCGGTTCTTTCCAAGCCCCTGGGAGATACGGGTACTACTCATACCGTAAGTAAGGGCACCACAACACTAAGAGGTTAAGTGAATTCCCGGAAGTCATACAACCAGTAGCTGGGAGAGCAGGGTTTGGACCCAGAGTCCAGCCCTGTTTCTAGAACGCCACTTTGCTTCTTGTGAAAGGAGAGCACATTGGAGCACCAGCACCGCCCCCCGCCCCCATGTCTTTCCTTGTAACAGAGCCAATGTTTTGTCACCTGGCTCCCACGAACCAGGTGCATACACAAGTCACACCGTTTCCCTTTCACAGGACCCTGGAAGGCGGGACCTGGTTACTCTCCGTTTGCCCTCTCCCCCCTCCTCCTCACCCTTCTTTGTCCTTCTTTGTCCCAAAAGCTGACCCCTACCCCATGGACCCAGGATCCCTTGTGTTCTGGCTTCTGGTTGGGATCATCCAAAGGGAAGCACTGGCAGGAGATCTAAGGGTAAAAGGGGAGAGAGGTGGGGTATTTCTCCCCTATTTCCTCCCTCACTGAGGACATATCACTGGCAGGGACGTGTCCCTCCCCAGTTACAGCTCCTGCCAGGTGGCCCATCTACCAGGACGCCGGCCCTACCCGGGCTCCAGAAAGCTGACTTCCTCATGCCTCGCCCCTTTGGCCCACTGAGGGTGACAGTTCCCTACCACTGCTTGACTCGGGGTGCCTCGGTTCCCCTCCATTGTCCACTTAACCCTGCCCAGCCCTCTATAGGTGGATTCTAGTTCCCACAGGGACCCTGGCTGGCACGCAAGCATCAGGACACCCTGCTTTATGAATGAGGAAAAAGAGGCTCAGAGACTAGCGGCCGCCTGTCTGAGGTCACGTGGCTGGACGAAGAGTAGACCTCAGGGGTGCTTGCTCCAAATGCCCCTGGCTTTACAAAGACCCAGCTGAATCTCATGGTTAAGAGAGGGTGGACTCTGGGCCACCAGAACCTGCATTCAAGGCCCAGCACTAGGGTCTTGGGTGAGTTATCTATTCTCCCTGAGCCTCATTTTCCTCATTTGAAAAATATGCATAATAATAATCGCTCTACCTTCCAGGGCTATTGCTAGAATGAAATGTTGTTGTACGTGAAAATACTTCAGGTGCGCGGAGCATAGTAAGTGCATGATAAATATAGCTAGCAGCGTCATCGCTGTTGTCATCACTATCACTATTATTGTAGTTACTGATATCCCCTGTCCACCAATTTCATTTCCAGACTTGCTACTCCCCAGAAGATAACAAGAGAACAATTCACACAAGACTCCATGAGCTAATGACCCAGGCTATTCATAGACTTGTTCTTACCAATGCAGGACAGTGGAGCCCAGAGTTACTTAACTGGGTCAAAGTTACACCTGACCCCTCCTTTCCTGCCCCCCCCCCCCAGGCTCTGGCACAGGAATTATCAGCCTCCATCGCCTCTGAAGGCCATCCCTGCTGTGAGGCTTTGATAGGGAAAGTGTGAAGAACAAAGGCCATTGTTCGAGGAGGCAGCTGGTGCCTCTCAGACCACAGGCCAGCTTCCCAGGGGCCAGGCCTGGCTCCTAAGACACAAAGAGACGAAAGTCATTAGGACTGGAGACAAACAATGATGGCATCACTCTATTTACCTGCTCCGGGGAGGCTGCCAAGTGGGGAACAATGAGGTCCGGCCACTGGACACAAGCTCCCGCTGCCTCCCTGAAGAGTTTCTTTGAAAATAACAGGGTGGTGTGTGGTCCAGAGCACTTGGGACTGGGTTCAGATCCTACTCCTGGAAAGGACAGTGCCCGAAAGCATGAGCTGTGGGATCCGGTTGCCTAGATTCAAATCCTGATGCCAGCATAATGAGCTGTGTCACTGGGTTCAGCGACTTCATTCTGTGAGCCTCAGTTTCTCCATCTGTGAAATGGAGATGAGAGTGGGACCACCCTGTCCTACACTGTATGCAAGTGTGACCCAGTTAAGGGTTCCCTAGGATGTCACTGATGGTGATCCTCCTCCTCCTCTTCTCTGTAGCCTTGGGTTAGTTCCCTGCCCCTTGCTGAACTTCAGTTTCCATGTCTGTCAAATGGGAACAAGAAACCAGCTCAGCCATCAGGTGAAGACCAAATAAAAAGAAGAAAACCATTTGGAGACAAGATCTCTTTAAGGTTTTATTTATGTGTTTTTAGAGAGAGGGGAAGGGAGGGATAAACAGAGGGAGAGAAACGCATCAATTCATTGCCACTCACACGCTCCCAACTGGGGACCCAGTCCACAACCCAGGCATGTGACCAGACTGGGAATCAAATCGGTGACTTTTCGGTTTGCAGACCAGCACTGAATCTACTGAGCCACACCAATCAAGTAGAAGCAAGATCTCTTTAAGAGTCGAGTCATGGCTCACCTTTATGGAACCCCTCACGTGACCTTGGCCATGCCCTTCCTTCCCAGGTGAGCATCCCCATGTGCAAAATGGGGATAGCCACAGTGTCTTCCTATAGCGTGGGAGCCTTGAGAATTCAGGGAGGTAGTGACTGCTTAGCACAATGCTTAGTGCATATCAAGTGTTACTGTCTGACTATGAAGAGCCTGAAGTTTTCAAGGTCAGGAGCAGACATAGACAAGGAGTAATGGAAATTAATACACCGCCCAACCAGAGTGGCTGCACTGCACAGGCATACCCATTCCACAGGAGGAAAAACTGAGGTCTGTGAGAGAAACAGGGGTGGGGGTGGGAGATGCACCTTCTAACCCCTGGTGGTATCTGGTGAGTTCAGGTCATTTTTATCAGGGCCCTTGCCTCTCAGGAAAGTGGTAGAGGCAGAAAACCCTATCACTCGCTTTTCCCAGAGTCCTCATTCCCTTGCTCTTACCCCAGCCAGGTGCTGCTTTGTGTGCTGGAACAGAGAGATACTCCCTCACCCAGAGAAACCGAGGAAGACTGGCATCAACCGGCCCCTCTCCGTCTCCCAGCCCTGCTTGTACTGACTTCATTCTTAGGCACGCCTACCAGCAGCTCCCAACAGATCTTTGACCAGTTCGGGGACTCCACTGAAAAAAAGAGCTCTCCTGTCCCAGTACTCCAGCCAGAGTCCAAGGGCCCTTGGTCCCCATTGGACTACCTCAGGTCACATGACCAGCCCTGACTCTATCACTGGGGTCCACAGGATGGAATGCGCTGATTGGTCAAATCTGGAACAGAAAGCAGGTCTGTTCCCCTTGAACTTTAAAGACAGAAAATACAGGGAGGGATAGCCGCCCAAGGGAAATCAGAGTGCTATCACCGGGGTGAGTCGTGGGCGCGCATAAACCACAGATGTCACTCTGCATCCACACACCCGACAACAGCTACTACTTGGGACAGGACCCTCCCACCCCACCCCCTCTGGCCTCTGCTTAGGATCCACCTCCGACGTCTCCTTGTATGCACTCAGCAAGGTCCAGAGGAAGACAACAGAAGACCACGTACTGACACACCAGGCAAACTGGCCGACTCCCTGAGATCTCTGCACATCGGTTCCCTCCTCTGCCACATGGCACAAAACAGTCCTACAGCCCAGGTGTGAGTCAACGCCTTAAACCCAGTTTCTTTCTCTCTCGCTCTCTCTCTCTCTCACACACACACCCCCACACTGGGTTTGTTCCTCTAGAGAACATTGGCTTCTGCAGGTTGAAAAGGCTCCCACCGAACTTGACACCTGCTGTGTTAACAGAGGGACATACTCAGGCATCACTGACAACTTTTTTTGAGAGCAAGACTTGACTGGGGGAAAAACAGTAACATAGAAAACTGAGGAGTGCGACAGAAAGAAATTCCCCAAAAGCCCCAAAGACATCTTGGTTTTTCAAGACTGCACATACCTAATGGCAGGAGGTACTGAATGGAAATTTACTGTGTGCCACATTTAGGCCCATTATACAGATGAAGGGAAATGAGGCTCAGAAAGAAGAAGAGGGCTCCCCAAAGCTGTACAAGACAAGGGCTGGAACTATTTGTCCTCAACACTGATGCTCTTAACCAATGAGCTTTGCCTTCAATGAGCTTTGCCCTTCCTTTTTGATGGCCTCATTTGTGAAACCCACTGACAGCCAGCTTTCACCCATGAAGTCGGTTTCCCCTTGGTGTGCCTCCTGGTGGTATGCCCAAGTTCACACCTGCATGTGCATGTGCGACCACAGGACTCCATGGAGAAACTGGGTATCAGATTTCATTTCTGACCCCAGTCGAGTCCCAAGCCCCCAGTAAACCACCTGGCAGTGACTCTGACCATCTCGCTCACAGCTGCATACTTACTGTGCAGTGGCAAGAACTGAAGCACAGCTATTCCAAGCCTGTGGCGAGGCAAGAAGTCAGCAGCTTTGGAGCGAGGGCTCAGACCCTCACTCCACACTTCCAGCCGCACAGCAACCCCACCTGCATGCCGTCTGGGATACCGTCTCTGGATCCTCTCTCTGGTCTCACTCTTCTGGGCTGTCCCCTATTCAGGGGCCAGAGGGCTTCTGCCAACACACAGACCTGACCAGGTCGCTTCCCTGCTCACAATCCTTTATTGGCTCCCAATTAACTTCCAAACAAACATCAGTTTGGTCAAAAAAGCCCTTTATGACCTAACCCTGTTTATTGTCCCAGGCTCCTCTCCCATTGTTTCTTGAACTTTCTTCCCCAGAGGTCCTAAATTGTTTGTAATTGCTACAAACTGTGCATCGTTTCAAGACTCCATGCCTTTGCCTTGCTGTTCCCTCTGCCAGGAAAACCCTTCCCTCATCCCATCTACCCGGCAGCTCCTCCTCACGCTTCGAAGCCCAGCTGAAGCATCATCCCTGGTCTGTCTCTGAAACCTGACCTGCCCTGTGGGATCAATCCTGACTTCCTCTATTCTATCACCATCCACCTCTCACCATCCATGCCTCTATTGTGGGCACCCACAATTCTCTGTGCTTCCCCTCAATGTACTTCATCCCGGGCCTCACCCAACGTTGCCTCTTCCCAGTCTCCACGAAGGCAGAACCCTACTGCCAGGCTCATTGTATCTTGTTTCCCAGCTCAGCGCCTAGCACACAGTAGGTGCTCAGTAAATACTGTTGGATAAAAGGAAGGAGGGAAAAAGGAGGGAGGGAGGGAAGGAGGGAAGGAAGGAAGGAAGGAAGGAAGGAAGGAAGGAAGGAAGGAAGGAAGGAAGGAAGGAAGGAAGGAAGGAAGAAAGGAAGGTTGGTTGGTTGGAAGGCATCATGTGTTCTGACTATCAAGCCCATTAGGCTGTGAACTTCCTTACTGAGTTCTGTAGAGACAGACCCAGACCCAGGTGGAGACACACAGTAGGCTTCCCATCAGTGTTTGCTAAATTCAGCAGCAGCAATACAGCTGTTGCTGCTGCAGACTCCAGCCCAAACCCGCCCCGGGGTCCAGCGGCCCCGGTATCTTCAGTGGCCTTTACCCACAGCTGCAGAGCACCCCACCCTCAGCCCCAACCCCAAGTCCTCCAGCTCACAGCCTCCCAAGCAAGGGCGCCTTTGTTTTCCAACTCAAGGCCCCCTTGGTGATTTTGTTTTTCATGGAAAAGTGGGGCGAGTTCATTACATTGTGTTCCTGCCTTGGAGATAATTGTCATTCATCTGACATCAAAGTCAGAGCCACGACCAGCTCATTTAAGGCTTGTTCCACCCATAGTTTCTTACAATCAGGAAATGGGGTATTTCCTTCATTTTTAAAACTGTCCCAGCGAGTCTGCCACATCGCTTCCTTTACAAACTTTTCTTGAAACACAAAGATGGAATCAGCGCCCCCCTCCCCCCAGTGGCCATTAAGGGTCCCAGCCTTCCTCTGATCTTTATCAAACACTTGTCGAGCACATTGTAATGACAGTATTTTTTATTTATACAACACCTTTCTTTGGGGGCCAGAGCTGGGCTGGAAGCGGGTGGGAGCCAGATTAAAGCCTTACATAGATTTGGCTTCGTTTATCCTGCAGAGCCGAAAATGACACTCTTTAATGCAGAAAGAGGCAAGGCCTAGAAAGTGGAGTGGTTTGCCTCCGAACCGGCGGTTGTTCCCAGACTGGAACCAGCTGCCTGACCTTTGATACCTTTGTTCCACGGTGATTGTTATTTCTTTGCCCGGATTCTTAATCTCTAGATTTAACCTGATAGCCAGCAGCCCAAACTGGTTTCTGATACCAACGCTCCCCCGGGGCTCCCAATCTTGCCTCCGCTGGCACCCACGGAACCAGCCTCCCCTGGTTGTCCTCTGACCTCCTGCCCTCAGCCTCTGTTGGGGACCCCCCTCCTTTGTCCACATCATAAAATTTCCTACTGCCGAGTCCTGCAGAATTCAGGCCATGCCTCGTCTCTCTTTCTCGGTCATTGCAGGCTCTCACAACGTGGATCGGTCGCATTTCTGAAGTCTGCTGCTCTAGCCCAAACGTAGGCCAGTTACAAACGTGAACCATGTAGGTTAAACTCCTTTGAAAAAACAAGCCCTAAATCTCTAGGGCTTAACATCATACAGGTTTATTCCTCATTCATGTCAAAGTCCAACGAGGGTCAGCAAAGGGAGCTCTTCCCCACACAGTCATTGAGGGACCCAGGAAGTTCCCCACCTTATCTTCCAGGGCAGACATCTGGCAGTGTCGGCAGATATTTATGGTTGTCAGAACTGGAGTCAGGGACAAATGGCACCTGCCTGGAGGAGGCCAGAGGTGCTACTTAATATCCTTCAATACACAGGGACAGTCCCCACAACAAGAATGATCTGGTCCACAATATCAGTAGTGGAGAAAGTTTGTTCTAGAGCTTCGGGATCCTCTACTGGATCTTGTGCATCTGGCTGACAGGTAAGCAGAAGAAAAGCATTAAAAATTGTATGGAAGGTTTTAGAGTCCAGGCCTAGAAGGGACCCATGTTCTCTTGCCCCTATCTCATTGGACAGAACTCAGTCACATGATCCCATGTAACTGCAAGAGAAGTTGGGAAATGTAGTCTAGCTGAGACTACAGAAGAAAAATAAATCAGAACTAGGGGGACATATAGTGTGTTCCTGCCACAGTTGGCCTAAACTGGATATGTCTGATGCTGGATGCATCACTCTCCCCCTGCCTGCAATCCTGCCCATCCCTGCAATAACTCACCTCACTTTCCATTAATTCCCAGCTGCTCCATTCAATCCCATCTCCTTCCAGAGACAATAACTTCATCTCAAAGGACATTGTTCCTGAGATACCCTTCCTGTCCCCATATAACCCCTGGTCAGCTCTGGACCATCTCAATAGAACCCAGAAGTTACTATTCCTTCACAGTACTTAGCATATATAAATATATGTACACACATTTATTTCTCATTTATTACCTGTCTCATTTATTGGTGTGTGTATTTCTCATTTATTACCTTTCCCCTGCCCAAGAATAAAAGCTTAGAAAGGTAGGGCACTTGTCTGTCTGGTTCACAGCTACCCCCAGCTCCTAGCAGAATGCCTGACAAAGAGAAGGCACTCAGTACATGCTTGTTGAATAAGTAAATGAACCCTTCCTATGCAGAACAGCGATATTGATCATTCTAAGATACAGATCAGGATGTAGCAGCCCCCCCTTCTAATATCCCAAAACATCTCAATCCAAACTCTTCAGCCTGCTAAATAAAGCCACTCACGATCTGGCCTGTTCTCAACACCTTCTCAACACACTTCCAGCCAGGCACCCTATACTTCGAGCACCCTACACCTAAGCCAAGGGTCTCTGTAACATGCTTAACATGTTTCTTTTTTCTCTCAGCTTTACCTTTTTATATTCTATTTTCATTACCTGGCATACTTCATCCTCCCGCACCTGGAAAATCCCCTCATTCCTCAGTACTCTGGTCCACGTCATTTCCGCTGAGAAACCCCTTCTGATGGCTTCAGGCAGTCCCTCACTTCCTGCTCTTCTTTCCCTATGTGTGTTGCAATATCTATTGTAATTATTTTCTCAGGTTGCTCCTTCCCTCATCAGACTGTGGGTTCTTCAAGAACAGAGAGAGTGTTTGACTTGATTGTGAGGCTGCTTCCCACTCCGGTGCTTAGCAGAGAGCTGGGCCCTGAGCAGGTGCTCAGGACATGTGTGAGGAAATAGAAGATGGATAGATGGACATTCTCTGGCTGGCCTCCCCACATTCTCTAGGCATCTTCACACAGGAGCCAAGAACCCATCATGGTTATGATATTCCTCTCCGGGAGTCATAGCTACTTTAGCTGCAAAGCCAACTGGGGCTAAGAAATGTCCGTGGATTGAGTACAACTGGTGATTGATTGCTGGAAGCAAAATGAGCCTAAGTGCCAGGACACAGAAAGGACAGCAAGTAGCCCAACCCGGCCACGCTGGCAGATGCCCCTCATGGTAGTCGGCAAAAGAGCCGGCCCCTTCTTCCAGCTTGGGAATGCCAGGGACTTCCCCCAGGCCTAAGTCCTGTCTATGCTTCAGATCTCAGCCTAAAAGCACTACTTACTCAAGGAGGCCTTTCCCTACCCCCAGGAGTGCGTGAGGGCTCCCGAGAGTCCGTCTTATCCCTTCATGGAGCAATGACCTGCACGGGGCAGATCCAGACCCTGCTCCCGGTTTGCTCTAGTCCCTGGGTTTCTACAGGCCTGGCACAGAGTCCACAGCCCTCAGTGTCAGTCACGGTCCAATCACAGGACCAGAAACCGCTCTGGATATTTTGAAGCTGAGGGGCTTTGGTACAGGAAATGGGTTATCCAAGGGATGGAAAATTCAAGAAGCCAAAAGCGATGGCGAGGAAAACATATGACCTCCTCTCATGGCTGGTAACTTAGTATACATGCTATAGTGCCATTTTTATTTGGTAAAAAAAAAAAAAAGAAAAAGATATATGGGTAATATATGATGTCATATATTTACATAATGGTAGCCAACCACCAATATGGTCTTCAGCGGTCCTTGCCTTCTCACCATTGGGTGGTTTTCTCCCATGTTACATCAAGGCTGGTCTGTGTGACCCGCAGAATGTGGCAGAAGTGATGAAGTACGACTTTGAGACAAAGTCAACAGTGTCACTGCCCCCTCTGTGTGGCTCCTTCCCAGATCACTCACCTTGGGAGGGGCCAGCTACCATATGGTGAGGACACTCAAGTAGCCTATGGAAAGGATGTTCCACCCGGAGAGCAACCGAGGTCTCCCACCCGCAGCCAGCACTGCCTGGCCAGCCAGGTGAGGGCACCATCTGGGTAGCAGATCCCGCAGCCCCGGTCAAGCCCTCAGAAGAGGACACAGTCCCAGCCAACATTGGATGCCCACTCCCTGAGAGACGCCGAGCCACCTGCTGGAGCAAGCTGCCCTCAAGCTCCTGACCCACGGAAGCTATTGGATGATAAATTCTTATGGCTTAAGCTCCAAAACTTTGGGATAAAGCATGAGATACCAATATACGCAAATACAGGAATATATGTGTATATATTTCAAGAAACACTGTAGAAGAAGAAGATCACGGGAAGGGATAACTATTTTCTTTACTGCTTGCCCAATTTCCAATTTCTCTCCAGTGGATACATACTACTTGGATTAGAAGACCAGACGGAAGTAGAGGAGGGGAAGGAGAAATAACAAGAGCAGTTGGAGGAGTTTTACAGTTGCTCAAACATGATTCACACTACGCTGTGCCGGAGAGTTAACACAGCTGCCAGAGCACAGAGCTTGTTAAGGAAGATGGCGGAGCCAAAGGAAGACTCTGCCAATGGCCCTCTTTGGCTTCTCCGCCCAATGAGCTCTTCTCCGAGCTGCTCGGGGCTGTGTCTGAAAGGAACACGGGGCTGGAGACCGGCCGCCGGGCAGGGGTGGGGGTGTTGCATTTGGAAAACCTCAAGGTTTCTGAGCTGGCAAGATATGTCAGCAAAAAGCCCTCGCCTGTCTAGACAAAACTTTGATTTTGAATCAAAAAGGGGAATGTTTGTGAAGAGGAAAGCAGTTTAAGCATTTTTTCTCCTTTGAAAATAACCATGAATTTTTAACTATCAACCCTAAAGAGAGACAGTGAGACTCCGGCGGCAACGCCAGGGATTTGCGTCGTGCCCGCCCCCTGCCCGGACTGCGGGAGGGGCTGTTTCTGAGACTGGACATTGACTCCACGAGCTGGAGAGAGGTTTAACAAGGCCCCAGGGCGCCCGGGAGGAGAGACAGCCTTCCACGGCAAACATCTGAGGCTCGGCATCAGCGCTACTCAGGCGGCCTGGGAAAACAATCAATCGGGCTGCTGACGGGGGAAATCACCATGCCAGGCTTCGCTGACCTTGAGGGGCGAGAACGCCGCGGTGGTTCACCTGGCCCCCACGGGAAGGGCTCCTGCGGGCTGCTGTCTGGAGCCATGGTTCCAGCTGAGTCTGAAGGTCAGAGGGAAGGTCTGTTGGGAAAGGATGCCCCCGAGTAAGTCCTTTGCCCCAGGGACTTGACCTAGGTCTGGGCAGAGAAGTTGGGCATTTAAGGCTGAGCCAGGTAGGTAAGTTAGATGGACGTGCTTGGAAGCTACAGAAATGCGATCGCCATTTCTTAGCACAGGAGGTCTTCAGGAACCTTGGAATGCATCTGACTGAGCCTGTGGAAGGCGCAGAACAGGAAAAACGGCCCTCAGGGAGCTCTCTTCACCCTTGTCCCTTTCTCCCTCTGCAGGCTGGCTTCGCCCCCTCCCTTCACCTGGACACAGAACCCAGGTGCTTCTGCGGCATAGGGAGCGGGCCACCCCACCAGGCTCGGGGGCACGTGTCAGTGGGCCCGCCACTAAAACTGAGCATGAGTCAACATGCACATGAGTGAGTATGTTTAGGGACATCTTTTATTTCCTCTTTCTCAGCCCCAAATTTTCAGGGAAGGAACTCTGACGGACAACGCTGACGTAAGGTAAGCACTTCGTTCTAAACGGGATGGCCAATGAGTACGGACTGACCAGCTACCAGCTGCTGAATGGCCTCCAGGGCCCCTAGCCGGGGACAGGAAATTACAGTGGGCTGGAATATACCCCAAAAGATTCTGCTACTCTACAAAAGGGATTCAGGCCCTCGCATGGAGGGCCCTGAATGATTGGTCTCCTGCATCCATGAATCTGAATCTACTGGCCATGCCTTGATGCCTCTCCCAGCACAAGCCACCGCACTAAGATTTATTTTAATTTTTCTCTGTAAATCTTCCTCCCCTTCACTTCACCTGATCCTAAGCAGTAATGCCAATGCAACTGCAAACTTACTGGGATGAGAGACGCTATTACGGTGTGGAGTCAGACAGACTGGGTGTGAATCCCTGCTCTGGCACTTTCTAGCTGTGCGATCTTGGGCTAGTTACTTAACTTCTCTGTACCTCTGCTTTTTTAACTGTATAACGGTTTAACTGGCATAATAATGGTAATGTTATATTATGACTAGCTCTGCATAATAGACATGTTTTGAGAATTAAATGTAGAGTTGCTTACTATAGCGCCTGGTGCAAGACGACTCTCTGGCAGCAGCAGTAAGTACTACTGTCACCATTGTCATTATGTTTACTATGTGCTTTATCATATAAATAAAATGATTTACACACTCAGAAATCTACAAATGACCATCTCCATGGTACACCTGGTAAGGAAAGGACTTCCGACAGAAACTCTCCCTAACGGTGCACTTCACCGCTCAACAACGACGAGCTTTGCAAAGAGGAACGGACAGAGGCCTGGGGCGAGGACCCGCGGACAGAGCAGATGGGCACTACAGGGTGAGGTCGGAGGGCAATCCAGGGTCGAGCCAGGCCACAGGCTCAGGAGCCAGGCCGACTCGAAATCAAAGCACGCACCCACCACATCATTCGGGGCAACTGATGTCATCTTCCTATATCTCAGTTTTCTCAGCTGCAAAAGCGGGGCTCTTTCTAATCCTTCTCTGTTGTTGGCATGTCTGGTGTTTGCCAATCCATACACACACACGGCTGAAAAGCAGGAGTCTGGATTTTGTTGGGAAATATCCCTCCCATTGTTACCCACGTGGTTTGGGTGAGGTGACCCTTCACAGCCCGGCTGCAAGAATGAGCCCTGATTAGCCTAAGCCACCAGCACAACGCATCCCCCCGTCACAGTGCTTGAGTAGGAGACAGACACACAGCCGTCTCTCTGAGAGACAATGAGACAAAAGGAGACCTTGCCAGAGCTTCTGGGAAAGGTGCTCTGGCTTTGCCCCTCTGGGAACTGGAGTCGATGCAGCCATCTCTGACCTTGAAGACAGACACTATAGGAGAAACATGCCAACGCAAGAGAGAGGGAATCAGCCAGGCCCTGAGGACAATGGGCCCTGGATCCAGTCATTCCTGAAGCTAGTGCACCCCAGGACTTTTCAATTCCAGGAGCCAACAATGATTGACAAGGACACGATTTGTAAACTACGCCTTTTTGGCACAAGCCAACCAGTGTTGGATTCTCTAGCCTGGCTACTAAAAAAGCCCTTATCGACATGAGACGGGAAGGCCTGGAAAATACTCAGCACCAAGCATGGCACCCCCCCCCAATCCGAGTGACCGCATGTTCAGGGTGACTGGGAGGGGTTCTTTCACTTAGTGCCGTCCCAAAAGGCACACAAACCGAGTCCCAGACCCACACCCTCCCTGCCGAAACCGGCCTCCCCAGCCTGCCTGACAGGAGCCTGCCCGGACGTCAGCACACCAGCCGGGTGACCTGCCGGGCTAATGAGCCCAGTGTGGCCGGCCTTCTCACACTTGCCACAGATGATCTTTTGCAAATTCGGGGTAAAATATTTAATTAATCAAAGCTGCTCAGTCAGTTGTCACACCGAGTCAGTGCGCGCCAGGGCGAGGGCCAGGGCTCTGTGGGAGGACGCCAGGACAGACGCGCCAGAGCCTCCCACGGCCTTCTCCACGGGGGCCAAGCAAACCGCAACCGCCACGCTGCCGCACTCGGAGCACTTGTCGCCGGCACTGACATGTCACAGCTCCGAGGTGGCTGGGGTGTCCAGGGGCGGGCCACTGTCTGTCCCCAAGGCTTGTAGTGCCACGCAAGGGCAGTTGAGATTATATGCTCTGGGGAGTGGACATTTCCACTAAAGAATCAGCTTAGGGGAGAAGAGATGGATGTTTTAGGTATACGTGTGTACATGTGTGCGCATGTCTGTGCCTGTGTGCGTGTGTGGTCACATATGCACAGAATGTTTCGGGGTAGACGCTGAGTGCCTCCGAGGGGGAAGCTGCGGGAGGGAATACCCGAACACCTTCTTCTAGTTCTGTATGCTAAGCGACAAAGCAAGTTACAAACATGTACATCAAACAGTATAAAAATGCACATCAAAAAATATGTATTTTAGCCCTGGCCAGTGCGGCTCAGTTGGTTGGAATGTCATTCCATAAACCACAAGGCTGCAGGTTCGATCCCTGGTTGGGGGTGGACAGGAAGCAACCAGTCAATGTTCATGTCTCTCTCTCTCTCTGTCTGTTGAAGCAATGAAAGAGTGTATCCTTGACTGAGGATAAAAAATAAAAATACTACACTTTACATTAAATTATACTGTCTCATACAAGTACATACAGTATATATACATATATATTTTAAGAGTGATAATGTATGCTTTTGATTTTATATATATTTTAAGTAGGTAACATACTTGCAAATAATATTTTTAAATAACAAAAATAACAACAAGCACTGCTGTGATACTGAACACGTGTTTTCTCACACACACACACGCAGGTTCACTTAGTGAGGACAACAACCCTATGTACACACTGCTATCATCACACCCATCTTACTGACGAAGGAACAGAGGCACAGAGAGGCTGAGTCACGTGCCTGAAGTCACACAGCTGACAGGCCGTGGGCTCTGCACACTCAGCGTCCAGGCTGCACGGCCCTCACGCTGCCTCTGGGACTTGTTCAGTTTTCAGATTATAAAGGCAACATGCTCCTTGGGGGGAAAAAATAAAAAAGTACAAAAGAAGGAAAAAGAGGTCACCTGAAATTGCTCCACACATCGATATTTTGTTGAATATCTGTCCAGCCCTGTTCCATGTGAGTGCGTGTATGTATGACTTTATGTAAAAGGTCGTATTTGACACAGACCTTTGGTCCCCTGCTTTGTCACTTATGCGAAAAATACAAAGGTACGCGTATGGCTCCGAATACACACACACTTTATATACAGGTTCCGGCACAGATAATGCCCCTGATTTTTATTACAGAATCTTTTATTCCAAAATCATAAGCATGTAATTCTGTAACATAACAGTATCACACTCAAGCACACCATTGGACATTTAGGTGAAATGTTCAATTTAAAACTATAAATTATTACACCCGTATTATTACCCTACCCACCAGACTCACGCAGGTGTACCTTCTGCCGGACCCTGAACACAATTGCTGCTTTTACGTAAATGGAAGCCAACTATAACACGATATCCTATGCCTTTTTTTCCACTTAATTTTTCATGGAGACCATCCCCAATCAAATGGGAAGAGCTTCTCTTCTTTTACAAAACTGCTTCATGTTCCATCGACTGCTTGCACCATAGTTTATTTAATGAGTCCTACGGGAAAATATTATTTCATGCCCTCACTAAGAAGGGGATGTTTGAACTGGGACCTAAAATACGGCAGAGAGGTGAAGGTCAGGAGGGAAAGGAAAGAGTTGAGGTGCAGAAGGCAGCACGCCCAAAGGGGCTACAGACACAGGGTCCCAGAACGAGGTGGGACGCCAGACGGTGTCCGAGAGGATGGCGGAGCACGGACCACATTAAACATCGCCAGGTCTGAAAATAAATTCCATCTTCATCCGATGAGCAATGAAAGCCAGGGACAGGCTTGCGTCTGGCACAGTTAAGTAGGAGAGTCTCACGCCCCTTCTCTAAGAAGCTCCACCCAGGCCGGAGCTTCCCCACCCCAACGGTGGGGACTAGGTCAGGGAGAAGCCTTGGCCCCAGGGCCCTGTCCCAGGTGGCCTGTCCCCGCCCCCACTCCCCTCCAGTCAGCTAGACAAGCCCAACTCCAGGGACTTGCTGCGTCCTGCCCCACCCCCTCCGCCTCCCCTAGGGCAAATGCTCTCTGCAGTGAGTTGGGAATTCTGTCCTCTCCCACCCAGCACCAGCTTATAAAGACACAGGAGAGGTGTTAAGCCTTCAGTAATTATCACCTCTGGGGAGGGAGGGGGGAGTCCAGATGGGGTCAAGAGGAGAGAGAGTTTATTTTGCCTCAGAATCCCCTGAACTCCATGTTTCCATTAAAGTCCCAAGGTCTGGAGGAGGGGGGGTGCTCCTGGATTAGAAGGGAGGGGTCGTTGCCAGGATATTCAAACAGAGGAGCCAGACCTGGCACCCACAGAGGCCAGTCGGCTGGGGCAGGACGGGCTGGGTGCTGGCGGCACCCTTCACCGTTTAACGACCATTTTCTTTCGATTGGACTGCAGTGGCCCTCCGCGCGCTTCTGCAAATCAGGAGTGTTTCCCCCAAGCCTGGGTTCCAGAACGGGCAATGTTGTGTTTTGATTAGGATTTTCACATTTTATGAGTTCCGGAGTCCCCTCCTAATGCCAAAAATTGGGGGTTGGGAGGCCGAGACAGGGACAGGAGTAGATCCAGACTTTAAACCTATCCCAAGACCTCATGAACCCTCTGGGGTCTGGGGTGAACTGATATTCTGGGATGCAAACCACATTTTTAAAAACATCCTCTTCCTCTAGTGCCCGAGTTTCTTCTGCTGAGGAGAAGCCAGCAGCAAATGTCTAGCTGGTCTACCTACGGCCCCTCCTGGCCCTGCCAGTTGGTTCCATACTTTTGCCAGGGTGATGGTTGTTTTCAAATAGTTATGATTATAATTGTTATTATAAGTATCGCTATATGCCCTACATAAATATAATTATAGTTATTCATGTTATAATCGTTACTATATATTGTTTGTGGCTCTTTAAATGTATTGGCATTCAATTCTCCGTATGGTCTTACTAAGTGGGCCCTGTTATTATTTCCATTGTACAGATGAGAAAACAGTTGGACGCACGAACTTGCCCAGGTTGAGCAGCTAAGTAGTGGCAGAGCTGGACCGGAACCGAGGTGGTCTCTCTCGGCAGCTGTGCTGTCTGATGGGGCAGCTACGAGCGCTGCGAGTCCGCGCCAAGATGCGCTGTGACTGGGACAGGCACAGGGGGTCGTGAGGGCTGAGCGCGGAGAAGAGGAGGTAAACGTCCGCATGCAGGTCTTCCGATGTTGATTACATGTTAAAATGATAATACTTGGGACATATTGGGTTCCATGAAATATATTATTAACATTAATTCATCCTGGGTCTTTTTTTTTTTAAGTGGCTATGGGAAAACTTAAAATTCCACGCATGTCATACTCTATTTCTACTGGACTGCAGCACTGGGCCAGAGTCTTAACCACCGTCCCACGCCATCTCAGGACAGAGCGGCACCTGCCTGGGGCCCTCAGGGTACACCCACGTTTCTTCCTCTGAAACCAGGTGATAACTTCACCTGCGCCCCATCCTGCACTCCCGCCTGCTTTGCCTTCCTCTCCATTCACACCTCTCGCTGCTCCCCTCTCACAGCCCATGTGCCCCATTCTCTCTTCCTGCTCTCACCCATGCTGTTCCTTGATTTCAAACACTGTTCCCTGCCTTCCTTGATTAACAAATACCCTCACCTCCTCTAGCCAGCCAATTTCCCTCAGTTGTTCCCTACTGCAGAGCCCAAGAGGGGCCCACTGTTGAGGCAGAAAGGAGGTGGGCAGAGTCCCAGCCCCACATCCCAGAGCGGAGTAACGACAGCGGGTTTGGAGCTTACAGGCAGTAAGAACCGGAAGTCTGGCCGACCTCCGCACCAGCTCAGGACCTCCGACAGAGCAGGGAGGGTCCTGGAGTGCAGCGGGTGGGGCACAGGAATAAAGAACAAAGGCCTTCACCTCCGAATGGGGGCAGAAGGGGAGTCGGTTCCCAGTCCCAGTGCCCACTGAGGGGTGGTTTGGGAGTAACTCGAGGTTGGCTGAAGAGGAGCAAGAAATTATAGAGTTTGTCATTGGTTTAAACCTTGCAGGCACAGCTCTTCCTTCTTCTGCCGATGAACTGTTCAGCCACATCGACTGCGTTTTCCAAACCTCCCCTGCGGTCATCCAGACTGGATCAGAAATCTGGGGAAGCGCAGGCACCCCAGCTTATGCGCCATCTTGCCCGATGAGTAGCACATACTAAAGAGTCAATAAGTATGTGTTGAATAATAAACAGATGGAGGGATGAAGCTACATATAAGAATAAATTCATCTAGAGCAGCAATTTTTAACCTATTTTCTTATCTCATGGCCCACATAAACTAATTACTAAAATCCCATGGCACACCAAAAATATGTTTTTTGCTGATCTGACACAAAAAAATAGGTATAATTTGGATTCATTCACGCCAGACAGCTATTGTTGTGTTGGCTGTTGTCACTTTTTTTATTTGACAATCTAAAGAAAAAGAGGTCAGTGCCCCTGACTAAATATAAATAGTCAGGTATTGTATGTTTTAAAAATTCTTGCAGCACACTGGTTGAAACTGCTGGTCTAGAGGGAATTGAGCCAATTCACAAAATGACGGGAGTCCAGGTGCGGAGAAAATACTGGACGGGGCTGAAAGAACAGCGGTGCCCAGTTTCGATGACTCGCGGTGACCGTTTACGGGCTGGGAAACTGACGCTCCAGTTTCTGGATTTGCCGGGAAACTCAGGAAGCGTGGTCTCTCATCGCTATTGTCACTGTTCTTATTTCCCAGATAAACTCCTCATGCCAATTAAAGACCGTCAGAGTAAGACTTCTACTAATGTAAATATTTCATTCACTCTGGCCCCGTTCAATAAATAATATAAGAATAGATTATTTTTCAGTTCAAATTTTTTAAAAAATCATGCTCATTGATTTTAACACACTCTTCACTTGCATTTTTGAAATAAATATATCAGAGATGCTAATGTGTGTGTGTGTGTGTTTTCTTTTTCATAAGCTGCCCACGACAGGCATTACCAAGCAAGTAAGTGACAGCTAAGAAATGATGAATGATGAAGGCTAGGCCTAGAGCTCCTCACAAACCCCAGAAATTTGGGGATGAGTTTTAACCCCCCTTCTCACTGGCTCTCTCACAGGGGAGCACGGCAGTTAGATGTATCCTGGCGACTGAGACTGGTTTTGTTGTTTGCCCCTAAGAAGCCGTATCATCTTGGACAAGCCAGGTGAACTCTCCGGGCCTCAGTTTTCCAATCTGTAAACTGACAACCATCTCCTGCGTTTTGGGGTTGTTTTTTCCCCAGCCACAAACAACCGTTCAGGAACTGGCATCCTTCGCCCCTGACTTCTATCATCAGAAGCTCATTGCGCTCCATAGGTCTTCTCTACTAGCCGGGGGACACAGTGATTTCCGAGGCCCAGCAATGAGATGTTGGCAGCGCATGGGTGCGAGTAATAAAAGCACTGGCCTCGCACACAAAGGAAATGAGATTCCCCAGGAATGCCCCCGTTTATGAAAGGGCAGAAGGAAAAGAGAGAGACTTTTCATTCCGCGGAGGTTTCAACACTCGGGAACATTACCCAGGCATCGGATATCTCGGGGAACAAGGGAGCTGGCGTCCCCCTAGGTTAATACACATATGGAAAATGTTAAACAGGGAGGCGAGGGAAGTAAGAGTATACATGAGTTCAAGAGACACCTCGATTTGTTTCTGGGAAAGGAGGAAATTGGCGTACACGGCAAACAAGCCGAAAGGTTGAATTAAGTTAAATCCCCACAGAGGAAATCGGCACAGACTGGATGGCTCAGAGAATATTTTTTTCTTTCTTTCCTTCCTATTGTGTGTATGTGTGTATGTTTCGGAGGGGGGAGCACTGTCGCATTCCTTTTCCTCATATTCTTCTCTTCGTAAAACTCGTCTGCTCAACACACTCGACCAACACATTCGAGAAAGGAAGGTGTCAGGAGTTCTAATCCTAACATTGCCCCCAGCATGCTGGGCGACCGTCAGAAAGCTTCTGAACCTCTGTGGACCTCAGTTTCCCCGATGGCTTCTGCTAGTGACTTTGCCTGGGGGTGGAGAGCCGGAAGATGGAATTCAGCACCCGAGAGATTTGTTGGAGGGAGCCTGTGTGACCCACATTTCCTTCTCCATGTGCCAACCTTTTCCTGAAATTCCCTCAACGCCCTGGAGAGGAAGGTGCAGCCAGACAGCCCGGCCCGGCCGTCCGTGGGTGAGAGATGCTCTGGATGCCGGTTAAATCACTGTTGTGGGATTCTTTAGAATCTGTAACTGAAGCTTTTTTTTTTTTCATTTAGAAGGTACAGATTACATTTTATGATGACATTATCTTTAATTATCAAAGAAATGAAAACAACCGACACGGCAAACTAAAGGGAATTGTTTAAAAAAAAAAAAAGACCATAAACCTTCACATACTGAATCCTGAGTAGCCATTAAAATTCAGATTTTCATAGATTTGGTCACATGGTCAAATTCTTACACACACAAGTGAAACAAGTGGGACTCAGAACCATACATATGACTAGAGTCAAAATGTATAATATATAATGTCAGTGCACACACATACTTAGGCACACACTCTGGGGTTGGTAAGCTCTGGCCCAGGCCACACCCAGCTTCCTGTCTCTTTGTGAATAGCCTGTGAACTAAGAATGGTTGGGGTTTTTTTTTTACATTTTTAAAAAGACTGAGAAAAAGATCAAAAGAAGAATCACGTCTCCTAGAACATAAAGATTATGTGAAATTCAAATTTCAGCGCTCCAAGATCAAGTTTGACGGGAACGTGGCCGTACTCATCTCTTTCCAGCCTCTCGGAGGGGGCTTTCCCACGCAGTGGCTGGGCTGAGACGTCGCGGCGGAGGGCACGTGCTGGTAACGCAGAAAGTGTTTCTACATGGACCTGCACAGAAAAAGTGGGCCCACCAGGCACTAAGGGACAACTAGGATGGAAATATGCCGAAGAGTATGTCGTGAGATGGTTGGATTAATAGGCTTTTAATTTTATTCTTACACATTTCTTGTAATTTTTACCTTTTCCTGACAACGTGACTATTTGATGACTTTTATGCTAATCAAAGTGTGCATTTATTAAATATCCTGCATATAGTAAATGCCTGATTTGCAGAAAACATTCTTCTGGGACTGGGGTGAGCAGTGGATGCCAATGAAACTATCTTCTTACCCCAAAGTTTATAAGCACCGGCTACCACCATTTATCGAGTGTGTACTGTGTGCTGAAATTGTGCCAATGTCTCTATCCAAGATTTCATCAAACATCAGCACAACCCTGCTCGGGAAGTGCTGTACATTGCCCTCTCACAACTGGCTGACCCGAGGCTCAGAGACACGAAGCTACTTTTTCAAGAATGCGTGATGAAGGGATCAGAGTCTGAGCACTGGTTTTCCAGACCCCAGAGCCCAGTCTGTAGGCAGGAAACCCTGCCTGTCATGGGGGGGAACGTAGAGGCTGCACACTGGCCTCAAGCCCCTCCTCCCCGAGACAGCAGCGCGGACAGCCCTCTGCAGAAGTCAGGGACAGTGAATGTCCTCCCCCGTACACTTGCAGGGGTGCCCCAGAAGGCCATGTCTCCGTTTGTCATAGATATCCGTGCTGTTCTGTCATCTGCCCTTTACAACTCTGTGTAACCATCGTATTACTTCTCCATGTAAGAGGCGGGGCAAAAGCCAGCCACAAATTGTGAGCAAGGAGCCAAGCTGCTGACCAGATGTACCAGTCTGAGAGCACGTGACCCGCCGGCCCAAAACAGTGAACACGGGCTCTCCTAAAAAGCCTGTAGTTAACGACATGCCCTCCTCCACTCCCTGGGGATCCCTGCTTCCTCCACTCCTGTTTCCCAAACCCCCATGGCAGGCTAAGCACAGAGCCCCCAGAAAAGAGAAGGGCAAAGGCCCACACAGACACAGGTCCACTGGGTATCTACACTGAGGGCAAAGGAGGTGGACAAGGGCATGAGCAGCAGCAAGGAAGCTGGGGGTCAAGGAGAGAATGAACTGCCAAGGGCGGCTCAGCCCTGTGATGAGAGACGGGGGCAAAGGGAAGAGCTTGTCTGGGCTGAAAGCCAGTGCAGCTGACCTGCCTGGGTCTAGTGTCAGACACACCTGGGCTGGTCCCAGCTCTGCCATTTCCAAGTCCTGGGGTCCAGGGCAGGTCTCTATGCTTTCAAAGCCTTGGTTTCCTCACGTAAAGGAATAATATTAAGTGCCACTTCCCCAGGCTGATACAAGAACTGAATCCGAAAATGCAAGGAGAAAGCTTAGTACACTTCGGGACATACAAAGCACTCAGTAAATAATGGCCAAGTTATTATTATCACTAATATTTTTGTCATTATTATTATCATGATGACATTAGGTTAGTTAGTTTGGAGGTGGTTTCAGTGTTCAAGTTTCCTTGAGATTCAAGCAACAAGATGGGAGAGAGAAGACCTGGAAGCCTCTGGGTTTGTATCAGGAAATATGGGGCACCTTTCATATCATAAACCCTGGTGATCCGAGCCCCAGTTCTGCACCTTTCCGAATCTCAGTTTCCTTATCTGCAAGTGGTTACAATATCTTCCTCACCAGATTACTGTAGAGATCACTACACAGCAGTTAGTTCCTTGTGACTTGAGTGATGTGATTTCTTAAAAGGGTGAATGAGTCAACTGCTTTGCCTATTGCCCACCTGCCTCCAGAACTCATCACTTTTCATCCGATTCTCACCCTCATCACCCCGCGCCCACCACCACCAAGGCCTCAGCGATCTGAAACCATCACTCATGTTTCACCCTGTCTCATCTCGGAAAGGCCTCCGTTGTGCTGGAGTAGGTTTCCTTGCACAGGGTGTCTGGCCCTGGGAGCTGCCTGCTGGCTGCAAAGGGAGGTGCCGAGGTGCAAATGGGAAGCAGGTTTCTCTCCTTTTGAAGCTTCCCAAGGTTCCAGACTACTGCCTTTTACATCCTGAATTACTGGACTGAGCTTTGGCCAACAAAACAAGTGAGAGCATGGAAAGAAAGGGACATCCTGGAGGAAACTTTTCTCAGGACCGGTGAGGCCAGGATAGACTTGGCTGGCAGTTGGGATTAGACCGGAAGATGTTCTCCTCTGAGAGACTGTACCACTGAACATGCTTTGGGATGCAAGGAAGACAATATTCAATGGATGGTGGTTTAAAGGGAAGGACACTTTTCTCACACAGCAGGAAGCCTGATGGGGGCTGTTCTAGGGTTCTTGCTATGGCTGATGATGGCAGGGATCAGGGGAAATGTCCATAAGTCTCTTGGCCTTCCCCTCATGGTGACAAAATGGCTGCTGCCACTGCTGCCATCAAACCCTCACAAGATAAAACCCAAATTGGGTAGGCAGGGAAAAAGATATGATGGAAAAGATATCTCTCCTTACAATTTTTTTTTTTTAAGGAAAGAAATGCTGTACTAAAAGCCTTTCTCAAAGCACCCCCCTCCATCTTATTGGCTAGATTTGAGTCACTTGTCCACTTTAGACCAATCACAGGCCATGGGGAAGGGGTTTGCTGATACTGATGGAGTTGTGATCATTCCCTGGGGCCGGTTCTTTGTGACCCTGAATGAAACTTGGGTTTTGTTAGCAAAGAAAAAAAATGGTATGGAGGCCAACCACCTAGCAGAGATGATTTCTGGGGACCATGTGTGATCATCCTCTGTGCATCCTGCCTTGTCTGACACGAGTCAGGGCTCTCGAAATCTTTGTCGAATGAATGAATGAATGAATGAATGAATGTATCTGACCTAGCACCTACCGTGACACCTAGTATTTAGTAGGAGCTCAATAAACATTTATGAATAGTACTGAGGGTACTTAAGAATGATTTGTCAAATGAACTATAATCCCCAATTCTCAGATTCCTTGTTTCTTAAAGAAACTGATGGACAAAAGGGCAGGGGGCATGCCCTTTACCCAAGCAATCCTCAAAGAACCAGACATGCTGTTTGAGACCACATATTGGCAAACTCCTGCTATAAAAGGCCAGATAGTAAATATTATATCTGAGGCTTTGCGGGCTGCATGGCCTCTGTTGAGACCACTCCACTGTGCCACTGGAACATGGAGCAGTCATACATACACCAAACGGCCTGGCTATGGGCCAATAAAATTTTATTTGCAAAAAAACAGGCAGCTGGCCGGATTTGGCCCGAGGACTCTAACTGGCCGACTCCTGCTCTAGACCACAAACGCAGGACCCTGATCCGGAGCATGGCCATCCAGCCCCGACATGGCAGCAAAGCCAAGGATGTTTGGGCTTCGGTATCAGGATCCCCTGAGAAGCAGACCCGAGACAGGGATTGATGTGCAAGCTGCGTACAGAGGGAAATGCTGTGAAGGGTTAGGGGAAGAAGTGGGAGGGGGTAGGGAGAGCCTTCTGACCCAGATGCAGGTCTGACACCTTGGAAAGGAGAGGGGGAAGGAGGGAGGACTGGGCAGGGAGAACCTGCAACCACAGAGAACTTCTACAGAGTCTCAACAAGACTAATGGGAGAACTCAAGTGACTGTCACCCACTAGAGGAGCCCTACCAGCCTGGAGGTGGGGGCCCAAGGCAATGTCCCACCCAGCCCAGTCTCAGGCTGGACACAGCCTAGGGACAACGTGAATACAGTGGAAGATCCAGAGAGGTGACCGCAAGGTTTTCAGTCAATTACATCCCACAGAGCAGAGATCAGTGGGGTTCATTTCCACCATCACTGCCTCTCCAGGGGTCACTGCTCAGAGAAATCAATAGAAATCACACCTCCAGGCAATAGGACACAAGGCAAATGCTGGCTGGTGTCCCCCTCTTCTGGTCAGCACCGGGGGGCAAAGTGCATAAAGACCTGGCCATAGTTCTTGGTGCCTAGAAAGTGCTTTACACACGGTCACTTCTGCCATTCCTGCTGTGTGCTGGACCTTCCCATAGCCTCGGGGTATCTGGGTCCTGAGGAAGTGCACTCTTCTTCTGCAAGACTCTGGAAGAGTGAGGATGCAGGGCTGTCCCCGGGGAACCCCGACCTCCTGAACCTCTAGGCAAGACAGCCTCAGTTCCCAGAGTGGGTTCTGTGGAACCCTGGGCTGCGGGAGGTGAGGCAGTGCATCAGAAGCTAAGCCAAAGTAGTCTGTACTCAACGAAGTGAGAAACATTTTTGAAAAATAAATTTAAACCAGTTCCCTTCCTGCACACCTTCTCACCACCTTTGATCCAAGGTATTTGGAGGGTTCCCTAAGCCTACCTTTGGCCAGCGCGTGGTCACACGCAGTGAGAAAGGCCCTGTGAGCAGCCTAGGGGCCCGGTGAGCCCGCAGAGAGTTTGCTGCACTCTCCAGGACTGTCCGGGCCGTAGTTCCCGCAGATGCCGGAGAGACTTTGAGAGAAGCAGTACTGCACGGGGGTCCAGAGCATGGACTAAGGGCCCAGGCCTACCTGCCTCAGTTTCCTCATCTTTAAAATGAGTACAACCGTCATTCCTACCACATAAGGTTCGTGTAGGAATAAAAGGAACTACTTTGTATAAAGACACTGGGAACAGGCACTTAGAAAGGAGTGTTCAAGTGTTACCCACTGCCGCCTGCTAGGCACTTTATATCCGTCACCTCGATTCCCTCAAGAGCTCTTAGAAATTGGCTCAAAATGTTCAACCACACCAAATGTAAGTTTGTGACTTTAAAAGGGTTTCAGTGAAACTCGGGACCTGAGCGGAGGTGAGACGATTTCCTGGAGGAACAAGAGTCGCGTTTGTGGGGTGCCGCCAGGTGCCGGGCCATCGCTCCTCTCCCGGGGCCCAGCTGCAGGGAGACTCTGCAGGGAGACGCCGAGGGGCTGGAGCCCGAGCCACGCTCGGTGACATTGCCCAGAATCTTTTCAAAGTGTCAAAGGATATTGGAACCATGCTAGGGCACACAGCATCATTTTAAACATTGCGAAAATTGGCCACTTTGGAAACAATTTAGTTCTACTCTGCACATTAAATCATTTCCCCGTTTTACGACTTACAGAGAAAAATAATAATAAATTATTTTCCCCCAAGGTACTAGGAGAAATTGTGTTGCAGTATTAAGTTATGATCACTTGTACTATTTAAGAGATATCCGTAGCTATTTTCATTTCAATAAAGAAACAGAGAGATTTAGTGGAAGGTGTGATGGGAAATCCGCGTTCCTGGATCATGGGGGCTTTAGCATTGGGGGGTCCCTTTCGCCTAACTCCATAAGCAAAATTATATTTCAATTATAGGAGCTTTGGGGGCACCAGTGAGCCTAGTGAGTAGATGTCTGGGCATGAGCTATATATTTGGGGAAGCTCATGGACAGTTTCAGAGGTGTGTTAGTAAATCACAGCCCCAAGACATGATGGGGGATTGTCCTCTTAATCAACTCTTGCTTTGTTCTATTTATGAAAGGAGAAGCAGCAATGAGAATCCCAGAAATGCGTAATCGGCGGTTGATTCTGATTGAGTCAGGAAAGTTTCACTTGAAAAAAGATGTTTTGACACTGAATTTGCCATGTAAAGAGGAACGGGAGAACGAGATAAGACAGCGCTGGAAGTGACGGAATGGAAGCAGTGCTGGGAGTAACTACCACATGCCAGGTGCCAAGAATTAGAAACCAAAAAGCACCTACTGTCCGCTCTCCTGGAGGCTGGCAGGTGAGACGTGGGGGTGTGGAAGACATCCGACAGCTGTGGTTATCAGACGTGGAAGAAGAGGACCCCCACTCCCCCCACCTCCAAGTCTTCATGATCCCGCACGATCCCCTTCCCTTGAGCAAAATGCCTGTAACGGAATACCGCACCGTTGGAAACTAAAATGAGCATCCGCTCCTGGATAGTCACAGACGTATGGGATGTGGGGAGAAGGAAGGAAGGTGTTCTGAGACATAAAGAAAACAGCTCTCATGGGAAACCAGCTTTCCTCGAGGTCTCCCTGCTCAGATTCACCTCCTGCACACACTATCTCGGCTGCCGGCCCCAACAGGAGAAGGGACCTCATAGCAGTTTGTCATCCTCAAGTCCTGTCTTGGCAGCCCCGGCAGGAAGTTTCTTTGACCATGGGATGTCACACTTCAACAAGTACAAACTCAGCCACGCTGTGGCCATTTCAAAACCTTTTCCTCCCCTGAAATTCTGGAGCTGCTCCGACAGAGGGCAGAGAGAAGCTGGACGGCCGCTGGCGGCCTCCAACTCCCCAGAAACACGGCTTCCAGCCGCTGAGACCAACAGCCTGGCATCCAGGAGTCACTAGCCATCCAGGCGCAGTGACTTCCAAAGTTGTCACCTGATGGGAAATAAGGGCTTGGGGTAAACAGAACCAGATTCTAGGTGAAGAGAGAAAGCAGAGCTGCATGGAAAGAAACTGTCCTCTTTGGCCTCAAAGTGTCACCACCAATTTGGCTTTGCCATGTGGGAAACTAGAAGAGAGTTACCATGCTATTCTGGAGACTTCCGAGGAGCGAGGAACGCTTTGACATGGTATATAATAAACTAGTTTTTAGCATGAGTTCTGAGCCAGAATGATTGGGATAAAATTCTGGACCTTCCACGTACTCATGGAATCTTGGATGTGTTCTCTGAGCTTCTGGGACTTGTTTGGGTTTTTTCTGTAAAATGAGGACCATGAGAAAACCAACCGCAAAGAGGCTGTGTGGATAAAAGGGGATGGCATGTTTAAAGATGAGGCGTTTCAACAGCACGTCGTTGGTGCTGAGTTAGTATTCTCAGTGATTGTATGGGCAAAGGGGGGTAATACGAAAGTGAAAAGGATCAAATGGACCCATCGGTTTCTCCCCACCAACACTGGACTTGTTTCAGAAAGTACAGTGTCCATTGGTGGCCCTCTCTGGAAGGCCTGAGGCGCCAGGCTGGACCCAAGGTGCCTGAGTCACTTTCCACTGCGCTTGGAAAAGCAGCAGGCGTAGGCGACACAGGAAGCTGCGGAGCAGGAAAGTGCTCACCCCTGACGGCCCTTCCGGGGCTGGACACAGAGAGACGGAGTTGGCCTCCTAGCCTAAGACTGGGGAAATCATGTGGCTGTGGGATTAAATAAAAAATCGTGCAGAAAACTCCAGGTCAAGATGGGGAAGATCCAATTGGTGTTGGAACTCAGGTTCAAAGTCAGGGATTGAAACCGAGTCAGCTGAGGTCAGAGAAGACTGAGGAAGAATAGGAAGTGTAGTTAATTCAGAAATCTGGTCACATCACCTGGAACCCAGGCTCTGTCTTTCTGCTCCATCATTATCCGGGGGTTGGCTTGTCCTCTGAGACTGCCCAACGTGGCTCCAAAATGTTGCTCAGGTCTAGACATCATGGAAAACAGTTTCCAGATGTAGAAAAGGGAACATCTGTTTCTTGTATCTCTTTTTAAGAGTGAGAAAAGCCCTGGCTGGTGTGGCTCAGTGGATTGAGCGCCAGCCTATATATGCCTGGTTTGTGGGCCAGGTCCCCAGTGGAGGAGGGTGGTGCCTGAGAGGCAACCACACATTGATGTTTCTACCCTCTCTTTCTCCCCCCCTTCCCCTGTCTAAAAATAAATATTTTTTTTAAATGAGTGAGATAAAAACATCTCAGAAGAGCTCAGCAGATTTCCCCCCAATTTCTAATTGACCATGACTACATCATATGACCTCATCTAAACCAATCACTGGAAAGCAGGAAGGAGGCACCATGATTGACACAGACCCGACATGATGCAGAGACCCACCTTTCTGTGGACGGGAGCTGGGGAGGGGCCCACCTTCCTGTGAAGTGTAAGGCTGACCAAGGGATTCACAGAAGACACTGGAGCTCTATTTCCAAGGCAGAGTGGGAGGGCGGCTGCTGAGTAGTCAACCAAGAGCATTTTCTATCTCCACCTTCATGATTTCCTCCCACCTCAGATTTTGTTCTCCGACAATTATGCAAAGTTTAGGCACCCTGCTAAGCATTTCAAGACTTTGCTTAATCTTCACAGGAACAAGATGACGTAGAGGGAGGTACCCTTTTGATCCTCATTTACTGATAAGAAAACTGAGGATGCTGAAAGAACTTTCCTAAGGTAACAGTTACAAAGTGGTAGACTCAGGACTCCTGGAATTGATGGGTTCTCGGGCTGGGCTGCCCAGGACACAGCCATCGGCCACAAGCAACTCTTCAAAGTACTTCAAATAAAAAATCCAGTTCTTCGGTTGCACGAGCCACATTTTAAGTGCTTAATAGTGGTATGTGGGCTAGTGGTTATCACAGTGGAGAGTGCAGATACAGAACATTTCTGTCATCACAGAAAGTTCTGTTTGGACAGCACTGTCCCAGAACCCAAGACCTTAACCACTCCACTGAAGCGGTTCCACGTGACTCACACAGTGAACTAGTGGTCTTTGTGGGGTTCCCACAGTAACCCCAGCAAAGGCGGAAGATTCCCACTTCCTCAACTCCACTTCCAGAAAAAAGGCTCAATCACAGCATGAGACTCTTAATTTTTTTCTGAGAAACGTCTAAGCAACCAAGCTACTAGGGGAAGGGAGAAATTGAAAGGCATTTCTCCTATCCTAGGAGTGACTTGGAGGAGGAAGAACTGGAAAAGCAATGAGGCAGTAGTGCCCTTTGAACTTGGAGACTCTCGAAATCCCACTCTGGTGAGCCTGTCCCTCCACACCCACACCTAGCCCACATCCCCAAGCTCCTCCCAGCTCTCACGCAGGCCGCCAATCCACAGCAAACGTGTTTCCCAGTTCAGGACAAGAAAACACTGTGTCAATGCGGTATGAGCTACAACGCCCAATGAAGACCCCAAACGCTCCCCGTTCCACCCCTGCGACAAGTCCTCAGGGGCCAGGGCTAAGGAGCCAGTGTGTGGTCTAGCTAATCCGACTCTCAGACCCAGGAGAGCGGCAGGGGGGGTGGGGGGGGGGACTGAGCAGGGTCCCTCTGCAAAGGTGTTTCAACTACTGTTGGGCTATTGCAGGTAGCACACAAGTGTCTCACTTTATTTGTCCCCCTTCATGCTCAGCTGGGTGCCACTCTGGGGCTGCAGGAACAAAGCTGCCCTCAAGAAGACCGAGGGTGTCCAGGAAGAACAGGCTTGAGTCCCTCCCCTGTTAATTTCCCATCCTCCCAGAAAGGAAGGTCCTGTCCTTTAAGATCCCATCCCAAGCCCTGGCTGGTGTAGCTCAGTGGATTGAGCGCGGGCTGGGAACCAAAGGGTCCTGGTTCAATTCCCAGTCAGGGCACATGCCTGGGTTGCAGGCCAGGTCCCCAGTGAGGGCCATGTGAGAGGCAACCACACATTGCTGTTTCTCTCCCTCTGTTTCTCCCTCCCTTTCCCTCTCTCTAAAAATAAATAAATAAATACTAAAAAAAAAAAAAAAAAAAAATCCCATCTCTATAAAAAAGGAGCTGAAATCGCCAGCCTTCTAAAGTTGTTGTGAGGGTCTGAGGAGGGGACGGTTACAACAGGCACATAACACACCTTCAAAAAACATCACTTCCCCCTCCTTCCAATGACTGGATACTTGCGCTGGAAATCTGGATAGAACTGGGATAAATTTAGCAAGTACCATATTTTGCCAGGTATATGTGCACTTTTTTGCCCAAATTTTTGAGGGGAAAAATAAGGATGGGCATTATACATGGGTATAGTGATTCCGTACCATGCGTATGGCAATGGGTATAATAATCCCGTGTAAAATGTGCACAAGAACGTGGGTGTGCATTACACCCACGGCAAAAATGTGGTGTTCTGGATAGGGAACCAGGAAGATCAGCAAATTTCGACCACAAGAATTTTTAAAACGGGCAACACCTGACTATTTAGTCAGGAGCACTGACCTCTTTTCCCTTAGATTTTCAAATTAAAAAAAAAAAAAGACAACAGCCAACACAACAACAGCTGTCTGATGTGAATGTATCAAAATTATACCTATTTTCTTGTAGAATTTTAGTCATCAGTTTATGCATGCCATGGGATGACCAAGGTCGAAAATCGCTGAGAACTGCCAAATCCTGACAGTTAGCTGTCATCAAATGCCAGCCAAAGGAAAGCAAACAACACTGTGTTATTAGCCGAGGCTTTGGTGCCAAGTCTCCAGGCAGGGCAGGGAGTAGCCTGGGCCAGGTCTCACCACACTCACCGCACGGAAGCCTCCTTGTCTAAGGTTAATGGTGGCTAAACGGCCTCCGGCCAAAGTCAACCTTGCATCCAGCTCTCCCTGAGCCCTTACTGCCTCACCTACAAATTGATCCGGGACTTTTAGGGGTGGGGAGCAATTCCTAAGAGAGGAGGCTGTAGCTCTGTGTTACCTAGCCAGAAAGACAGAAAAGAGGAGCGAGAAAGACAGACAGACAAAGGGCCATTATGCACTGTCCTGGAAGCTCCAACTCTAGAAAGTAAAACCCAATCAATATCCACAAACATCCCTGGCTCCGATCCAAGTTACTTCTGGTGATAGGGGTAGGGGGAGCGTTTCTGGCCGCTGATTTTATTTAAAAGCATGGATGTGGGAAGGAGCCTTGAGCCATACTTAGGAGACTCTAACTGGACAATCCTCCTGGCACAGAGATACCTAAAGACTCAGCCTATACTAATTCCCAAGGGCTGTACAAAAGCATGGGTGGGGGGGCGAGGTAGTTAAAGGAGAGATTCCTGGGCCCAGCCCTGCAAACGGCCATCAGCAAATCCAAGGTGGACCCTGCAAAGCTACGTTTTGCAGGTTGATATATAACCGGGGGAGAAGGCTGTTGTGGCTGCTGCCTTTTCATCTAGTCGTCCGGGTCAATCTCCCTGTGACTGGTCTAGTCCCCTCCCAAGTTTACCACTGACACTTTCCTGAGTGATTCTGCTTCTTCCCTGGTTCCAAAGCCCCAGCTCCTCCTAAGAAATCTCTCCACTCCAACCCCCTTAACCTTCAAAGCCACCGTCAGGGTGACAACGGGCTCTAGTGGGGAATGTTATTGCAACACTGACTCTGATTTCTGGCTCTGTGTCTTCGAGAAGGCTGGGTGACTTACGTAACCTGTGTCCATCTGACAACGGGGATGTTGCAAAAAGTCTGGTAAGAATTTATTCTGGGAAAAATCTGCATCTTCAGAGCTCAAAAGTGGAAGGATCAAAGAATCCCAGGCCAAATGGGTGGACTCTCACACATACACGCAGAGAAAACGCAACCAAAATGTGGGACATTCTGTGCACGCACACGGGCCCCATCTGGACCACGGAAGAGTCAATGCGCACACTGACCGCTGTTTCTCGAGGCAGGCTGAGCCTGCCAGTGCTTCCAGCTTCCCCTCTCAGGACAGGCGATCAACACGCCAAGGTCACCAGCATAATTCACCTTGACCCTATTCCCTACTCTCACCCCATTTGGATCCACCAGCCTATCCATGATCCCCCATTCTAAACTCCATCGTTAGCCACCGGATCCCTGACCATCTCCCCTTCCTCAGGCACCCGTGGTCCTCCTCCAGAGTGGGAGGCTGGTTATAAAGAGAATCTCCGGGACCACACAGGGACACCCCCACCTCACTCAACTGAAGTCATCTTCTTCAGGACAGACCTAGCCATAGAAACAGAATGTGATGTCGGGGGCAAAAGGAACAACACGCCCCACAGAAACCTCAGCCCTGGGGAACATCAATAAAGGAAACCACCCTGGGCTTTCCTCCTTAACAGTCTACTTCCCGCGTATTCCATTGCATCAGAGCGGCAGGTGTCATCTGCGGTCCGCAAAGGAAACAGGGAGGAGCGCACGTACGTGTTTTCAATTGGAAAGCAACGTCTGAGATGGGAGGAGGCGTGCCCAGCACACATGTGCGCGACACGTGTGCCAGGCCCTGTGCTATCAGCAGAGTTCCAGGTCCTTGAAGGCGGGGACATGGTGGGAGGGTAACTGTGTTTTGTCAGCTACTGTGGGCACATCTGTACGGGCCCTCAAGCACAGGGACAGACAGGAGACTGCCTCTGGCCCACTTACGCCGAGACGTGTTTCTGCCCAGGGGTCAGGCCAGGACACAGCACCTCCGTGGATGTGCAGACCCATGAAACGCTAAACTTGAAAAGTGCCAGCGTGCCCCAAAATGTGTTCTAGAGAACACCAGCTGCCCTGGATGTAAATGGAGGAGCCGAGGGACGGGAAATTCTACCATAAATAAAGCGAAACGTGTTTTTTATTATAGCACTTTTCAGAGCCTTTGGTGTGTAAAGCGCGTTGTGAATTTCAAAAGAGATGAGTAGACAAAGCCTTCCAAGCTGATGTGAGCATGGAACCCTCCTTTGCTGAGATGCGTCTTTCTGAGGAACATTGTGTGGCGAACACCAGCCAATCTAACCCTTTCCACCCGCATGACAGACTAAGGCCCAAGTGCCAAGGCATTAGCCCTCAATAGCTCTCAGTGGTCAGGGGAAACCAGGCATCCTGACTTCTGCCCCAGGGCCCTAGCTCCACACAGCTCTCACGAGATTCTGGGTGAGGAACTTCATTTGTCCGTCCACACAATGAACATTTCTTAGGCACCAACCCTGTACCGCCTTCTGGGCTGGCTATAGCAGATACAAAACCAAAAAAAGGCAAGGCCCTCACCTTCAACAAGAGTCTCATGTACCGGAACTTAAGTAGGCAGTCAATTAGAGATCAGGAAGTCTCTGCTTTGCACAGTTCCAACACGCACAGATTTCATTTATCACAGATTTTAAATAACACCAGTCCCCAGCGATACCGTCCAAGTTTCAGTTACCACATTCTATTAACTAGAAGTAATTGCATAAAGGACAAACCTTGCTGTTGACCTTCAGCCATTATGGAAATAATAGCCGCACATCACGAGCGGTGATCAATCACGCCACTTTTTCCCAAGTCTGCTGCTGGCTGGTCACTGCACGTCTGCTATTCAGTTCATGTACAGATAGTAAGAAGCGTAGTTGGGTCACTTCCTTGGGTCTCAGGGATAAACCCCTTACGACCCCTTACCTAAGTGGGTAAACCAAAAGAAGAAATTAGCCAACGAAGGTGAAAGCGAAGCAAAGAACTGCAGGCGACGCTGGAAGTTACAGTTGCACCGCGTGTCCACGGAGTTACTCAGAAACGGCTGACAGTGAAAACACTGACACTGTCACCATTGTAGCGACTCCCAATAGGCAGCCAGGGGCACTTAGTGAAGGCCAATTTATCATCATGAATGAACACAGGGACAAAAAAGATAAAGATGTCATAGAGGAAGTGATGCCGGAGAAAACCTTCACATCGGAGGAGCCCCTGGAGAGAACGCATGCCATTGAAAGCGCAAAAAATAACATCGGCAGCTGACTCGAACTTAGTAAGAAGGACTCTTCCAGGCACAGAAAAGAAAGCTCGCTCTCGTCACACATGCGCGAGGTTAAGCATCACCTTCACCCAACTTGATAACATTTTAACTAAAAATCTAAACACTTTACCTCTCAATATTTCCAATTTTTGAAGTACAATGTACAAAATAATAGTTTTAGGTGGGATTTTGGCACTTTTCTATACAGCTATATCCAACAATAAGTGTGTTTTGAATGTTTTGACAAATCTTAAAGGTTACAGAACAATTGTTATGTTTCCACTGATAAGGTCGCTTTGCAAGGCTGCAGCTTGCATGGTCAGTCTTACATCCAATGCTACCGTGCAAAGTGAGGACGCCCTGTACTGAACACTCGGGACCTCAGTTTCTCTGTTTTAGAGAGAATCAGTTAAAATTCCACAGGAAAGCAGAGGCACACTCAAATTAGAGTCACTTAAGAAGGGTTACACTCTACTTTTTAAAAGTGCTAAGTAAGGTGTGGCTTTAAGAAACACCCCAGGCAGAGTATAGAATCCTGGGGCAGGTGGCAGCCAACCTGTTACCATCCTGGGCCCAATGGGACAAAGGGAGAATTTGCCAGAACCCAGAAGGAGAGAAAGTGGTGTGTGTGCAGCAGAGTGCCTCCCTTGGAGGAAAATGGCCAGCCCAGGAGACTTTTCAGGACAGTGGCCGGGGACCAAATAACCCACCCGCCTTCTCTTTCCTGTGCCCTTGGCTGAACTTTCTGGAAGCCAGGAGGCCTCATTAAGTGTATATTGTCGACAGGTGGCAAAAAGGAAGCGTCAAAAGGAAGAAATCCCAAATAAGGCCGTTTCCTGGCTAAATTCTGGGAGGTGCGATGTTAAGTGCCTTAGAGAAAGTCTTTTCTCCGCGTTTGGTTTTCATGTAACAGGTAGCCCAAGCCTCCGAAACTAGCTTAAACTCTAAGGAGGACTCGGGGGAGCAGGAGAGACGGGTATCTGGCAGACGTGCGAGGCAAGAAGTGCGGTGTGGCCCTACGAACAGTTCAAAAGGCATCACCAGATCAGATCACCTCTCACCAAGCTTCTCTCCCTGGGCCACCGGTCTCCGTGTCCTCTCTCCTCACCCTCCAGGCCTCTCCGCTTCTCCTAGCAACACCACAAATTACATTCCATTACTTCTCGCTGCCAGCAGAGACAGGCTCAGGGTCTCCAGCTCCTGCAAGAAGGAACCTGATTGGCCCAACTTGTTTCCTGAGCCCGTGCCCGATCCAATCAGCTGCAGCCAGGGAGGGTCACATGACACAACATGGCTGCTCAGGGCCATCCCGGGAATGAGAAGGACTTTCTCAGAAATCAAAGATTGACGGGGCTGCGCAGTCACTCCAAAAGATGGCCGTTCTCGCACTTGGTCTAGTTTTATTTGGAAAGCTCTTTCTATGAGAAGAGTTTTCATGTGCCAGGCACTGTTCTAAGTGGTTTTCTTCCCTTGTAACGACGCTTTGAGACAGACGCTACTAGCAGTCCATTTTACAGAGGTGGAAACTGGGGCCCAGAGATAGTGATTTTTCCAAGGTCACACAGCTGCTAAATGGCAAAGTTGATGTTTGAACCCACAGAGTATGACTCCAGGATTCATGCTTTTAACCATGATCTTCTACTATCTCTTAGGTTTATTTTTTAAAATTTTTAATAAGTTTTTTAAATTTATTTTTTAATTGTTCAAGTACAGTTTTCTGCTTTCCCCCCCCCACCTCAGCCCACCCCCCCAGCCTATCTCTTGGGTTTAAATATAAGAAAACGATGGTCTCCATCCCCCAGCCCCTTAAACCCTTCGGAGATCAAGGGGGAGAAGCACTCAACAACCCTAAACAAAGGTGTAGAAAACAATTAAACCCTTCATAGAGTAAAGGCAAAAAACCTGTTCCTCCATCCGCCCCACCTCTTCCCGTTCCTCTGACTTATGGCCACAGATTCAGAGAACAGAAATTAAAGTAGAAAAATAGATTCTCTCTCTGCTTACCATCTGCAAATCATCAGCAATGGTATAATTCAGAAAACAAAGCACCACAACAAACTACAAAGGCAAAGAATGCCCAACAGCCATGGGGTTCAATGCTTGTCTCACGCCAGGTGATATGGCAGCGATCCGCACAGCGTCTCCGCATCTTCAAGTCGCACACTTCCTGTTCCAGGGCCCATGCCTACGCAGGGCACCTCGGCCTGTCTTTGAGGCAGACCAGCCTTCTCCTCGGGAGACCTCATCCAGTCCCATGGACTCAGTTAGTTACCAGATGTTGGTGACTCTCCAATCTTTATTCAACCCAGATCTCCCTCTTGCCCTGGAGACCAATGAGCCAACTATCCGCTGGCCTTCCTCACTTGGATACAACACGGGCCCTTCTAATGCAGCCCACCCCAAACCAATTCCATCATCTCCATGCCCAGATTCGCCCCTTCTCCATTGGTCTCCACCTCAAGGAAAATGGTTCCACCATATATCAACCACTCGAGTCCAAATTCTAGGAATTATCATTGACGTCTTCTTCTCCCTCTTTTACTTTTCTCACGTCCACTCATCAAGTCTTGCTCCTCTGACGTTCTAAACATCCCCAGAATCCCTTCTCTTCATCTCCTCCGCCGCTTCCCCGCTTCGGGCTGCCGTCTGGCTTGCCTGGACGCTGCTGTTGCTAGTCTTCTAGCAACAGCAACCCTCTCCCTCCAACCTCTGTCCCAAGCTGCATCTTCCCAAAATGCAAATCCGAACTTATTTCAACTTTTCTTACATCTCTTGAAATTTTCTCTATGTACCCTTGGGTCAAACCCCAATTTCTTAAAACAACCTATGAGCCTGCACGACCTGGTGTCCGCTCGGTTCTCCTGCCTTATCTTGCACTACACTTCTTTTCACAGGGAATGCTCCACGTCTGTGGGACTCTCAGTCCTTGAACTTGCCTCTGAGAGGCAGCCTGTGAAATGGCCCCCGTGATGCCTCCTTTTGTGTCCACGCACGTGCATAATCCTTTCCCTTTGATTGTGAGCTGGACCCAGTGACCTGCTTCTAATGAATAGGATATGGTACAAGTGATGGGATGTCACTTCCAAGATTCTGTTGCAAAAAGACTAGCTTGATAGAAAGGCTCAATTGCCAGAAATTGATTCTCTCTAGCCAACAGTCTGTGAGGACCTCAGGAAAAGCCACACCAGATCCCCAACCCAGAGATACTGACATAATAAATGCTTATTGTTTTGAGCTATTATGCACCAATGGATGACCAACAAACATACAGACTTTCTGATTTCTGAACTACTACTGCCCATGCTATTCCTGACTCCTGGCTTGCTCCTCCCACCCCTCCCAATGCCACCTTATTCACCTAACTCCAATCCATTCTCAGGTCTCAGGTGAGATGACACCTCCTCCAGAAAGCCTTCTTTGATTTCCCTCATTATAGCATTGATCACACCAGACAGTAAGAAACCTGAGGCAGGCACCATGGCTGCCAGGATTCACTTGGGGTCCCCTGCATCTACAAAAGGACTGGCCATAGAAGATGGTCCAATGTTTCCTGAGTGAATGTAGGCCACAGAAAGGTTTCCCCGCTCCATGCTGAGCTGAGTTTTCTCCTTGCACCCAGGGGATGATTCCATTATATCCTGAGTTTCTAGAAGCCATGCTTTTCATTTACACAATTACAATATTGAGCTCAAGTCTGATATTTCAACTGAGCTTTAACATCTCCTCATTTATTCTCTTTCACAGTAACACTAGGGGCATTACTATTCTCACTTTACCCATAGAAAAAATGAGACATGGGGACTAGAGTAAGTTTCATTGACAACCAAGTTCAAAACTAAACTCGAGCCTCAAAACTGGTCTCCAAACTCTCAGCCAAGAACCGCCCACAGAAGGGCTATTGGGTGAACACACACTCTAACTGCTCAATGGTTTTGTTTTGAAAAATGCAGGTTGCCTTTTCATATATGACCGATGGCTCTACTGCATCTACCAGGCCTCTTAGTAAGCAAATAAGCTACAATATGAAATTTTTAGTCTCTAAGGGAAAAAGCAGAATCAAGGAAATAAAGCAAAACCTAATTGAATTGGATCCGGAAAAAGGGAAGTTAGGAAAAAAATCACTACAAAGTAGAGCATGTAGAAAGAAATTAGTTGTGATGCCTTCAGATACATATTGGTAAGCTTTTTAAATTGTTAGGGAAAAAAATAAAGTAGTAATAAGTGAAATATGTTAATAAAAGAGGGCCATTCACAACAGGCTTCTTTACAGACCAATACATCACGTATGAGACTCGGGGCTGGGCTTTACGTCTCTAAGTGGTCACGAGACACTCGGTTTGATTTTTTTTTTTTTTAACTCCATAAGGATTCTATTCACCATGTGTGAGTAACATTTCTAAACCACAGTTCTGAATTAAATACAATTCAATGGAAAAAATCACAATACTACCAGTTTCGGATTCTGTACAGTGGGGGGAAATGCTTTATAACCCATGGTATTTGCTTCTTTGGTAACTAAATGCCTGTGGGTAGCACACAGGCACATCCACCTTAGGCTGAACTCCACTCAACCGCAGAGAAGATTCTAGAATCTATATAAAAGTTTGCAAAGAGAGAGCCATTGGGTGCAGCAAACCTGCAAGTGTGCTTACTTGGCTCTCACAATATCTTTGACTTATTTAAATATTAGAGGGTTGAAAAAAACATCCAGGTTTCTAGCACCTGGGCCCACATCCTCAAATGGCAAGGATTGGCCGGAACTCAGTAAGGCTTTCCCCTCACCTAGGGCGTGTGGTCTCCATCTCTCCAGAGTTTATCACCTCTGTTTCTTCCACACCCAGTCTGTTTCTGGTATTTATAGTAGTCTCCTGGTCCCTACGGGCATAGGGTTGACATTTAAACATTTTGAACATTTTAAATATTTTAAATGTTGACATTTTAAACATTCCCATGTTTTAAAAATAGGTGGCCACCATTTTCTTAAAATTCCATTGGTTGAAACAGAGGTTCACTCTAGTTACCTCTAGGAAAAGGGAATCTTTTTTTTTTTTTTTCTTTTTAAAGAAAGTGGTACCAGGAACCTGTCAGGTGCCTTTTCTCCTTTTGCTCTCTCGCTAACCTCTCTGTCCTGGCACCTGGCTTCTGTCAGTGTCTCCGTCATTTTTTCTCCTGTCCTGAGTTCAGTGCTTCATGACGTCAGTTGTAACTGATCTAAAATAGCCAGCATGATGGAGCATCTACTTCCTGGTCTTTCAACGCAGTTCTCAAGCTCTCCAGCCCAGCACCCATTTTCCCAAATCCAATTGGCCTCAACAGGAATCTGATTGGTATAGTCACTCGTTCAAGTCAGACCAGCCAGTCACTGGTCACAGCTGCTGGTCAGTGGATGAATCAGGGGGTCCGGGGCCCTGGCCTAATAAGAAGAGGAGATTATATAGGGCATCACGACTTCTAGGGAAGACACACTGCCTTCAAGGGCCAGCAGGCCACCGATGTAGCCACCACCTCCCCAGACACGGTCCTTAGTCTTCAGCAATTTGCCTCTCTGCTCCCAGGAGGTGTGGCCTGCCCAGGGCCTGGCTTCCAGAGAGAGGGCAGAGTTATGCAAAGGGGCATTATGTACTTTGCTTGGTGACCGAGCCCTGAGCCACAGGCACGAATGGAAGCAGTTAGTGCCTGTAATGAATTTGTAATGCTCCTCCACTTGTTTCCTCCCGGTGCGTGTTGGCCTTTCAAAACAGTGTGAATCCACGGGAGAACAGTAATTGGGGTTCTCAGGCGTTTCAGGGCTTCAGGCCCACAGGCCCACAGCATCCCCCACCCAGACAAACCGCTGCACCTCCTCTGAAGTGGCCGTGACAAATTTGCCTTTATTGGCCAGGATTTGGGAACTCCGAGTTATTTGCCTTTGAGATAGAACAAAGAGATTCTATTTTCCCTGGCCCCTCCCAGCTCTGAGATAGCCAAGGGCAGTGCGTGATTCTCCAGACTCAGTGCGTCCTGCAGAAACAAGGAAATCCAAGCCACAAGAGAGGCAGAAGGGCCTGGAGGTTAAGCTCAGAGGACCTGGCTTCCATCCCAGCTCTGCCCTGAAAGTGCTGTGTGATCATGGCTACTCACTTTGCCTCTCTGAGCCTCATTTTCTCCATTTGTTAAATACAGACAACAGCAAACACTTCCTTAGCTTGCTAAGAGGACAGAGTGAAAAGCAACCCACATCAGCTTCAGTCAATATACATTCAATATGGCTTCACTTTCTCACACTCAGGTGCTCACATGCTCAACCCTCGTATTCTCCTGGCTTTACGAGCTGGGAGAGGTGCGATCCCTCCCCCATCTCCCTGGCCACTTAGGCTGTGTCCCGTGTTTGCTCTGACACACAAGGCGGCACGGACACCTTGTAATGTATGACTGCCTCACGTGTGAGTATTTTTGTGGGCTAGATTCCCAGTATGTGATCACCGGGTCAAAGGGTTCTCACTCCTACCTGCCAGAGGTCACAGGGCTCCTTTTAACCCTGTTGCTGGTGGAGGGCTCCCCTCAGCACCACCAGTCGCCCCACGCTCAGCCTCTTCCTCCTCGGAGGGAGGGAGGCGAAGCGCCGCCCTGGCCGGCTTCAGACAGCTTTCCTGACTCTCCTGGCTCTGCCACCGGTGGTGGCCCTGGATGTCTCCACTGCACCCCGGGCCCAGGTGGACATCCCATGGCCAAAGAGAGCGAGCTGTGAAGTTGGACAACCTCAGATCAAATCCTTGTTGTGCCTTTTGCTGGCTGTGTGACCCTGGGCCAGCGCTCACCATCTCTGAGCTTCTGGTTCCTCGTATGTAAGAAGAAAGTCAAAATGCAGAGCTATGGAAGGGTTGAAAGGCTTAGAAATCATGGACAGAAAGCCCTGAATGCAGGGCCTGACACCCAGGGTATTATCATCCCAGTATCTCTCCTCCAAGGCTTCTCTGCCCCTTCCTGTGACATTTCACCAAGAATGCTGAGCCAGGAGCTGGTGAGGAGAAGCCTGAGACCCAGGCCTGCCTTCCAGGTAGGAGCCTCAGGGTTCATGGAAAACCCTCTCAAATAAGACTGTCCACTCAAGATTCAATCATGAGATGGTCAACACACTGAGAAATAAGGGATAACAGGGACCCCTCTCTGGCTCAGCCTTGGCACAGCCATCAGGGGGGCTTAAGGGATCTTTCACTGAAAGCTGGCTTATTATTACCATCGTGAATAGTATTATACGTTATGATTTTGATAGCTGTACTGGCATGGGGGAGCCATCCTCACTCTTTTATGCAGAGAAGGGCAGGGGTACCTGGTCTCCTAACTCAAAAGAGCGCCAGTCCCTCCAAGGCACCCCTGACAGACTGGAATCTGCAGCAGAAGTCCATGTCTGACAGTCACTCCACAACATGGACAGCTGTTCATTGAGCATCTACTATGTGCCAGGCTTCGTACAAGGCATGCAATGAGCAAAACAGACAAGACCCTTCCCCATGGAGCTTCGAGTCTGGTGGGGGATACAGACACTACATGAGGGGTGGGTTTGGGGTTGTTTTAAGCACATAATGACAAATCAGTATTCTTGCAATAAAGAGAACAGAGCATAGTGCTTGAGACCAAGGGAGGGAAGTTGAAAGATTCTGGGGATTCCCAGGGGATTGGAGGCGGCCTTAGAAAGCTGTGTGGCATTGGGCTGAGCCCTCACCTCTTTGAGTCACTTCCCTGCAATTTAAACAAGGGGACACATGGTCTGTCTCTGAGCTGCTGGGGTGTGAAATGAGATCTCCCATGAATGCGCCCAGCACGGGGCCTGCCCCACGGGTGCCTCTAAGTGTGGTTAGTTCCTCTGGTATTGGCTATTGCCAGACATAAGCCCCCAGACCATTTAGCCTTGGAACCCTCTGAAAAAGGGCCATGTCTCAAAAAACACAGCTGGAAGTGCTGGTGATCTGCGCTGAGCCTGCTGGGTGATACCCGTGGAAGCACCCCAGGGAGGAGGAAGACGCAGGGGGAAAAGGCACACGGGGAGGGTTGGAGGAAAACAGTTATTTCTTCTAAGTGGGAGGGTTGAGAGGGGAAGCAGTACTTCTAAATGAATGTATTATTTTAGCATAGGAAGTGACTTAAAATATTATTTCTCTAACTAAATTAATGTATCAAATCATAGGAGACATCTGATTATTTCATCGCCATATCCTTAAAAGCCAGTAGATGTTTAAAAAGATAAAAAAACTGTCATTTGTCCTTGGAACGATGGGAGTGCATATTATGGTCAGGCGTAGCTGGTATCATCTTCCTCATTCCCAGCGTCCCCGCAGGGCTTGGCCCATGGTGGGTAGTAATGAACAAAATGAATGAACGAGACAGTGAGTAAATGAATGAACAGATCATCTGACCACTCCCTGTTAAGCATACCACTTCAGAAAGACTCAAAACTCTAGCCATAAAGCAGCTCCACATCCATTTGGCCAGAAATAGGGAATTAATTTAATCTCTGCTGGCGGGTGTTGCCTCTACCAGAATTTGGCATCCTGATCTCTTTCTCAAACAGCCAGGAGGAAGCCAGCAGGGCCCCTCAGGCACAGAGGGCCTGGCCCTCAGGTTCCCCAGAGCGGCTCACACCACGCCAAGCACAGCCTGGCCCTGGAACAGGGGGCCCAGGGCTGGGAGTAGCCAAAGGGAACGGGGCGAAATTCCGGACACTGGCTCCCTGGGAGAAAGAAATGAATGCAGCTCAGACTTGGACTGTCCTTGCTGCTGCCCCTGACGACTCTGCATGGAGGCCCGAGGGTCTGGTTGGGAAAGACGGCCGGGCAAAGCTAGAGATGGTGGGAGGGCGACGGGACAGCTTTGACAGGGAGGTGACTGTGGCGGTCGGAGCAGCCCTACCGACTGGCTAAGGCTCACCCGTGCCCGGCCCTGCACTCAGGCCTTGCCTGCCTCGTCTCACCTCACTGCTGGCCCTGTCTGATGGTAGAGCCGAGCCCCTGGGCAGCTCGGCTCAAGGCCACGTGAAGGAGCCCGAGCGCGCATGCAAAGTCTGTCTGCAAAGACTGAGATTCTCACCACCAAGCTCAAACTGCCTCTTCATGTCTGCCTAGCAACCACCACGACAATAACAAAAGTTAACAAAAATAACTAACACATAGACTTCCCATGAGGCAGGCTTTATACACGCCCGAGTCACCATTATTATCCCAATAGTTCAGATGAGGAAACTGAGGCACAGAGAGGTTAAGTCACCTGCCGAAGTTAGCCAGGCAAGAGGAACAGAGCCAGGAGCTGGGTGGTCAGCTGTCCCGGTCTGCACAGGAGTGCTCCAGTTGGAGCACCGAAGGCTGTGTGTCCTGGAACACCCCTCAGACCTGGGCAAACCAGGTCAGTGGGTCACCTAGCCAGGAGTAGGCCCTGGGTGGCAGGGCACCAAAGGACATGCTCTTCACCAGTTCCTGCCCCTGCTCTGGTGTACCCGTTATGGGCTTGAACTTTGAAGTCAGGATAGGACCCAAGTTTAAATTCAGCCTTTGCTTAGTATTAGCCACAGGCTCTGTATGGCTTAGTTTTTCTTATCTGTAAAGGGAGAATCATAGAATCTATTTCATTTTCTCATTTCAGAGGCTCAGCAAGGTGATCCCAGCCAAGCCCAGGGCTGGGCACGGGGCACATGCCCAGCGATGTTCCGATTGTATGGCCTCCCCACCGCTGTCCGATAACAGCAGGTCACGCTGCAGGGAGCCACGTGGGAGATGCTCAGGCAGGAAAGTGTGTTAAGAAAGGATTAATCCCAGCATCTGCTGAGGCAGGGGGACAGGGGCCCATGTCACCCTCAGGTCACACCAGCTGCTGTCATCTCCTGTCCCTGGCTCCCAGATATCCTGCGGGGTGAGGAGGCATCTGTGCCGCCCACTCGATCCTGTCTCGGGCATCAGCCGGCAGTGTTAACCTCCACACCTAAGGAAAGCTCGGCGGGCTTCCTCTCCCCTCCCTCGGCTGTTTGTGGCTCTTGGGCTGTTAAAAGGGACCGGGAGGTGATGCTGTTCTATTCCCTCACGTATTCTACACCCGAACAATGAGAGTCAGGATGCGCAGCCCATCAAAGCCCCAGACTGTCTCTCATTCCCAGAATCCCAGGATGGAGGGGCTCTCCTGGTCTCGGCACTTCATTAATAACCAGGCCAGCACTGACAATGAATTCCGCATTTCCCCCTCCCCACGCTAATTCAGATTCCAGGCCTGATGACGACCATCATTCAGTCACTCAACAAACACAGAGCGAGGCCCAGTGGGTGAGCCAGATGGCTCAAGGTTTGGCCTCACCTCTAACTGCTCACCAGCTGCCTGACCTGGGTGTCAAGTTCATTAGCCTCTCTGTATCTCTCTGTCCATATCTGGATAATAACACCATTCACCACACCGTTCTGTTCTGTGAAACCCTTAAAACAATGTCTGACATATAGCAGATGCTCAATAAATGTTACTTACTGTTATTAACAGTATTACTAATGTTAATATTAATACATCTTGCATTTTACATAATCAACTATTTCATTATATCCTTATTTCTGAGCCATTTTGAAAGTACCAAATAGCACCTGAAGAGAAAATTTGACATTCCTGGGCTCCTCACAGGATTAAGTGAGATAGTGCTACATTTGATTCTGTGCTTGGCATCAAGAAAGTATTCAATAAATGATATTTCTATCCTTCAAATAACAACAATAATTTTTTAAAAATCTGGTATTCCTAACTGCATAGACAAGTCCTAGGACCAGATTAAAATTGTTTCTCTCCAGGCTCAACTTGTAAATTGGGTCTTCTGCTCCTGAGGAATGCAAAATCTGCCTTATTTTCTGTCCATACCTTTTTGTTGTTATTCTCTGGGTCACTTGCTCCCCTGGGCTCAGGTCCTGCCCTAGAGCTCCCTGGCCCTAGCTAGTCCAGGCCCTTCAGACCGAAGCCTTGCCGGAGGAATCCTGCCCCTAACACAGACGTTCACCCAGACTACGTTTGCGTTGGATGCCTCTGACAGCATGGCGGCGGTCTTCGACATGATTGCATTATTATTATTACTATAAGCAAAAACAGATACAGTGAAAATATGCCTGAATATATGAATTAAGGAGGAGCCATTCAAGGGTCAGGCACTGAGTTCTCATTTACATAAGAAACTAACTCAGCAAATCCTTTTTATGGCCGCAGTAAAGAGGGAAGTTGAGGCTCAGCTTTACCGACAGTAAATCCTCCGCTAGGAGGGAATTTTCATGATCACTTGACATTTGTCTGGCCAGAGGACCAGACATCCGAAGGCTCTCCTCACTACCCAGGTCCTCTTGTCCCCCGCATACCTCAGAACTACACCCACGTAACTCATTGCAAACTACGCCAAGATGCCCCAAGGGGTGAGCTCCGTTCACTCCTCATTGGAGTAAAAATTGGGTCAATTTTATGGAAGAGCAACGAGGCAGGGTAGTTCCCATGAGCTCCAACAATGTCTGGGCTACTTGATCCAACAATTCTACCAGCAGAAACCTCACCAAAGCCAACAATCTGACAGGGGAGCACCGATGAAGGGACCACAGTCATTGTCACTTTCAGTGTAAACATTAGCGATCAGAAACAGCTGAATCGCTACCACGAGGATTCTTGCTAAGTCAATCTTCCCATTGCCTCTTGCCGTGTAAAAAAATAAAGAAAAACCAAAGCCTAGTGACTTCCAGCCACCACGGCTCCTTATTTTGCTTACGAACAGGTCCGTGAGCAGGGTTTGATGCGGGTGCTTCCTCTTTCTTCCACTCCTCAGCTGTCGGCTGGGCTGGCTGTGGCTTGGGGGCCCACAGACACAGTATTCCCATCCAGCGATGTCAGGGCCGCTGACTTCCTACACGGCAGTTCAGGACTCTAAGAGCGAGTGTCCCAAGGGGCCGAAAGTAGAACCTGCCAGTTTTTTAAGGGTTGGGCCAGGTACTAGGTGTGGCCTTACTTCTACCTTCTTCTAATGGTCCAAGTCACAGGCCGATGTGCCCCGTCAGTTCAGGGTGTGGGGCCGTGTCCTGATGGAAGGTGTGTCTGGGAATTTATGGCCGTCTGCGATCCCCTGGAGCAGTTCTGTCATAGCCACGGGACACAATGCTGCCACACCACAGAAAACAATGTTAGTGAAGGGGTTTGAAAGGCATGGCGGGATGTTTATGCTACATTGCGGGAAAAACAACAAAAACAAAACAAAAAACTACGACAAAAAATTTTATGGACACCCTGATCCAAACATCAAAATGCAAGCTCTGGTGGCTTAGGAAGCCTAGTTGATTTCTTCACATTTTCATATTTTCTCCAATTTTCTCAGGCCCTGTCCAGTCAATAGAGATACTGTGTTTGGCTGAGTTTTTAATTTAAGAAAGTTCAAGCTCACATCATCTTTTTCTGGCTTCTACAAGGAATTCCAGCTGTCCACAGCCCCAGTGGGCCAGTGAGTTACTGATGGCCCCTTTGGGGTGGGGTGGGGTTGGGGTGGGGTGCGTACGCAGTGCGTAGTTTGCCGCGGCTCCCAGCTGGTCTGCCTTCTGCATTCGTAATGCCTGCCTGCCCCCGCTGGGCATTTGAGTCTGCAATTCCGCAGACCACATTTAGAACTAAAAACCAACAATGACAGCATTAAGAATCAAACTTAAGACAAAACACAAGGGATGATTCATCTGGAGAGAGGAGAGGGGGGCCTCGGATGCAGGACACCCAGGGTTTCCCTACACCTGAGCAATCTGGTCCTGTCCCAGGCGCCCTGGCTCCCTCCCTGCTCCGGAGAACTCTCCCCATCTCACGCTTCTTCCCCAGCACACAAGGCCCAATGTGGTTGGTCTCGGGCCTCAGGGTGTCATGAGCAATGCGGCCAAGTCCAGAGCACGGAGTGGGTCGGAAGGGCTGGGAGAGCAGAGGGAAGGACCAGAAACTTGAGGTCAAGAGGAATGGAGGCACAGACAGAGCGGGCGTTGGGTTTGGGATGAGGGAGAAAAAAATGAAGTTCGTGGTAAAAGAAAAGAGTGTGAAATGGCCATTTCGTGCCTTCTAGAAAACAAGATAGAGGGCAGTGCACCCTGGCCACCCTGACCACCTCCACCCTTGCTCCACCACTGGCGAAAGTGTGCCAAACACAGCTGGAAGGAACCCAGAACCCGATTTCAGACGACAGACGTGTGAGTTCCAACTCTGTGACTTTCGCCATGTGTGCAAATCACCTGGGTCATCTGTTATTCAGATACTATGTTTTCCTTAAATTAATTTTAAATGGAAATCCGTTTTTAACTCAGTTTATTCCCTGTGTAATTCCTGCTAAAAAATTGTGGGGTTTGTGGATGATGGGCTCACACGCAGGCACACCCAGAAACATACACACACACCATTTTCATGAGTTTTTCAAGGCCGTCGTGCAGCACAACCATTGTGAAAAGATTAAATTAGGTAATCTTGCAATTAAATTATGTTCAAGACAAAGGTAATAGACACTCACACCTCATCTCTTCCTAACTGTCTTACTACACTTCTATCATCTACGTTCTGCAGGCAATTCTCCCCCGCTGCACCTGTGTGATGATGGACAGACAGCAAGCAGTGTGCAAGTATACCCCTCTTCCCGACTGCACTCGGCGACACCCAGGCAGCTTGAAGTCAACCGTGGTAGGAGTGTTTACACCACGGAAAGTGGCGAATGCTCTGTCCAGATCTGGGCATTTCTTTCCCTGGAGAGCTGACTGTTACACATTTGCAGCCCACTGCAGTTTTGTGTAATGATTAAATTCATATTGTATGTGTAGGACTATATATAAGTCCCCTAATGCACAGAAAACTTACACTACATATATATGCATACCCGTGTGTGTGTATATGTATCTGCATATGTGTGTGTACATATGTGTGCATATATGTGTTCCTACACTCCCTGAAAGACCTTGGGTTCCATCAGCGAGGGCATGTAGTATTTTAACACTGAGTAGCTCAACAGTCATTCATTAGGGTAACTGAGGCACAGGGGTCAGTTTGCTGACACCGCACAGTGAGTTCAAGGCCATCTCCAGCTTCCTCCTCCACACCCAGCCCACTGTGCTTCCCTCTGCTCAATGCTGCCTCCCTCTGTGGATGTCACCCAGTCGTATCTGGAAGCACACAGCCCAGAAACAACTAGAACAATAAGGGAGGAAGGGGGGAGCTGCGGGGCTGAAAGAGTCATTAGCGATTCACACAATTAATTAGACAATACTGGGGACACAGCGGCAGTCTGGATAACCCATTGATGAGGACGGCAGGGGGCCTATTCCCAAGGGCACTTTGTGGGTTACCACAAACAAAGCTCAATGGTCCAACTCCCCCCACCCATGCCCACCCCAAACCCGCCTAAATATTTGATGCAAAATTAAAGCCCGTTGCAACTTTTATGACCACTGTAGCAGTGTCTGCTGCTGCCGGCGCCCACCACCCCCACCGTTTCCCAAGGAGCCTCCACCCCCACCCTGGGCAGCCTCGCCCTCCATCAAGCCGAGTGCATTAGGACAATTAGCACCAGCCCACTGGCGCCAATTAGCAGCCAATAGTGTCTATATTATGGAGAGGGGGCAGCGGGGGCGCCTGAGTCTCCAGACAGCCTTCACACTCAATTACATTAAGTAGAGGCTCCGAGCTGCGCCTCTGGACCATTGCTGGAGTAACTGTGTCTTTTCCGTGCGGCAGGTGATCCTCAGCCCAGCTCCCTGATCTAGGGCTAACTCCTCTCCTTGTCCACGTCCATCAGTACACGTTCCTTCGAAAGGCAGGAGTGGAGGAGGCTGGGGGAGGGGGAGGCGGCCATGTCCAGAGAAGCCGGAAGGAAGTCATGGAGCTAAATCACAATATGAATCATTCCTTCCTTTGTTCATTCATTCATTCATTCGTTCAAGAAATATTCATGGCAGGTTACTTTGTGTCTGGCATGTTTTGCCGGGTTCCCTCCTGACCCAACATTTGCTGACACCAGGATTACTCAGCTTCTGAGCAAGGCAACCTGGGCAGGGACAGTCCAATGGCCCTAGGAAAGAGTTAATTCCCTATGAAATTACTGGGGATTACTGACGTCTTTACACGGTGTTTTATATCTTTAAGTGCTTTCTGATCACTTTAGAAGCTAATCCCAGGTGGAGGCCAGAGGCCTATAAGAAAGCCCCTGTCAAGTTGAAGCTGGAATCCAAACAAACTGGCAGATCTGGGCCAGGGACAGGCGTCTGCCTGTCACGCAGTCCTCCCCCTGCCCACTCCCAGCAGATTCCCTCTCCTGCACCCCCGAGGACCATTGCCCATAACCTGGCCACTGGCTGCCAGCCTCTGGAGGAACTGGGCATGTGCCAAAGCCCCTGAGTGCACCAGGCCAGATGGGAAGACGAGTGAATATGGGCAACACAACCCCTGGCCTTGGGGAGCAGGCGATCCAGCTCGGGGGGACGTGACCTACACACAAGCCTGGAATCAGCCTGTGGGCGCTGCTCCTCGATGGCCCAAATCCAAAGACGGCCACGGAGTCACTCAGCACATGACACCCTCTCTAGACCAGGCCTTGGAGACAACGAGGTGGCCAGATGCAAGGTTTCTGCCAGCATGGAACCTGCTGCCTGGTAAAGCCCGTGCAGTGGGCAGGCAAAGGACACCGGCGGCATCTTCCCAGAGACAGGACTTGGGCTCCGTCTGCGGGACTCCTTCCTTCGGCAACTCGAAGTCACCTTCCTCCGTGTGCCGCACTGGCCTGGAACGGGAATGCGTCTTTCTTAGAAACCCTAACAGGAAAGACACATATGAATTCACGGCCTCCCCCAGAAGACACTGTGAATGCCACAAACTGAAAATTGACTCAGCTAGAATTTGCTGATACAGCCTCCGCATCATCGGGGCATCTTTTTGTGGGCCGAGGGCAGAATAGCAACATGGAAATAGACGGGGGGAGGTAGAGCAGCCTCCAAGAATGGGATGTCCACACCTCCAAGGTTTACCGTCTCCCAAGCCTCAATCTCTTCATCTGTAAAATGGGGAGTAGGATTTTCACGTCCTGGATCGTGTAGAAGGGAGGACGAAATTAGATGCAAAGGTGAGTAATAACAGCCTTTGGAACACTGATCGATCACCTACGACATCCAGGCACTCTGCTACACTTCCCACGAACTGTATCATTGTCTCCCCTCAGCTACCTTTCAAGCTAGGAACAGGTATCGGCCCCATTTGACAGAGGAAGAAACCAAGACTTGGGAGCATAAGTGATGTGCCCAAGCCATTCACTCCACCAGCATGGGCTGCAGCCAGCACACAACCCCAGACAGACGGGCAGATACAGCAAACACATCCAAGTTTTTAAAGCGCCCTTCCTGGTAAACCGCTCACGATGGATGGGCAGCCTTCACCCTGACAAATGTCACTGTTTACCATCTGCTCTTGCCGCGGGTGTAATTGTGAACTTTTGGGAAGGTCGTTCAAGGCTGTATTTGCTTTTCAATGAACTGGGAGCTGAGGGAAAGCAGTTCCCATTGGGACACCCTGGTCCTCCAAGACTCAGGATCCAAGAAAAGATCACACGTACAAGGGCCGTTTTAGGGGAAAGGGCTGTGAGAGGAGAGTGGACTGAGTAGGAAAGGCTGGGACAGCTGTCAGACGGAAGTCAAGGCTGACCCAGAGTGGAGGCGGGGAGGGGGGGAGGCAGTGTGGGGAGGTAATGGACACTTGCGGTCTAAGGAAACTTCCAGAAGGTGCCCAGTGTTTTGGAGATGCAGTTGGCTGTCTGAGTAGTCTTGTCTCCCAGGAAGGTGCCTGCCTCAGTGTCCTTGGTCCGTGTGGCCTCCTGCAAACGTGGCGATGGACATCAGAGCCGCAGCCAGGGCCTCCTGTGCTGGGAGCTTGGCCAGGTGCCCTTGCCACAGATGCCACATAGTTGGACACACCCAAGAGCACAGAGAGAGCCAGAGGTCTGGGCACGGGAGACGCAGCTCTGTCCCCAGGCTTGGCTACTACCGATCAACTGCCCGGGAGGGAGCTTGTGGCCGTCTCTGCGTGGTCTCCTGGTGCAGACACAACTTGCCTCTCCTCTGGCGGCATCCCTACGGCTAGTGAAACATGGACTCAAGGCAGCCTCCCCACACCAGCGAGGTAGGCACCCCCGAAAGCCGTACCAGGCCCCTTCTGGTCATCTACCAGACAGCAGCCCCCCTAAAGTCAGGGCTGGACAAACCGTACAACGAATGAGCCGCTTCCATCCTCCCTCCAGAACGGAACGTTTCCACATGAGAAACAGAGCATTTCAACCAGAACTATGCGGGCTTTAGCAACCAGTGGAAAGTCTTTGTGGTCCGCAGGTGACACCTTCCTTTGACACCAGTGACGCCCAGAGGGCTGGACCATGTTATACTCTCTTTCTTAGAATGGACCTCACTTGCAGTCCCTGAGTTCCTCATGCGATTATTTGTGGAAGGATCGGTGGTAAGGATGGGGGCCTCCAGAGCCCCCTGCCTGAGCGGGCGCCCCAGCGGTGTTGCTTAATCTCTCTGTGCCTCAGCGTCCTCATCTGTCCCACGAGCATGGTAGTAGCGTCAGGGCTGGACCGAGGGTCCAGTGGGTTAGCTGAAGCGCAGAGGACTGACATTGGGATCCACAGTGTAAGTCACCAGTAGCTGTTAGCTGTTCACAAATAGTTGCTGATCCCCATTAAGCGATGGGGATGCTGAAGGTCCGAGAGGCTCAGTGAAAAGCGAGAAGGCAAACAGGCACTGGGGGATGAAATGGGGATAGGAAGTTCAGGCTGGAGCCCATGTGCACTTGACCTTCTCGTACTGCAGCTCCGGCTGGATCCTGGGGGCATATGTGCTGCCCTGCTGACTCCCACTGTACCCCTTTCTGCCCAGGGCCTCTCCGTTCTAGAACTGTGGGGTCTGATCTCAGAGCCCTGGACTAACCCTAAACCAGGAAAGGGCAGGCTGAACAGACAACTCTTCCCCCGGGGAGCAGCGCCCACTGCCTCTGCCTGGGCCTCTGGTCCCATAAGGCTGGGAACTCCTCCGCGCCACCCCAGCCAGAACCCCAGGAGCCAGGCTCCTCTCAGCTCCCCTCTTCCTGCTCAGTCGCGGTCAAATTTCTCTCCTCTGCCTGTACTTTAACCATTCGAAGTCCAGCCTTCTTCTCCGCCCTTCCCTCCTTCCCTAATACTCTGCCTGACCTCCCTCCGCCAGTCCTCTCCTCCCTTCTCAGCCTCCTGTCCAACGCAGGCCTTCCACACACTCACAGCCTGTGTGTTCACGCACACATCACATGCTTATCTTCTCCACGCCGATGGGCTTTGCACTGTGCCCATCGCTAAGTCCCCACGACCCTGGGAAGCTTGACCACCACCCACTTCACACAGGAGAAAACTGTAGCTGCAGGATAAGCAACAGATTGTATATCGAACCCAGGTCTTTCCAACTAATCATGTCAGGGCCATTATAAGAATTATAAGAAGAAGGAGGAAGAGGAGCCCTGTTTTTATTGGTGCATATTCGCTGCCAGGCCCTGTTGAGATGCTGCAGATGCCGTGTCTCGTGTGAAGTTCAGAACAAGCCAGAGCAGAGTACGCTGAGGCTCAGAGAAGTTCAGTAACTTGGCCAAGGTCACAGTTCCCTGCTTCCACTTCTCGACAAGTGGCCCGGCACTTTTCCCCAAGCGCCTCTGACAAAAGGCTGTTGAATCAAGATGCCCCAGATGGACAAGGTCTTGGCTAACTATCCATCCCCGAGGGCCAGGGAGAAGGAGCTGGTGGGCACAGATGCCCCAGTTCAATCCAGTTGAACTTCCATCCTGCCTTCGCAAGGACCCAAGGCTCAAGGGCAAAACACTGGCAAACTCCTAAAGCCGGGGCATGGACAGACAGAACTAATTAAGATTGAAAGCAAGATAGGGCCCCGAGCGCAGCCTCCTTTGACTTCAGAGACACCCAGTAGCCCCACATTTCACGTGTGTCTTTGCAAACATCCCCAAGGGCACCTTCCAGAGCCCTGTGTGCACCCAAGACTTTCTCGTCCAAGTTGAAGAGGGACCCACGCTGAAGAGGAGCTTATTCACTATGAAAGAGCATATGCACATCCGATCCACAACATTTTCATGGGTAGCAGAAGACCCATTATTGTGGCAAACTGCTGTGCTGAGTGGACAGACTATGGGCTCATTTGGGTCATCAAATGGCTCATTCATTCATCCTCATGACAGTTTCCAATCCCTTCCTCCTTTCATTCATTCTCAAGAACAATTCCCAGTTCCTGTTTCATTGGGCTTTCTATAAATTTCTTTTCTTTTCTTTTTTTTTTTTTTAAGATAATGCTTTATTTCAGCAGTCTTCCCTGCTGGTTCTGTGGCTCCATTTTGGCCAATGAAATTTAAAGAGACATCTGCCAAAAGGAGTTCTGGGAAAGCATTTCTTCTCCTGATAAAAATGGGATGGGTGTGACTAGTTGAGGTCTTTTTGTCCCTCCATTCTCCATCTAGCCTGAAAAGCAGATGTGATACCTGGAGGCACTGCAGCCATCTTGTGACCACAAGGCATTACCAAGACTAGAATCAAGCTAAGAATATCACGGAAAGATACTGGGGCTGCAAAACTAATTCTAACATCCATCTCCCTCCAGACTTCTCCTTACATAAGGAAAATAAACCATTGGTTTTTTAAATCATGTAAGAGTTGAGTTTTCTCTAAATTGTAGTTAAATACAATCCTAATTTAAGTGAAAAAGATAGGGTACAGCCTTTCTCCTCAGGAGCTCCTAATCTAGTGAGGCTGGATTAAGAAGGGAGTAAAAAAAAGGTAACAGTAGAAGTAGGTGCTTGTACCCACAGTTCAATGGTGACAGGTCCAGAGAAATGGGGACAAGGACATTTCTTGCCTAGACACTGCTCCTGAGGTTCTTCTCATTTTCTTATCCAAATTCCCCAACTCTAACAGAGCTCCCTGAAGCTGACGCCACACACTGTGCCTGCTCTGGTGTGCAGAGCCCTCTTCTCCCCTGTAGGTACAAATTTCGGAATTCAGACCACATGCAATAAAAGAATTCCTATATTATTACCCATTTTAGATTGGCTCCCACTTTTGAGACCTAAGTCCACTTAGTATCACTTCTCTTGATACTGGTCTCAACCCAGTTATTTCTTTTCCTTCTCTCTAAGCGAATGCCAAAGCAAATCCCCCCATCTCTACTGGCCCGTGAGGACAAGGCTCCTTTCTGTCTGAAACCCAGGTCAGCCCCTCAGTCCCAACATGCCGTGACCCCCCTTAAAGTCACAGGCAGGAAAAATGATCACAGCTGCAGATTTGTGCCCCAAAAGGAGGAAGGAAAACGGTGATGACTATTTCTACAGGGTCCGGTGCAAAGAATGCCCCTGTTTTATTACAAAATCTTTTACCACAAAATCATACACATGTAATTTTGTAACATAACAATATCACACTCAAGCACACTATATAACATTTGAGGTGAAGTGTTCCAATTAAAACTATAAATTATTACACCCATATTATTACCCTAGCAACCCCACTCAAGCAGACGTTACTTCTGCCAGCCCCTGTATTTATACTAACATGTGCTGGGCACGGACCATGTGGCCCCGTCCGGCAGAGCCCTCACACTCCGATCTCTCAGGGAGCCTGGAAGCCCCAGACGGGCAGGGACTCTGCTTGTCCCCTTCACACCCTGTACCCAGCTCCTGGCACCTCCTCGGTACTCAGTCATACCGTCCAGTGAGTCAGTCCCCACCACAACCTAATGACCTAAGTAGGATGACTCACCCCATCGCACAGATGAGGAAGCTGAGGCTCAGAGAGGAAAAGGGACCTGCCTCACATCCCATAGCTGGCAAGGGGCAGGTTGCGACTTCAACCCAGGCAGTCTGTGCTATAAACACCCCCGCCGGGACTCGGGGCTGTGTTTCAGACGATTTGGCTTCACCTGGACTTTTTCAGTGATATTTAGGTAGGAAAAAAAGGGCAGCTCATTGCTGATTTTTGGCTACTTTTCAGAAGAAGGACGTCCCCAGCTGCCCAGGAAGGGAACGTGCTGCCAAGAAACTGTGATGCTGAGAAACTCACTTTTTCAGAGCTTGCGTTGAGGATGATGACTTAGATCATCAAGTGACCCTTCACAAGGGATTCTATGCCTCCTTCCTTTAAAGAGCAAGTCTCTATCCCTCTGGCTTATAAAGTCATTCACTGATTCACTCATTCAACAAACATTTCTCAAGACTCTCCTCTGGGCCAGGTAGCTGTGATAAGTGCGCTCAACAAGACAGGCAAAAATCCTGCCTTCACGGAGTTTATATCCTAAAGAGGGGAGACACATAATGTGGTAAGGTGCGAAATGGCCCCTCCAAAGACCTCCAAGTCTTAACCCCAGGAACCTGTAACATTACCTTATACGGAAAAAAGGGAGCCAGATCTTTACCACGGTTAACACTCTTGGAGGGGGAAATTATCCTGGATTATCTAGATAGGTTCTAAACACATCAGCTATCAGAGGGAGGCTGAGGAGGCTCTGCTGACACCTTGATCTTGACCCAGTGACACCGATTTCAGACTTCTGGCCTCCAGAACTGGGACAGAACAAACTATCTGCTGTTTTAAGCCACTGAGTGTGTGCTCATTTGTCCCAGCTGCCCTAGGATGCTAATCCAGGTGACTTTTTCAATCTGATCGATGAACAGTACAGTGGCAGCTGCTATTTAAACAGAGTTCAATGCACACACGTCTTTCCAGAAGAATCCCCACATACTGTGCGGCCCTCCCATAATGGGAAGTCCACCGGCAGCTTCTCAACCCTCAGGAAAGGCTTGACTTCCTGGCTCCCACTTTCCTTCGCTCCTTGTAAGCACAATTTCAAGGCCACGGGGAGCCTGGATGGGACCCTCTGCCTGCATCCTGTTTAAGTAAGACAAGGGACTTTCCCCGCCGATTAGAGGCTTCCCCTTCAGCTGGCCCTGCTTTCCCCACACCTGCCCGGGAAGCACGTGTCGGCCACCAGCCTCCATGGTGTCACCTCATTGTTCCTGAGTTGGCAATGACTCCACTGGGGACTGTTTGGGGGAGACGGAGTGAAAGATCTACACAGCCCTCTCCTGGGGGGAAATCACAGTTGTCACAGTTACCTTTCCCAGGCAGCGATTCTGTGCCCAGGTCTTAGACCCTCACTGCTCTGGGCGTGGCCCACACTTCTGCAGCATCCCTACCTTCTTGGCGCTGAGAAATGAGCACCTGACCTGCTGATGCAGAACCTGCATTTTACCAAGATTCACCAGTGATGCATATGTTAGAGAGTACGAGCGTACTCAAGCCTCCACAAGCGAGGAGGCCAGAGATGGGGGGATGGGGGTGCCATGCAAGGCAACCAGGGTTCGGGCCTGCCTGGCTGAGTGGCGCCCAGGGCAGCGCTGTCAGGGCCAGGGATGTCTCGGTTTTGCTCATTCTCAATGCCTTAGGTCCCTGATGGGCTTTGTAGGACCCCCCAGGATCTGCTTCCCACTTTTCCAGTAACTGCCCCTTATTTGGGGATCAAGGCAGCTCCAACCGTAACACTTGGAGTCTGTGGTAAGAATGCGCCTTGCAGACCTCGAAGCGCGCGGAGTACAGGCCCCCACCACTATCCCCAGGAACAGGCATATAAAGTAGGTGTCAGCCCACCCTGGCCACGGAGATTGGCTCTCAGCCACATGATCTAACCATCTACAGAAAGTCCTGGCTAGGAAAGCAAGGGAAGAAGCTGGCATTCTCTCCTGCTGGGCTGGGGCTTCCAGGGGCACTGACACCGTTTTCCTCAGGCCTGACGCCTTCCACCCCTATGACAACCTTATAAATAAGCTATGTGCTCGCATTATCACCATTTTACAGGTGAAGACAATGAGGCCCAGAGAGGTCAAGTAAGCTGCCAAAAGTCACCCAGCTAGCAAGTGGTGGGCCTGGGATTCAATCTCAAGGACTGCAGATCCCAGCCTGTGTTCTTAGCCACTACACTGTCATGGCAAATGGGGGACAAGGGTGTCAAATCATCTGCTGTGTGCATAGGTGAGGTCAGGGAGGGGAGAATGAGAGCAGATGGGATAAAACCCTGTTTCAACCCCAAAGACATTGATCCCCGCCCGCCGCCCAACCCACCCCACTGCATCCCCAGTTGCTGCTCCAATGCTTCTGGCTCATTCTTCAATGCCAGTCAACTCCCTCCAGTCCCCTAACTAGAAAGCCAGCGAGATTCCTCGAGAGAAAAGGACTCCTTCCTAGAAGCACCTGGTGGATTTCCCCACCATATCTTGTCGGCACTCAGAGTGCCCCTGACAGCTTCTCCTGAAATATTTTCCAGGTGCGCTTGCCGGCTGCCCGGCCAGCAGGGCCTCTGAGGAGCCGGCTCCCTCGCGGCCAGCCGGAACCGCCTGATGACAAGGTTCTCACTCTTCCGAGGCCTGGCACTGACCTCCCCTCGCCTTGAGAGATGAGATGCAGGAGGAGGTGCTTACGGAGCGCAAGCAGACGGTGTTAAAAGCCGATTTCTCCTCTTCTCAGCAAGGCCAGTTGGAAGGTGACGACCGAAGGGGAAACATTAAGAACAATGTTCCGCCAGGAGACATTTCCACTTGGTGGGCCCAGAGCAGAGGGCATTCCAACAGCAGGAAACAGCGAGCGGGGGCTGCCTACCTGGGCTCCGGGCCTGATGTGTGGGGGCACCGACCCTGGGACCGGGTCGGGCTTCAGTGTGGGGAACTCAGGGGAGGGCCGCCCATGTCTGTGCTGAAATGTTCCTCTCAGCTGAGTGGGAAAGATCTGCCACTCTGAGCAAAGACGCCCCAGGGAGCCGCTGGGGCCCAGCTCCCAGGCGCCCACAAGAATGACGAGAGGGAGACCACATGGTGGGACAGGGAAAAGGCTGAGTGCCTTGTCGAGGAGAATTCCTCTGTCTACTAGAAGTCTGTGGAAGTGGCGTGTCAGCCCAGGGGTGTGGAAACTTGGGAGTTACACAGCTTGATTGCCATTTTGGACTTATCCATTCTCATAGTTGTTTGTTTTTCCCGTTTCTACTCTCTTCTTCTTACTAACACAGTAAATGGGTTTCATTTGGAGGGCCACCCGAGTGACTGCTTTACGTTAAGAAGGAGTCCGGGCCATGCAGGGAATCAGTGAGAAAGAGTGTTGCGATCGATTAGTGATGTCTGCCATGGGTGAGGCAATGGGGAGTTACGGCAGGCATGCCACATGTTCTCCACCCTGGTTATATACAAAAAGGACATGGCAACAGGAGGAAGACTCCAGGGGAAAAAAAGGTCAAAGATAAATGCAACTTGGTTTGCTGAAAACCATCGTTTATCTTTTACAACCTGCCCATGAGAAGCACAGCTTCAGCTGCTGGCTGCAATTCAGCCCCAGAGAGCCTCGAAATCTACTAACTGCATTTCAACACCTGCAGAAACCATTTCTCCCTGAGAAGGGCACAGATCCTTCCGCATACAGATGTCCTTCTTGTGATCCCGCCCCCCTGGCCACAACGGATTGGTTACAGCAGGGGCTGGAAACTCTCGGCCGTGCACACCTGCTTTTGTAAATAAAATCCTCCTGAAACCCAGGAGCCCTTGTTTGTTTACGTGCCGTCTGTGAGTGCTTCTGCACTCCGATGCTGGAGCTGAGTACTTGTGATGGAGACTGCAGGGCCCACAGAGCTAAAATATTTACTGTCTGGCCCTTTACGCAGAGACATTGCTGACCTGGGTTAAAGAATTGCCATTCCGGCTAAAAGCAATTGAGAAAAAGTTCGATTCTATTCTATTATATTATAATAAGAGTCAGCCGTCTATAAGTTGTCTTGGAGACAGTCTCTGTCCTATAAAGACAAACCATACAGGCTGGTGACAAATTGTCCCAGTTGGATATGTTGCCCGCTCGCTCTCTTCTCTCTCTTGCTCTCTCACGCTCCCTCTCTCTGAATAGGAGAAGAGGAGAAGTGGAGGTTTCCAGAACTATTGCCAGATTCAGAATGGAAATGAATCATTGGTCCAGTTCTGCAGGAGGCCTGGTCCGTATTCTGATTTTAGAGGCATTGAGACACCGGTGTGTCTAGGGCAACTCAATCCCCTGCGTTTCCACACTTCTCCGTGTTTCTCTAAAACACGCCCTCATCCCCCGAGGGCAGGAGAGTCAGGAGATGTCACCTCTGGTAGTCAGGAGATTCAGGAGATTCCTGATTCATTCGGTGTCTTTGGAAACAGGACCCGGACAGGACTCAGAAGGCAAGACTGGCACGATAGATTAGTGATGTCTGCCGTGGGCAACGGAAAGAGAGAGAATGGTGTGTGGTGTCTGCTTGATAACTAGGGCTTCTGTTAATCCAGGGTCTCTCTTCTTTGCAACCCATTTGTCTCCCTTCTGTCTCATCTTCCTTAGAAGTTAGCACTGGAAACATCATTCTGTTCGTCATTAAGCATCTCTGTACTACTTTCTCCCAAATAGTGCTACACGCCATTTTTATTTCCTCTGACACATTATAAGCATCGCAAACACCATGCTCTTTCTCTTATTTGAAAAGACTCCTAGCAGCAGGCACTGTACAAGGCAGATAGAACTAACTGGATGGAGCCACAGAGCCTACAATTTGGGGACTGGAGCCCCACCTTTCCACGTAGAAGTCTGATTCTCCGTTTACTCACATGCACTTTGAGGAAGACTCTGCTTCTAGCTAACAGAAACTTCTCCTTTTGCTACTCACCCCCCTTTACTCCTGCTCAGCCCACTGTGGAGAAGCAAAGGAGGGTGTCCACCCCAAGAGTCCCGCTGGCTGGGCTGGGGGCCACGTGCCTGCAGAGTCACTGTTTTTCAGGGCTACCGACGGATGTTTCTCTCTCTCCCTTCCCCTCTTTCTAAAAGAAAATAAATACAGTATTTTTTTAAAAAAGAAAACAGTTTGTCATCATTGTTTCAGGGGTCAGAGCTAGGCCCCAGGTAAGGAAATAGATATCACTGCTCCTCTCCATTTCCCATGCCTCTCTTGGTCTAGTTGGGAATCTGCCAGAAGTTGGGCCTGTGACAAGGATTTGAAACACGTAGTTTTCTAGGTGACAGGAGTGGGATGGGAGCCAAGCGAGGGTGGAGGAAGTCAAAGTGATCCCAGGTCTCAGGCACAGGGTGGGAAGAAAGAGTGAGACATGAAAGAGGAAAAAGCCCAGACGAGGTGTGTTGTCAGGGTAGCTGCTGCGGGCAGTGGGGTTTCAGGTCCATGGGAACCGCTGACTAAGGGTGTAGCATATATCCCAAACACGTCCCTCCAGGGCACCAGGGCGGGCACTCATCCCGTCCCTGATGGATGCTCACACCTCTTCGGCTTTGGGGCTCCTCCAGCTCTGGCCTGAGAAGCCCCCACAGCTTCATGGAGGGCCTGGCGCTTGCCAGGGCAGGATGCTGTGCACTGGAATGCGAGCTCAAGGGCCCTGTCCCTTACAGCTGTGGCTGAATCCAGGGGCAGGCACTGGCATGTGACGTGGACACCTCAAATCCATCCACTCAACCCCTCATCAGGAGTCAATGCATATGCCTCTTCCATGATGGGCTTATTTCTCCCATGCTTTTCTGGGTTGAACTGTGCCCACTCCCCCCCAAAAAAGGTAGTTCTAACCCCATACTTGTGAATATGATCACATCCGGAAATAAGATCTTTGCAGATGTGATCAGGTCAAGATGAGGTCCTGAGGGTGGGCCTGAATCCAATATGGCTGCTGTCCTTTTATGAAGAGGAGAAAAAACACAGGGGAAGGACCGTGTGAAAGCACACAGGGTGGGCGCCGTGTGATGAAAGAAGCAGAGAGTGCAGAGCTTCTACAAGACAAGGAATGCCAAGGACAACCAGCCATGGGCAGGCACTATGAAGAAAGCATGGGCAGGTTCTTCCTTAGACCCTTCAGAGGGAGCAGGGCCCTTCTCACACCTGGATTTGGGCCTTCAACCCTCCCAGATGGTAAGAGAATACACTTCTGTTGCTTTAAGGTCCACAGTCTGTGGAACTTGGCTATGGCCACTTTAGGAGACTAACACACATGCTCATTAAGCCATTCCTGCAATGCCTGGGTCTTCCAGGGGACAGAAGGTACTCACAAGTTCATTACTGAAACCATTCCCTGAGTTCCGTTTTGGTTCAAATAGAACTCCACTGCCATTGGGAGTGCCAAGGGGGGAGCTGGGCTGGAGACACTGGTATGCAGCTCACCCAAGTTCAACCACCAGTTGTCTTCACCCCCCTTCCTTCCCAACCCCATTCCTGAGACAGCTCTGCTCCTAATGTCCCTCTCAGAGAGTGACACCTTGACCAACATGGGCAAGAGTGACCCACCTAATGGAAGCCTGAGGACTTCACTTGCCAGGAGCACACCCCCACTCCTATGTCCACTTCTCCAATCCACATGCTTCAGCTGCCCCTTTCTATCACCACAGCAGACTTGACATTGAACTCTCCCATGCCAGAACTGGAGAGCATTGGGGCTTTTGGGGTTACAGAAGCCTGTCCTTCCCACTTTCCTCTTAGAGAAAGGAGTTGCTATTGTATACCTCTCCAGACTGGGTCTTCCTCTTTTTCTTCCTGCCCCCCATCCTGCCCGTCTCTCCTTTCTGACCATGGTCACATCCCCCTTTCCCGGGAGCTGGGCCCCTGGGATCTTCATGCCATCCCTGGAATGGTATGCGGCTGGATTCTAGACTTAAAGATTTCACCCAGAACGTAGGCAAGAGAGCCCCACCAATACCAATGGGATAAAGGGAGCCGTTGTACTTCCTTGTGAGAAGCAGGGGGTCGGTGCCTTCAGTTGGGGACCAGGAGGTTGTCTTCAGTTGCTTCCCACAGTCCCCCCCACCGTGCCGGGTGCACCACAGACAGCTGAGGCCTCCTCCCAACCCAGCGAAGAAACGCGCGGAAGCGTGAGAACATGAAATAGGAGATAAGGGCAGAGCAGACGGGGAGGAGATGGGAGAAGAGGAGGAAGGAGAGGTTTAAGAACACATAAAAACTCTATTTATCTGTTGGTTCGGTTTCAGGCTTTGAATTGTAAGGAACTGTGTGTCCCTCTACACATTTTTACAGACCCGTGGTCTGCAATGTCGGGAACAAGCACAGCAGACCCCGAATCTCACGGCCACATCCAACCGGCTTTTCTGCTCACGCAGTTAAGGGATGCCTTCAACAATGTGACCCACAGATAATCTCTAAAGTTGTATTCGGTTGCTTTGGCTTGGTCCTTCCTCCAAAACACACGCTCACTCTCTGACACCATCAAAAACTTACTGCAAACGGTCATTTCAGCGCGTCCTTTTAACGATTCTGCCCACTTTTCCCAAAGAGTGAAGTGTTCCCAAGGCAGGCAGGAAGGATGAATGCAAGAACTGATTAGGCCCCCTCCCCACCCACCCCCACTTCATACAAAGGAATCCCTGGCCTGATGGGGTATGCCCGGGGCTATTTTTTGCAGGTGGGGTGATTCATTCATCACCGTGATTGGGGCCAGGCTGGTGGGGTTGGGACACTTCAAGCCCCTCCAGCAGGTGAGCCTGGGGGCGCTGTCATGCTAGAGGGGGGAAAAATCACTTTTTCAAGACTTTGTTTGCATGGAGTTTATTACTGGCCCATTGGCCAAAACAAGTCACACAGTCAAGCCACAAAGGGTGTGGAAGAACCGCACCAAGTGTCACGGACACAGGACGGTGTGAAAATCAGAGCCATTCACCCAGTCTACCGGAGTGCAGAAACTGCAGCTGCCCCTCCATCATGACATGCTAGCCAAACGCGGAAAACAGAACGGAAGACTCTTATAGTTATCGAGTCACCCTCTTGGTCGGGGGTCAGCAAACTCTCCATTAAGAGTGGGAGAGTCAACTTTCAGGCTGGTAGGGTACATGGTCTCTGTTACAACCGCTCAGCTCTGCCGCTGCGGCCTGAAAGCAGCCATGAAGGATACACCCACGAATGGGCGCGGCTGCGTGCCAGTAAAACTTTATTTGCAAAAACAAGAAACTGGCCCAGGATCTTGGTCATCATTCATGCACCTGATGTGGACTGAGTTTCTTCTACGTGCCGGCACCGTGAATATTCAGTCAAATGCGGAGACAGGCTACCCCCCCGAGTACGGCATCTGTTGCACAAATGGGAAAACAGATAACAAAGGAATGCAGAGGAAAGCATTGCGGGGCTATGGGAGAAAAACTGGAAGGGTGCAGGGGATGGGATGGGATGGCGCCACGAGAGGTGTCCTCAAAGAGGTCAAGTTTGAAGGCTTTCCAGGTCTCCTCCAGACACACTGGGGTGGATAGAATTGGCAGCTCCAGGCGCAGGGAGCAGAGTGAGCCAAGGCAAGGTTGCCACCAGCGCTTGAGAGCGGGGAGGTGCGGCTGCACTCTGGGGCATTTCACGTTGGGTTTCTTTCCGCTTTTTTTTTTTTTGTTCTTTTTCTTTTCACTTTCATTTCATTTGGGGGGCCTGGCCTAGATACTCTTAAGCCTGAATCTCTCAAAGGTCCCAGTTTCCCCAATGTCCCCAATACCTGAGGTGTTACAACATCATCTCTCTCATCCACCCGAATTCAAGGAGGCCGTTCGCTGCACAGACAACGGACCAGGTTAAGAATCAGCAGGACTGGGACTCAGTTCCCCTTACCCTGCTTCCAGGTGTTCACTGTGTCACCTTGGCCAAGTCTCATCCCCCCATGCCTCAGTTTCCCCACCTGTAAAAGGAGGAAATCATGCCTGCCAACCTCACAGGGCTGCCAGGAGAACTCAAAAGAAAGGTCCATAATGTGCTTTAAAAACCCTGGCTGTTCCCTTTATGCGCTGAAAAATGCTAGCTAGCCATCCTCCTCCCCTTCGTTATTATTATTGATCCATACTGGCATCTGCACTTCTCTCTCTCTACAGAACCCCACTACCCCACACCCTCCCGCCCTCGGAGATGAACCCAGCACCGGCTCCAGGAAGGAGCCCTCTTGTCCTCCTCCCCCACCCCCTTTGTTGGGGGTTTGCTGAGTCTCTTGTGTGCACAACAAGCCGGGAGGCCGCGAGAGAAACAACAGCCTTGAGCGGAGCCGGAGACAGGCGGCCGCGGAGGCTGCTGAGTTTCTCGCCAGCAAACAAAAGTAGCCTTTCATCCGATCCACTGCTCCCGAAGAGGACCCACTTCCTCCCGCCCGAGCGTTTATAAAAGCCGACAGCGCAGGCGAGAAAACAGCCCGCTCCCTCTGCGCGTGATAAAACCATTACAATCAATTTAGGCAGCTCGCAGGCGCGCAGACAGACTCTGTGTCGACTGGATTCTGTTACCGGGCGTGGGCGGGGGCGGCCGGGGAGGGGGCAGGGGCAGGTGGGGGCGGGAGGGGGCCTTCTGGGAGGCTGGAGCACTTGGCCTTGCACGGATGGGCCCCATTATGGCTGCAGGCTGGCGCCACTGCCGCGGGGGCTCGCTACCCAATGAAAGTGTCATCCAACTGCTCTCGGGGAGGAAGGGGAGGTGGGGGGGCTACCAGTGTTAGCTTAACTCCTGCGGTCTGCAGACTAATTGCTCACGGTGGAAACACGCCTCAAAGTGCTTTGGCCTCGTCAATAATAGGGTATTAGACGCCTTCCACTCGCAGTGCATTGATCTGTTTCCTCCCAGAACCCCTCCTGGCTCCGCTCCCGGCCACTCCCCCCACCGCGGCTGCTCCTGCTTCTACTTCGGGTGACTCTTCTTCCTTTTTTTTTTTTAAAGTGTTTTCTAAGCGTGTGTTTAGCAAGAGTGGTGCCTAAGTGCTAATTGTTACACCACAGATTGATTGGCGACGAGATGGCTTGCCAAGTTCCTCCAGTCTCTGGGGGGAGGGGAGCTGGGGGACGCAGGGAGGGAGGAAGGAGGAGCGGGGAGAGGTGGGGGTGGCAGTGGTTGCTGGAGGGAAGACGGGGGAGGATAGGGGAATCCTTGAAGCTTCTGACTTTCAGGCTGTGTCTTTCTGGGCTGGGAACTGGGCTTGTTGCTGGGGAGGAAGAGGAGCGAGCTCTGTAGGTATTTTACGATTCTTTTCTCACTTGGAAAAGGTAGCAAAGATTTAGCCACAAGCACTGAGCCTGGGCCAGACTGCTGCGGTTGATGGAGAAGGGTTGGGAGGATCAGGATGAGGAGTGTCCTTTTGCCTCGCGCACCCTGCCCCTCAGCATTTCCGGCCCACAGAACCCTCTCGGCATCCCCTGCCTGGGTCTACGTTAGGGGTCCCTGGCACCCGCTCTGGAGGACCCTGGGTTTGCCCCACTGCTCTTTGTCCGAGTTACCTCTTTAATTACCTGGTTCTTTCATTAGCCTGTGTGCCCCTTGGTGGTGGGAACCACCTCTAGGCCAGCCAGGGACGTCACACAACCAACAGAATTCCACGCAAAGCCTGACAGGCCGTGTTGCTCCAGAGCACTTCTCCTCCACCCACAACCGCTGGGCTCTGATGTGTCTGGAGAACTGAGTTAGCTGAGAACTTCGAGATTCCCAACACACAGAGCCGGTGGATAGGATCCCTTTGTCATCCAAAATCCCTCCAAAAGACAACCCTGGGCACTTCCTGATAGGGAGGAGAACCTTAGTCTTGGCAACCGATGTCCCCCAACATTTCCACCTGACAGGTGGGCCTGAAAGTTCTGTGTGTGTGTGTGTGTCCACTTAACATGACATGGGAGGAGTCTCTTCCCCCGACTATGAAATCACTCGGTGCTCTTCAAGGTCAGACAGTGTGATTCCACCTCTCACTAGTGCAGCGCCATTGGGCAGACACCTGGCCACTTAGTGCCTCCGTTTCCTTGCCTGTGAGGTGGGGTACTGGCAACAGCTCCCCCAGAGCGTTGGAAGGGCGAAGTGAAAGTTTACCTGGTAAGTAGTAAATACTCCATACACAGTGGCTGTTACAGTCACTGTTTGGTCACCTTCTTTCTTTGTTCTGGAATATTTGGTGCCATCTATTCTAGCTAATCAACCTATGCTCCATGGAGTAGCAGCCTAGCCTCACCTGGGAGATTCTTAGAAACCCAGAACGTGGGGCCCCACCCTGACCGCTGCCCCGTGGAATCAGGTCTGTGTTGCCGCTGGGTCCCGAGGCGGTGCAGGTGCGCAGCAGGGTTTGGAGAGGGCCGGCCCACCCCTCTCCCGAGGCCATTCCCTACCACCTGGAGCACAGGAGGTGCACAGGTCATGCTTGCACTGTGGGCGAAGATAAGGATGACGTTTGTGAGCTGCCCCAGGACAGGGCGACCTCACTTACCTGCATGCTGCATGTGGCCCAGGGTGGCTATGAATGCGGTCCAACAAAAAATCGTAAATTTACTTAAAGTCTTTTTTTTTTTTTGGCTCATCGGTTTTCTTTAGTGTTTCTGTATTTAATGTGTGGCCCAAGACAACTCTTCTTCTTCCAGTGTGGCCCAGAGACACCAAAAGACTGGACGCCCCTGCCAGGGAATATCACCAGGGTTCCTCGTGGGAGTTTCACTCCTTGGCCAAGCGAGGGCTGAGGCCTGGCTTTGCACCTCTCTCGAGGCAATCATCCTCGGGATGGTGTGTGCTCCTGGAAAGTGACAACTCTAGACAATTCTTCCCTGTAAATACCCAGCGAGGTGATGATTCAGCTGTAGCCTTCGCCAGTTGCTGGAGCATCCAAGACGCAGAAAAACAGGATGAGCCAGGGTGTGGGTTCTGGGGCCAGCCATTAGCTCAAATGAGGAGGATAGCTAGTGGGATGTAAAGCCTTTAGGTCACCTGCATCCATCCTGGGCCTGCCCCGGGCCTTTGCACGTGCAGTTTTTTGTGCTTAGAATGCTTTTGTCTCCTCCTCAGTTTTCAAATGTAACCCAAATGTCATCTCCACAAACACCGGCCTCCCTGACCTCCTTTAGCATCTACCCTCGACTCATTCCGTGATTTTCTCTTTGGAACTTCACAGTGCTGGCGCTATCTCAAGATGTTGTTTATGTGTTGCTAGTCTGTATCCACCCGTCAGCCAAATAGAACTCAGTTTCTTGAGAACAGAGGCTCTGTCCCTTGTCACCACCACTGAACCCATAGTGCCTGGAACAGCAGCTCACACATAGCAGATGCTCCAAAAAGTCACTGTTAACTGACCGTTCCAAGTTTTCTCACCCGTAAACTGAGGATAAAGTCGTCCCTGACCCATACAGTGTGTGCGACATGATCACGGAAAGCTCTTAGATCAGGAACTGATCCCTGCTTAGTGCTCAATAAAGCATAGCGGTTATTCCTATCAGTAAGAGCAGTATAATTTAGTACTGAGAACAGACCCCGGGAGATCGGCATGCACCCCTGTTCACGAAATAAACAGCACCCCGTGACTGCTCATGATAGTGGGAAACGTGCACGTCCGCTCCAGTCTCCAGCCCGTGTTTTGGTTTCGGCATGAGCCCACTTGGGGACCCACGTTAAAACGCAAGGGGGGTGAATGCCGGAGTTTGGCAGTCAGTTAACAGTTGGCGAATGAACAAATGAGCACTAGTTTCTCACTGCCTGTGCCGGGGCGAAGGACTCCACCTGGGCAAGCCTCAGCTCCTTGTCCCGAAACGGGGGTGGGGGCACCTACTTCAGGGAATGCGGTGAGGATAAAGCGAGATCAGGCGCGTGAACGCAGCTGGGGTGGCGCAGCCGCTCAACAAATGGCACCTTCTCCAGTTTTATCTTTCCTGCAGCTCCGGTGACAGAGCCACGCTTTGAAGTATTTGCCTCCTTTTACAGGCCGGGAAATGATGCTCAAAGAGGTTTGAGAGCTTGTCTAAGTTCTCTCTCTCTCCTCCCCTCCCTCTCTCTCTCATATGCATGCACACACTCTTCTTAGTCAGGGAATCCAGGATATAAGCCCACATTTCCTGCTCCCACATCACCCCCGCAAGAAATGGTAGTGAGACTCCAACCCGGTTCCACCCTTGAGCTATGAAACATTTTAAGTCCATCACAGCGATGTCAGTCAGCACCAGGGAGAATCCTGTAAGTTATGTTAAGGCCTGTGAGCAAATTATGGAAAAATAATCTTTGTCTGTGAAGGACTGTTGGTCACCTTCTTCCTTCAACCCCATCTCGAGGCTGCATATCCAGATTGGTTGAGGTCTCTGGTTTCCAACTGTTTCTGTAGTGTCAGCGCTGTTTGGTCATAGACTCTCTATGGAGTCATGAACAATGGTGATGATGAGGGTGGTGGTGGTGGTGATGACAGTGAGGATGGTTACGGTGAGCCAATGCTTTCAAGTGGTCACTATATAACGAGCACTCTAGATGCATTTTTCAATTTGATCATCAAAGTAAACTCATGATTGAGGTATTACTTCTATTTCCCATTTACAGATGGGAAAGCAGAGTCTCCAAGAAGGAAAGTCACTCCCACAGTCATGCAATTAGTAGCTACCCAGGCCGGGACGTGAAGCCAGATCTGTTTAACGTCCAAGTTGAAATGCTGACCTCTGAGCATGTCCAGGGGAAGCCTCAGAAGGACTTCAGCGGAGCCTCAGGCTCGGAGGCACTCGGTTCGAAAAGCACCGGCCTCAGTTTCCTCTGAGTCCACAAATCTGTGATTTTAGGTTGTTGGGTGTTTGAGCCCCATAACCCACCTCCTCTTCTGCTCGTTGTAAAATCTGAATGAGGTAATACAGAATTGACCAAAGAAGAGTCCGGACCACAAGCCCTATTGGTATTTTTTTTTTCTCCAATGTCCCTTTGGCCACCACGTACCAGGTAAATAGTCTCCCATTGTGGGCCGGGTGCATTTTGGCGATAATTCCTGGGTCTGTAGCTGAGCTCCACTGTTCTAATTGCTGTGTGACTTGGGCAGGTACCTTGGTGTCTCTGAGCCTCAGCTTCCCCATCGGGAAAATAGGGATGATACTAGTGCCAACCCCACAGAGGGGTTACCTTAAATGAGGTCATCCATTTAATTGTTAGCACACTGCCTCGCATCTGGTAAGAACCACACAAAGCCTACAGGAGTGAGGGACCACTGCTTTATTCTGTCATTAACACAACAGAAGACAGGCCTTTCTGAAGTTTTCTTTATTATCTAAAATGTGTGGCTACACAAGCGCTTTAAAAAATTGTGCTTAGCAGCCGAATACTTTCTTTCAAACACTTTAATTTTTTAAATTAAATCTGAAACAGAGACAAATATAAAAGGCAGATAAGACCTGCTCTCTTTGAAGTGGGAGTCTCTCCATCAGCAACTCCTTTGGCACAAGCCCAGAATCCTTAGATGCCAGGGACGCCAGTTTAAAAACCACTGAGCTGCGATCTGTCCTCAAGGCCAAAGTCCCTTCTCTCCTCCCCACCTGTTCCACAAGAGGACTTGAATGGAAGGAGCTTATGGCTCCAAAGTCCCGTTGCGTGGCTTTCACTCCTGCCTGCTGTTTCTGGGGCTATCAAATAGTTTTATGGTGTGAGGCCTGATTTGGGTCAATTGTTATGCAACAGTTCTGAATAAGTGAATGAGTGGATGGATGAGGGATGGATGCACGGAGGGATGGACGGATGATGGATGGAGAGATGAATGGATGATGGGTGGATGGAGGGATGGGTGGGCGGGTAGCCGGATGACTAAACGGCTCAGCAGAGGGGTTCACAATACCAAGCTGAGCGTCCCCTGAGCACTGACAGGGAATGATGCGGCGGTGGAAACAGGCCTGGTGAGGGGGTGGGAAGCGGCAGGAGAGAGACTACGTAGTGGCCGCCCAGCTCTGGGGCAGGTCACTACCTCACACCGTCTCATTTAATCCTCACCGGCGCCCTAGAAGGGAGGGCTCATCCCCACTTTGCAGAGGAGGAGAGTAAAATGTAGGGAATTTCAGTGACCTGCCCAAGGTGACACAGCTGCTCAGTGACAGGCCCGGGTCCTTGTCATCATACCACCATGCTTTCTGCACGGAGGTTTTTCCACCTGTAGAGAATCTCCCAGAAATGTAAAGGAAAGTTATTTTTAAAAAGCACAGCTAAGGGAAGAAAAGGAAGGGGAAAGACTTACGGACATGGAAAGGCTAATATTTATTGGGCACTTGCTGTATACCAGACCCTGGGCTTTCCGTATGTGTTCTGGTTAACTCAATGATGAGCCCATATGGTTGGGATGACTAACTTTGTATTGTAATGAAGAAGCCGAGGGTCCAGGAGGTTCAAGAACTCTCCTGGAGTCGTGTTCTGATTTGCTCAGGGGCAGAGCTGGGATCTGACTCCTGACTGCAGGCCCGATTTCACGAGACAGAATTTTTCAAACGATCATAGAAGAGGTTGAAGAGAGAGGGAATGAAGGGCTGACGCTCTGTGCACACCCAAATAAGCGAGCTGGAAAGAAAAACCAGGGCTGGAAGAAGGGAGAGAAAGGAAACACATTTGAAGCAAAAAGAAAAATAAAAAAATGATGGTGAAGAAGGAAAGAAAGGACAGAGAAAGAAAGGACCCTTTTCTTGATCTGCTGCTGTCCAGAGAAACTGCAGCACAAATTGCAACAGACGGTTTCCCTTCTCACAAGTGCCTTTTAGCTCACGCCTCCCTCCGAGGGCCCGGGCGCGAGACTGCCGGCGTCAGCTGCATGAGTCCAAAGGCGCGGGCAGGCAGGAAAATCCCAGGGATCGCTCTGTGTCTGGGGTCATCCGCTTAAAGGAGGCAGTGAGGCTGCAAATGGAGCAGACAGGGGGAGAGGGGGAGCAGGGGGACGGTCGGGGCGGGGCTGCCAAGCCCCTTGACCTTCTGCCTGTGCTAACCTGATATAACAAATAGTCCTGGAAAAAGAAATAGTATTAACCCTTCGAGCCGGGTCAGTGTTTGCCTGGGACTGCGTTTGCCTGGGCCTGCGGGACTCTGCTTCCCAGTGGCTTTAACTCGTTCTGAGGGCCCCCCGATCATCCCATCCCAGTCCTGGGCTCCCATTGGTCCAGACTGGCCAGATCAGAGGCCCCCAAGAAGGGGGAGGCCTTGGCATCTTGGCATAGTCACTCGGACACAAAGTGGCCCCTGCCCACCAAAACCTGGACAAGCGCTTGTAGGGAGGAAAATGATCTCTGGATATTTTTCTTTTTGCCTCCCTTTGTTCTTCCTTATACACTGCCGCCTGGGAGTCCCACACCCTCAGTCCCTGCCCATCCCCACCCTAAACCAACGTGAACAGATAGCATCGGTGGCAAGGAAGGTGATCACACGGCGAGGATGCCCACGGTGGTCACTCATTGAGCTCTGGGTGGGTGCCAGGGCTGTGCTAAGGACGTCTGTGAATTAGCTCCTTTACCCAGCAAAGCAGCCTTATCCACACATCCATTCACAAACAGCTATTTCTTGGCTGCCCACATGTGCCGGACATTGGGCTCAGAGCTAGTAATCTGTTGGTACAGGAGTTATCTATTTGGACATAAGAGATAACCAACCCCAAGACGTGGTGACTTGGAACAACAAGAGCCACCCATGATCCCACACAACTTCTGGGGACCGGGAACCCGGGGGCGGCTCAGCATGGCAGTCCTGGCTCAGGGCTTTTCAGGAGGTTCCAGTCAAGTGCCAGCTGGGGCCACATTATCGGGGAGTTGGACTGGCCCTGGGGGACTGGCTACAAGGCATCCCCTTTCCATGGTTGGTGAGTTGACCCGGGCCGGTGGCCCAAGGCCTCGGTCCCTCAATGTGGATCTCTCCGTTGGCCTGCTCGAGCGCTCTCGAGATATGGCCTCTAAATCTTGCGATGTCAGAGTCCCCCCAAAGAGAGCCAGTGATCCAAGAGAAGGCGAGGAGGACGCCAGGGTGTCGTTCATGACCCAGCCTCAATGGCCACCGACGTCATTTCCACGGTGTCTTGTTGCTGACCCAGGTTGCCCCTCTCCTGTGTGTGTGGGGTGTCGGGGGGCAGGCCACACAAGACTACAGATACCACCCACAGGGTCAGGGCAGAAGGCTCTGGCGGCTGGCCACCACAGTTGGTGGCTGTAACGACACGGAGACTGTGGTTTTGATGCTTACTATCCATTGGACCATAGTGCCATTGTAACATCAGGGAAAACGAAAGCCATAGACAGTAAGCAACGGATTCGAGGTCCCCATTTAGAAGTGTAAGAGCAGACGCCACCGCCTTCTACCCCAGCAAGTGTCTCCCATCCTCCCCACCTCTGGGCAGCCGGGATCCCAGGGTGGACCAACCACGGAGACTTCGGCTTGGCAGGAGCCAGCACCTCAGGCCTGGCCGCCCGCCAGCAGCCTCACCCCTCCTGCGCTCTCCGTGGATCATTTATTCCAAGAGCCCAGCTATAAATATCTACTTAGTGAGATGCCTGGCTCCTTGGGCACCCTCTCCCCACCCACCCCACCCCACCCGCGGCTGCCTGCACCCAGCTCAGGCAATGCCAGCTCGCAATCAGTCTGCAATCTGAGTCGACTTTGCACACCCAGCCCCAACTGGCTGCCCAAGTTAGTGGGCTGGAGCTTGCTGGCACACCCCCAAGGTTGCTCTTGTAAGTTAATGGCACCGCAATTGGTTGTTAAAAACGCTAATTAGCATTAAATAGGTGATGTTATCCCGATAACTTATGGGCTGCCCCAATTCTTTTTCCTCTTTTCCTTTGGCACCATTTTTAATGGCTGGGATACCCAGTGGTATCGGGAGCCCATGGACACAGGCAAGAGCTTGGGGTCCCAAAGACAGGCACACACAAATGGTGGCTGTCCCCATGCACACAGAGAAGCCAGAGACTGATCCTGCAGGATCAGCAGGACGCAGCCCTCTCCTGCTGTGCCTCCTTAAGGATGAGTCTGCAACTTAAAGACTCAGGAGATTCTGGGAGTCAGAGGTGGCGACAGATGGGAGTCTGCTCTGCTCTGCGTGACTTGGGAGGCTTGCTCTCCACACACAAGGCTTCCTGGAAAAGAAACCCTGGGATTTCTTTAGCATTGGGCACAGTTCAGAGTCATTTTCTCTTTTTATGTTCTCTCTGATCAACGCCTAATAATAGTCAAGTTCACTGCTGGCTAATCATGAAAATTAATTGCCTATAATTATTGAATGCACACGATGAAGCCTGGGCCCTGAGCTAAGCCCCTGCATTTGTTATCCGGGGAAATCTTCACAACCCACTGCTGCCGGGGAACGTGGGCTCAGAGAGGGGATGTTATCTGCCCAAAGACACACAGTCAAGGGAGGCCCGGGCGGAAATCAGCTCCCAGGCAGCGAGCCAGCCTGTCAGTCCAGGGCAGTTTCCCGGGGAACAGTCTGAAAGCTGGTGGTCCAAGGGCCTCTTTGAGGGAGAGAAGGTGGGGGAGTGCTCACGGTCCTCATTTCCATTCACGTCCCTCCCTCCCCTGGGTCTGAGTGAGGGACAACCCTGTGCCGCTGAGCCCTTTCCTCTTCAAGCCGGTCTCTCTGTGGGTTCCCAGTTCACCGACGCAGAGGTGTGGCACCCGCGGGGCCGTGGCACAAAGACAGGTGGCTTCTGGAGGAGACGGGCTTTCAGGGACGTTCACACGAGCCCGGCTGGCATCCGGGAGGAGAAACCCCAAGTCATGGATCCCTGAGCTCCGCCTGCAGCGTCTACAGGCCGTTTATTCACTCCAGGCTTGGGGAAAACTCGCGAGCAGCTGAGTGGGGATTAGCGATAGCTCAGAGGGGCGGAACCCTCCCAGAGGCGCCTGTGGTGCCCACGCCAGGGCGGTGCCTGCTCACTGTCTGCTAGGCACCGGCACACACAAGTGTCGTTGCTGGTGCCCCAAACAGCCCGGCAGGAGACCTGTTTCACCCATTCTATACACGAGAAACGGAGCCTTAGAAAATTCTCTCCTCTCTAGACCTGGGCCCTCAAATGGTCACTGAGGGCTTGGTGCGGGGAGGCGACGGTGGGGACGGGGCCAGCGCCAGGCGACCACATCCCCTATCTGCCCTTCAGCCTGAGGAATGTCCACAAACTCTACTGACCTGTATGGACAAGAGCGTCCATGGCTACAGTTTAAAAATCAGACAGCTCACTTCGCCAGACCACAAGCTGGCGTCCCCATCCCAGGGTGAGGGCAGCTGCCTCGACCGGCTGGTGTTACCAGTGCCCCCCAGGTAATCACTGTCTATGGAGTGGCAAGTCCCTTACAAATGCCAGCCCCTTCCTGTGCACGATTTCATCTGCCAGTCCCCCGAGAAGCCATCTCTTACAGCCCCCGCTGGCAGAGGAAGCCGGACCTCAGAGAGCTGAAGCTTTTGCTCAAGTTCACAGAGTTAGAAAACAACCAAGTCAAGGTTGGTGCCTAGAACGTTTGTCCAAGTCTCACCCCCTGCAAAATCCCTGCACCCCATGGGACTTCGCAGATGTGACTAAATTAAGGATCTTGAAACGCGGGGATTATCCTGATGTGGTCACGAGAGGCCTAGTGAGTCAGGAAAGGAGGTGTGACGAGGGGAGCTCAGTCAGAGGGGTTTGAAGGCGCTCAGCTGCTGGTTTTGCAGACGAGGGTGGACCACCAGCCCAGGAAGTTGGACAGCCTCCAGAAGCTGGAAACGACAGGGACTTGCCCCAGGGCTCTAGCGGGAGCGCAGTCCTCCCGACCCCTCGGCGTGCGTGCGTCCCACGAAACCCACTTTGGACTTCTCTCCTCCAGAACTGTAAAGGAACGAATGTACGTTGGCTTTAAGCCCCCGAGTTAGGAGTAATTGTTAGAGTAGCACTTGGAAACGAATGCACTGGTCGCCCTCTTAGTCCCCAAGCTCTGATGCCTCCGCTTGCTTGTCATTGTCGCTGAGCAGTCTTTCTCCAGGAGTACCAAAGACCGTCTCTGCTCCCGCTACAGTACGGCACGGGAAAGCAGTCTCTGCGCCAGTCATCTCTGCTGAAGGGAAGTGGGGTTAAGTGGCCTGAGCGGCTCTGGGTGGAGGAACAGCTGGGGAAGAAGGGCAATAAATGCCCATTTCAGCCTCACCAGCGGACCTGGCCCCACCCCCAGCCCCGTCATTGAAGGAGCAGATGGAAGGGAGAATTCCTTGGTGTCACCGCCGTCTCCAGGGGTCACTCTAAGGCTACCTGGGGTCTCACCCACTCCTCAGACTCCCCAGGACGGCAGGCGCCTCGCCATCCTGTCGTCTGGGATCCCTCCTGGAGGGAGCACGGCGTCAGGCCTTAATGGGGTGATGAGTCGGCGGAGGCGTCAGAAACACTGAGTTCAGCTCCTTGAGGACGACTGGGCTGGCACCGCGAGACAGAGGAGGCCACAGCTGGAGACGGGGAAATGGGCCTTTGGGGGCCTGGTGGAGCCTCCGCCGGCCCCAAGGGGGCTGGGTGGCCAGGCCGTCACTGGCCCCTGTGCCTCTGAAAGCCCATTATTTGCTGCCTGTGGCTTGGGAGCCAGGAGCAGAGCGTTTATCGGCGCAGATTGGGCCCAGCGGATCAATGGCTGGGTCTCTGGGCTCTGCCGCCCCTCCCTCCCCTCCGCCGCCCCCCTCCTTAACTGGATGTGGGCGCCAGACCCACAACAGGTCCTCGGCATCTGTCAGTCAAGGGCCATGAAATATTCATCTCTTTTAATCTTCTTCGGGGACCTGCCCAAAGCTCTGATGGGGGTAGAACAGTCTTCATAAACTTGTAAAGGCTGAGGGGTGGGGAGGCAGCCAAAGGCAGAGACGCTGCAGGGGACAGCTGAAAGGCACCCTGAGCCCCTGTGCCGGCACTCTCTCCAAAGACGCCCGCCAGCCGGCATTTCCCTCGCAGCCGCTGCACTCCCGGCGCTGCTGGACACATCCGCATGTCCGCATCCACTCGGGGCTTCCCGTTCTCACCGTGTCCGTGCGCGGCCCGGACTGCTGGCCCTGTTATTTTTCCTTAGCCTCACTTTAGGCACTAGCCTCTGGAAATCACGATGCCATGTTTACTTTTTCTTTTTTCCTAAAATTTTCATCAGAATAAGTGTATTCTATAAATTTGTCTAAATGATTACTATGGATATTAATAAAGTGAAAAACCTGTATGTGTATGTTTCTAAATCACCTAGAAACACGTTCCACCCTTTGGAGATGCCTGGGCCATATACCTTACTTCTCAAGTGAGAGGAAGGCACTACTATCACCTCCAGTTACAGATGAGGAAGCTGAGGCTCAGCGAGGTGCAGTGACTTGTCTAAAGTCAAACAGCAACATGGGACAAATCCTGGGTTCAATCCCAGACCTCTGAACTATAAGCACAAACACTGCTTTTTTTTAATCAATTGTTTTTGGGATGTTTGGGGAAAGCTCGTTGCCTAGGACTTCCACCTTCTGCTTTGCCTCTTTAGTATGTGACACAGAGACCCTTTCTTAATTTCTATGTCAAATTCTACACCGTCCCTTCCACCTCACCCTCCCAGAGTCGCAGGAGGAACAAGGCTCAGGGATGGGCTCAGGGAGGGACACACGAGCAGCCAAGCAAACTAGAATTCCTTGAATTTTGCTTTCCCTCCCTTCCCCTCCCTGGACCTGCCATCGGGTCCTGCCCAGTGTGGTTCCTCACTCTGCTTGCTGGCCCCTCTCGCCTGCCTCCCTCTCCCCAGCAGAGTGCCTTGCGCTCTCAGCTGCGCACCCACAGCAGCCTTCTTCCCTGGCCCTACTCCCTGCGCTGGGTGCGGACACCAGACCCCAAGCAGACCAGCATTCTGCCCGTGCCTTCCCCTGCAGTGCAGCCCGGCTGTGCCTCCTTCTGCCCCCCTGGATAACTGGGAAAGGCATCCTGAGGCTCAAGAGAGACTGTGCCTGTGGAGCATCTGTCCAGTAAACACGTTCAGTACACATGTTCCGGGTGGTCAGTAAACATGTCCATGATGCCCATCAGGAGTGGGGAGAATCATGGGTCATCTCGGGTGTCCAGGTGGCCTCGCCCATGGTCAGGGACCGCAGATGCCATCTAAGCCTCTGCAGACCAAATGAATGGTAGCCACAGGCCCCAGATTCTGCCCGTCCCCCCCCCCCCCCCCCCCCCCCCCCCCCCCCCCCCCCCCCCCGACTGCACAGACATCCTGGAGCTCCTGGAAGTGGAGACTGTCCAATGGCTAAGAAAACAAGGTCTGGCCTGGCCCACACGTGGCAGGTCTGGCCCTGAGGCTGGGCCCTGAGGTCAGCCTGCCCCCATGTGATTGCTCCCTGACATTTCCTCCCTGCCGTCCAGCCCCCACCCACTAACCCTTTGCAGATCTCTGGAATAAGTGGGGCTCTGTTGGCCGGGACCTTCAGGTGTCACTGCCCAGCTGCCGAGCCCGCCAGCCCTCCAGGCAGGTGGGCTTGAGTGCCGGAAAGCGCCAGCACTTCCTCCAGCCCTGCTGGGGTCAGGGATGGCGGCTAATTGGAGGATGCCGGGCTGATGCCTGTCTCCGGCTTCCTGCCGCCCAGCCCGGGGAGGTCACTGTGGGCAGTGGCCCTCCACCGCCCACCCCCAGCCTCCGCAACACAGGCACAAGTTCATTCCCAACCGCAGGTGTTTAACTCACCAGCATGCAAATACTGGTCCCAGGGTATGGCTCCTTGCTCTACTGAGGCCTTGTCTCTCAGTGTTCCCCTCCAAACTCACACGCCCAACCCTTCAGAAAGGATACAAGAGCTGTGGTAACCACTGTGGAAACAGGCCCCAACTTTTCAGTTCCCGTTTTACACCAGTTAAGGTCAATAGTGTATCAGTCAGTGCTGGCCAGCTGCTGTAACAAACAATCCCCAAACGCACTGGCTTCTCTGTGGGCTGACAGGGCTGTGCTCTGTTGCCTCAGGGACCCAGGCTTCTTTCCACTTGCATCTTCGCCATCGTCAAGGGCAGTGATTCTCAAACATGAGCCAGCATCTGAATCCCCTGGAGGGCTTTGAAAAATACAGACACTGTGCTCCCCCTCTCACGTTTCTGCTCCAGTAAGCTGCAGTGGGTCCCCAACATTTGCATCTCTAACAGGTTCCCCCAAAGACACTTGTGCTGCTGGTCCAGGGACCACACTTTCAGAATCACAGTTCCAGGCTATCAGAATCCCTAGATTTTTGCATCTAGCTGGCAGATGAGGGGAGAAAGGGTGTGGAGGATTGTGTAGGAGTTTTTTGAGGCCGCGCCCACCTGTGGAAAGATTCCATTGCCCGCACAGGTCACACAGCTAGTGGAAGACAGAGCTGGGTCTAAATCAGCTCTGAGACTCAATACTCAGGAGGTGACGGTGAAAATAACACAGAACATGGGGGTCGCTCCTTACCTGGGGTCTGTTGGCCAGAGGCAGATGGGGCCTTACAGCATGAGGCTGTCCAGGACCCATAGAAGGCCAGGGCTGGGGCTCAGGGGAAGGGAAACATCAGCCTTAGAGGAGAAGAGTTTGGAATGTAGCTTAGAGGAAGGTGGCTGGTTCTAGCAGATGGAGTACAAGTGGGGATTCATGAATTAGGTGCAATGATCATCATTGTTCAGATGGGCAAACGGAGCCTTAGCAAAGCAAGTACTTGGCCAAGGTCACACAGCTGTGAGCCGCAGCCTTTGACTAGCACCCAGCTCTCCCTTCAGTGGGGGGGCAGCTGCTTCTTCCCAGCTGGGGGTGGGCCACTGCTCCGCTCCCATCACAGCACACCTGCAGCACAGACAGACAGACAGACAGACTTGCGTTCACATCCTGTTCTGCCACCTTCTCACTCTGTGGACTCAGACACACGACTGCCATGTCTCTGAGCCTCAGTTTCCTCATCTATATAATGGGGGCTCACAGCAGTGCCGGCCTCGCAGGGGACGTGAGAGACATAGCTCATGTTTTCACTCATTCATTCACTGACTATTTATTGACGGCTGACTGTGGGCCAGGGCTCCTCTAGGCTGTGAATGAAACCAAGTCCTGGCCTTGGTGGCACTTACCATCTAATGGGGATGCAGACACTAAACAAAATAAATAAGCCAAGATCAGGGGTGTTAAGTGAAGCTGAGTGGTCAGGAGAGAAATAAAGGAGGATGCAAAGGGGGTGCTGAACCTGGTGGAGTTTGGGGGTTATTTTGTCCAGGACACTCAGGGTAGGGGCTGCGGGATACTGCGGACAGGGACCGTGGCAGTGGGGGTGAGGGTGGGGTATCAGGAAGGATTGCTGAACTCCCTGGCGGCTGTCAGGAGGTGATGGGCAGGAAGTGAACATGGGAAAGTCGGCACGGCAAAGGGTTTTTGTACCAGTCAGGGCCCAGGGCCCTCCAGGGAGACAAGACAACAGGAGATTTCTTTATAGGAGTTGGTTCACCAAGCGGGGGAGCTGGCAAGTCTAAGAAAGCATCGGGGTGAAAGCCAGGACTTCATGCCATGTCTCAAAATCACAGCTGAGTGAGGTGGGCAGCGAGGAGGTGAGGAAGTGGAGGCAGGAGCCCGGAGGGGGCGTGGCAGCAGGTAGGCGTAGGCAGAAATCGAGATTATGGGGGTTGCAGTTGGGGTCAGAGCAAGGGTGGGGTATAAGCATGACTGGGAGCGGGGGGAGCAGGGTGGGGGCTGAGGCCTCGGGAGGGGAGGGAGCCAGAAACGGAGCAGGGGGTGCTGCCTCAATGGCCACATGGACACTGAAGGCATCGAGGACTGGCAAGGAAGGACAGTGCCGTGGGTACATGTGAGGCAGGACCTTCCTGGCATGAAGGGGAAGAAACACGGAGGGCAGGGGGCAGCAACCATGGCCATGGAGGTGGGGTGTCCCCTGGGGTGAGCTTCAATGAGGGCAGATTTCAGGACAAGGCAGGGACAGTGGTCACCTGGCTACCACCCCCCAGGCCCATAGTAAGTGGGGAGGGGAGAGGACACCCCATCAGTTGACAAGGGCAGGGGAAGCAAGATTCAAAGAAAGAACCAGATTTCAATTAGAACAAGGGAGAACCTCCTGAGGACAGACAGGTCAGGGGGAGGGCTTCAGGCCCTGGCAGGTATGATGTTGGGTCCTCCCAGAGGAAGAACAGAGCCCTGAACCTCCAGGGGAACAAAGACAGGCCTGGGATTCTCACTGAAAAAGACTGGCATGACGCCTGGAACGCAGTAGTTGCTTGATAAATGGTTGTCTCATGGCCACGCCCCTCGTTTCCCAAGCAGGCACTACTACGGAGCAGTGGGGGAGTGCCCACACCGGGCCCTCTCTGGCTCACAGTCGCCCCCTGCCACTCAACCAGCTGAATGACACTGAACCAGTGACCCCATGTCTCTGAGCGTGGCTCTCCTGCTCTGTAACTTGAGGCCCCTCGTCATCTACAGTCCCAGAATGGCTGGGAGGGTCACATGGCCCCTGGCCCTTAGTACAGATACACCACAGACTGGGCCTCAGGACCCAGTAGGGACCCCTGACCTCTGAGAAGTCACAGCAAGCACTTCAGGCCACCTGACTTGCTGTGTGACCTCAGACAAACCACTTTCCTTCTTCCTGGGCCTCAGTTTCTCCATTCTGTGATATGGGTGATGGCCGAGCCACTGCCGTCTTGTGTGACAACAGACAAGCAGGAAACCCCACTGCACAGAGCTGGGAGGTCCAGCGCGGGGCCACTAGCCAACGTGGGCAGCCCTGGGCGCCTACAAGGTGCCAGTCCAGACCGATAAGCACTGTAAGTTTGACAGACACACCAGCCTCGGTGCAAAATAACTCAGATGGCTTATATAGACTACTTCTATATCGATTACATGGTAAAACAATAATGTTTTATGCAAATGAAGTATATTATTAAAGGTCATTTCATCTCGTTTTGTGGTTGTTTCTGTTCTTTCACTTCGTTTTCAGATGCGGCCGCCAGGAATTTTTGAATTGCCTCGATGGCCACGTTGTGCCACCGAGCCACGCCGCTGTCCCAGGGCCGGGCTGGCACGCTGCAGCCCGGGGTGCCACCTCTGACACACAGCCGGCCTTCCTGCCACTCGGGAGCTAAGGGGTTTTGATATTTTAAATAGTCTAGAGATGAACTTAAACAGAAACATATCTCATGACATGGGAAATAGTACGGCATTTGGAACTCAGCGTTCCCAAGCAGAGCTTTGCTGGAGGACAGGCCTCGCCTGCTCAGCTGCGTGCGGGCTGCCCCCGCAGAGGAAGGGGCTGGGAGCCTGTGCCCAGCAAAGCCAAAGCTGCTCTCCAGTCCTTTAGGGGAAAGGCGTCCTGACTCCTGCTCAGAAGCATCTGCTTCCCCGTTTCCATGCACACAGCCCAACTGTGGGAACTGTGGAGTCCACAGATGCAGGTTACGTGGCCCTGGCCCCCAATTCAGTGGATGTGGGGTCAGGCCCAGGAATCTGCACTTTAATCAGCAGCCGCTAGCCTTGGCGGGGCCCTCACTCTCTGCCAGGCACGGCACAGAACCCCCAAGTGCCTCATTGCCATCGAACGCTGGTGGGTCAGATGCTGGCACCAGCCCCACAGGACAGAGGAGGAAACCACGGCTCAGAGGGAAGACAGGCTTGACCCAGCACCCGACACAGGGGGGCTGCAGATCCCCTTTGTTGTCCAGCAGAGGAATGTGCCCACCCATCCCCGGTCCTGCGGATGACGCGGGGCCTTTGTGCTGGGCCGGAATGTCTTCCTGCCTTTCTCTGCTGTGTTTACCCCGGATGCTGTGGGCTGAGCGGAGATGCATCCCAGGGGGCTGCCTCGCAAAGGGCTGTGTGTGGCGTCCCCGGGGGGTGGGGAGGAGGGGGCAGAGCCGGCTCCAGGCGGAGCTGTGATTTAATAAGCAGACACTTAGGGCCCTGATGCAGGGCCCAGCCCATGCGGGACAGCCCTCTCCGCTAATTGTCCATTGGCTGCATTGGCGGCCGCCGTCCTGCCGGCGTCTCCTGGCTCATTAGGGAAGGGAAGGGAAGGCGGGGGGCTCTGGGAAGAGCCCCCTCTAGCTCCAGCGGCTTCTGAGATTTTTATCATATTGGACAGCACAGTTACATTCGCCCATCTACAGGAGGATCAAAACAAGGTCAGTCCTGTCCTGGGTATCATCCCCCAGGCTCCCTTGGGAAGGACATAGGATCTGGGTTCATATTCAGCTCTGGCTGTGAGATCGCAAGCAAGAAATTCAAAGTCTCTGGGCTTCGGTTTCTGGGCTGCAAACCGGTGATAACACAGCAACTTCCCTCCAGAAGCCGCGTGGTCTCCGGAGCTGGGCAGCCTGGGTTCAGTCCCAGCCCCAGCAGGGATGAGCTGTGTGACTTGGACCAGTGAGCAAACCTCTCTGTGCCTCCATTTCCTCGCCTCTAATAGGGATGCTACGAGGTTTCAGCAAGTTGCTGGAGAGGCCACAACCAGGACCCGGCACATGTGCTCCTGTTGTTCTCTCAGGATGTTGTGAGATAAAAGTGAAGCAGACTCTAGAAAGGTGCTACAATAAAGATGATTTTTACTCATTGCCCTTTCCTCTGGGGTGGTTAGAAGGTAGAACAGAGACCAGCCAACTGCTCCCCAAATCTGCTCGCTCGTCCTCCCAAACTACATCGCACTTCCCAGCCTTTCTGTGGTTGGGTGGGGCCATGGGACCGAATTTTGGAGCCTGAGCTCCATGACTTGCCCCTGCCAGGCCTCTCCCAGGGGCCCCCCTCTCTTCCCTGTGCTCTCTCTCTCTTCTGTGCGGAGAGGATGCTCAGGCAGAACAGGAGGCAGAGTCCAAGGTGGAAGGCCCGGGGGGGGGGGTCAGGGGACCCGAGGGACTGCCAGGAGTGAGGCCCTCCCTGCCATCCGCCCCTAGAAATGTGCAAGAAACAGATTGCTTTGGGTCAAACTATAGACATTCTGGAGCTGTTTCGCGTGAGCAACTAGCCCAATCTGACGAACAGAGATGTCAAGAAAGTCCCAGGCTAGGAGGCAAGGCCAGCGGCTGGTTTCTGTGGACAGCTGCTGTCACGTCCTAGGAAGGGCATCATGAGCCACAGAGCAGGCTTGGCCAGTGCTCCAGATTCGGTTAACATCTCTCCTGTGACACCTTGGTCAAGTGGCGGAAGCTCTCTGAGCTGCCATTTTTTCCCTCGCAAAGTGAGACCCAGAAGAGCTTCCTAAGTCGTAGCTACCAGGGTTACCCAGGGTGTGCGTTTGCGACGGTGCCTGGAGCACCTGGCCAGGGTCAGGGCTGTGTACCCGCCATTCCATCCTTTCCCCATGGGGGCAGCTTGTACCCTCGGAGGGGCTCATGTCCCAACCCCCGAGCTGTCATTTGCATCAGAGCTGTCACCCTGGATCGGGGGTATATGTCATCCTGGCCCTTGTGACAGGCTGGGTGATGAGGTGTGGGAAAGACCGTTGAAGAGGCTGCCCACAGCTCCACTTCTCCCAGGGACACCCCCCACCAAAGCCTGGCAGTCCCCGGCGGGACCAGAGGGGAAGCTGCTGAGGCTCCTTCCCCCGGGAACGCTCTTCCCGCTGCTCTCCCACTGCTGGCTCCTCGCCACCCTCGGGCATCGGAACACCGTCCACTGCTGCGTATAATGCGCACACGCGTTTTTGGCCAAATTGTACATGAAAAAAATCTTTCGCTTTAATTTTTTTATTCAATTTTTTATTTAGAAACAAAACCAATGATCGTATTCCAGGGTATTATGTTGCATACAGATATCATTATTGCTTTCTAGAGTTACACTTTTAATGCATAAGCATAAATAAAAGACTTAAAAACATTTATATACTGGGAATTAGTACTACCCGTGTATAATGTGCATCCTTATTTTCCCTCAAAAATATGGGCAAAAAAAATGCATATTATACACAGCAAAATAGGGTGAGCGGCCCTCTCGGACACGCCAGCTAGAGCAGATCTGCTGGGTAGCTCCTCCGACAGAGGCAGCTCTTTCCTTTCCCGGCGACGCCTGTCCTGAACTGAGACACAGTTAGGTTCGTTTGTGTGCTGACTCAGCTCCTGTCTCCACGGCACACGTGTCTGCAGGGCAGGAGCAGTGTTTGTGTTGCGGGTCCTGCCTGCCGGGCTCACTGGCTTCTCTCTGGTGCCCCGACCGGTGACTGGCGGTTGAATCGCTGGTTAAAAGCCAGGCTTCCACTCAGACCCACTGAATGACCTCCAATGGTGACTTATTGAATCATAGTGAGTTTCATTTATAAAATATATAAAAATGCATTTTTATCATGAAAATAAAGGGTCTTTTTGAAAGGATTGCTCAGTGCCTGGCATCCAGCAAGGACTCAAGAACGGGTCGTCTCTGTCGGTGCTGTTGGTGGGTGTGCTGCTCGCGGTCTTGGCGAGGGTCCCTCAAAGCGGCCCTGGAGCGGAGGCTCACTGGTGGCACAGGCGATCCTGGAGCCCCAGCAGAGAAGCACAGAAATGCGGCAGAGGGGACGCCACGAGTGAAGACGCAGGGAGAGAGGCCTGGCTCTCCTTCCCCTGAGTATGGGCAGGACTCAGGGAGCCACTTCTAACAAAGAGCAGAAAGCAAACGTGGTCACTGGACAGCGTGTGCCTTCTGAGACTAGTTCACAAAAGGCCCTGGGGCCTCCATCCTGGTCTCCGTGCCTCCCGGACCACTCACCAGTGGCATCCGGGAGACACCGAGCTGTGCCGAGGAGAGGCCCAGGAGCGAGTGACTGAGGCTTCCCGCCAAGCGCCGTGGGCGGCGGTGTGGGCAGCGCCGTGGGCGGCTGCGTGGGAGACGATCCCACAGCCCCAGCCACGCCTTCGCACTGCGGCCCAGCCGTGGCACCCTTGGCTATGGCGCCCTCAGTAAACACAGTCTGCACCAGCCCCGCCCAGCAAAGCCAAGTCTTCAATCCTGCCCCACCAAAACAATGGAATTGTAGGGCTTTGCTGCCTTAAGCCACTGAGCGCGGGAGGCATTCGTTCTGCACAATGGGTCACTGACACACTGCACCGTGGAGCCGAGCCCCCGGGGCCACCTGGGGAGCTCAGGGAGTCTGCATTCGGAACGTGCTTCAGAGCCACACCCTCTGAGGGGTGGAGAAGGCGGACATTTCTGCCCCAACACCCACCCATCCGTGGTGGAGGGCTGCTCCTGGAGCTCCCAGCCCTTCTGGCTGACCCTCCCTGAGGCCGAAGGAAAGCCCTCGGGAGGAGAGTGGTGGGCGCTTGATGGTGGTACCGTGGGAATACACCCGGACAGTGAGGGGTGAGGGGGTGTTGGTGGGAGGCTGACCTTGTCTGCTCTCCAGGTGTAGGTTCGAGGTTTCTCATGGGCCCCCAAGTCTCCAAGTTTCTTGTTTTCCCATAAAGGGGAGCCATGAAGAGTTACTATGAAACCTTTGTTATTAGGACACATCTCCAAAGGCGAGCACACAAAGGAACGTCACTCGTGTATCTTTGGAGATGTGTCCTAATAACAAATCCAGAAATGAGAAGGATTCCCGGTTGGGGAGGGAAGACGCTTGTTATTCTGGTTGTTTGCGTCTTTCATAAACTGACTGATTAGTGGCACACGAGACATACAACATAGCGCCTGATTCTCACATTGAAAGTAACAACGCAGCGCCATTAGGAAACCTCGGTCTCAAAAAACGGCCTCTTTATATTACCTCATAAAATATCTAATATCGAACTCTGTAAATTACATCAATGCCTTTGAACAAACATCGAGTTCTTTTTAATAAATAAAATGTTCAAAATTATTTCCTGGAAGTGCATTTTAGACATTAATAACTGGCTTCAAATGAAATTCCATTTCATAGCGATAAGCAAATGTAATTTCTGAAAACTAAAACAGTGTGTAAGGCTTACCTGCTCCAGAAAGGAAAGGAAATGCTGAGCTAATGTAGCCATCAAGATATATAACCTGCTACTTCTTGAATAAACCAAATTCCATCCCTAAACACAGAGAGCTCAGAAATTCAGACCCAAGGACATAAATATAAGGTATTTCCTGGAATTAGTTTCATATGTTTTATACATTGCAGTTATCAATTGATCTGACACGACATCTTAGGCAGTTTTAAAATTACATATTGTGCATCAGAAAAATATACGCTTTTGTTGCATCTGGTCCTCTGCGTTATCAAAAGCACATAGTTATTTAAGTGGAAAAAATCAATATTTCCGCATCGTTAAAAAATAATAATTTCAATAATATAAATCTCTGTGCTATTCCTTCCATCGAAGGTCAGCAGACTGTGGTCCGTGGGCCCAATCCGGCCCGCCACTTTCCTATGGCCCACGAGCTAAGAATGGTTTTACATTGTCAATGGCTAGAAAAAAATCAGAAGATGCTGTGACATGTCAAAATCATATGACATTCCAATTTCAGTGTCCGTAGATAAAATTTGAGTGCATTCAGCCATGGCTGTCATTTACATGTTGTCCCTCGCCGCTTTCACTATAATAACAAAGATGACCTTCCTTATGACCTGCAAAATAAAAAATATTTACTGTCTAGCCCTTTACAGAAAACACTGGCTGAGCCCTGCTCTCCACCCATCTCCACTGAAGGGAGCTGAAAACGGAAGTTTCGTTAGGGACTCAGGATGCTTGAGAGGGTCAATACCAGCATTGGCTTTATGGTGCACCACTTGCTGCCCCGGGTCTCCTGGAAGCCTGCACCAGACAGCACTGGGCAGGGGGTGAGCGGTTCCCAAGGAAAGCCCCAACCAATGGTAAGGAAAGCACAAACAGTGTGTCCCCCGCCCTGGCCCCGAGTCGATTTGTCCGAGTGAGGGAACCACATAAACCGCCTTCACTATCCACTTCATTTTAACCCCGGCAGACACGTGTATGACGAGGCAGGGAGAACAGCAGCGGAGTAGGTGGGTGGGACATCAGCAAGAGGCCAGTCCTGCAGTGTCTGTTACGATCGCTTTTCTAAGCTTGGAAGCTCTAGTTTGACCCCGTTCTCCTGAGGTCACTTAAAAAAAAAATGATCCCATATTTTCTTTCAACTTTCTTTTTGAAACCTCATTTAAAAAATTGCAAAACCTTTGTGAGTTTATCGTAGAACGATTGTAAAGCAACACAAATAGACAAAAGTTACACATTTCCTAACATTCCGTTGACTTGTCCCCTGGGGGCATCGTGTGAGTGCGTGTGCATGTGTGTGCGCGTGTGTGTGCTTGGCCCTCTGATTCCGTGTTGCTCATACAGGAGGCGGACATTTCTGCAGCACGGCCTCAAGGCCTGCCTGCGGGACCCTTTCATTTATTTAGTCATGCTCCGTTGTTGGGTATTTCAGTTGTTTTTCAGCCTTGCTGTGCTTTGTTTTTCCATTCTAAATAATGCAGGGATGAGCATCTTTAGAGCTAAATCATTAGACACATCTCTGAATATTTTCTTAGGATACATTTGAAAAAGTAGTATTGGGTCTCCGAGTGGATACATATTGTTAAGACTTTTGGTACATATTATGAAACCTCCCTGGGGAAAGGTCCTTTCCTCCAGCATTGTGTGACAGTGGCTGCTGCACACACGCATTCATTTGACATTTTATTTGAGGACCTGTTGTGTTCTGTGCATTTTTGAGGTACTAAGAATGTAAGCAAAAGAATGTGGCAAAGAACAAAAGTGGCAAAAATCTCATTAGTCTACCTCTGAATATGTTCATCTATCTATCATCTATCCATCCATCCATCCATCCATCCATTCATCCTTCATCCATCTATCCATCCAACCATCCACCCACCCATTCCTCCATCCACCCACTCTCCCTCCATTCTCCATGCATCTATCTATGGGTGGGTGGGTGGATGGATGGATGAAAGGATAGGATAGGACAGGATATTTATATCATATATGTGAACATATCACAATCAGAGGGAAGACCAGTGAGATTCTTAGAGTAACCTAGAGGGGCAAACATAGTACTTTCCCTTTTCTCATTAAATCCAGCATTCCAGAGGGACTTATTTTCTCCCCTCGACAATCCTGGAGGTAGTTATTATCCCACCCAATTTACAGAGGAGGAAACTGAGATTCAGGGAAGTTATCACTCCCCTGAGGTAAAACAGCTAGCAAGTGGCGGCACCGGTATTCTGAGCCCTATCTCATTCAAAATCTTCAGCACAAACGCTGTAACCTGAGAACTGGGAAGACTGTCCTGCAACTCAAAGAAAATATCAGGATAAGAAGAGAGAGAGAGAGAAAGAGAAATAGAGAAACAACTACCCGGTTTCTTTGTAAGTAAAAGGACTGGAAATGGGGGAAAGGGGTTACTAACGGGTCAGCTGAAAAAAGACAAAGATTTTCCGTACGAGATGACTCGATATGACAGAGTGGAGACGGTGCATCCGCACACGTCACGCCCTTTCTCCAAAGCCACGGTTATTTATCTGCTCGAGCTCTTGTTTTTTCCTTGCTTTAAAGTGAAGTGCGCAAACATTCTCACTTCAAAGGGAAAAAATCCTCATAAATGTCATTTTACTGCCGGCCTAGAAGAATAGCATCAACAGACCCTGAAAGTGTGGCGGGGAGGGGGGCATAGGGTAGGAATCGCGGGCACATCTGTGATTAAGAGGGAGAGCAGTCGCCGGCTGCTTCCCCTAGAAGGGAGGTCAGCTCCGAATGAATCCAGCTGAGCACAGGCCTGTAGCAGCAAGGGGCATGGCGTCACTCAGTTCAAACCCCAGCTATGCCTCTCTTTAGCCAGACAAGCTTCTCAACAAGTCTGAGCCCTGTTTTGTTTTGCTTTGTTTTGTTTTTTTTCTATTTATGAGATCAGCATGATTTAACAGTAACCACTGCAGGAGGTCACTGTCAGGATTTAAAAAATTAGCAAATGGAAAGTGCCTGGCACAGTGTCTGGCACACGGATCCTTAGCAGATACCAGCTATTGTCTCTGGGCATCTTTGACATGATGGAGGTCAGGTTTATTGTAATGCCACTGCCTGTGATAGAAGGTGTGTGTGTTGGGAGGTGAGTTCTCATATACGGGAACATTCCATATGTAAATTATCAGGTGAGATGCAGGTCCCTAGCTAAGCAATGGGAACCTGGAAAGCAGGCTGTAGAAAGGGAGCTGACGCTACTGACTGGAGACCCAGGATTCATTCCCACTCCCTTCTTGGCTTCCTCCCACCAGAGAGATGCCAGACAGCCAGAAACACACATTGTCAGCCTCCCTTGCAGCTATGGGGTTCAGAAACATAAACAAAAGTCTGCTGGGGAGAATTTTAGAAACTTTATAGTTTGATAAAAACAGACGGCTGTAACTAGCAAAGTCTCTCCTGGTGTCTCTTTTCTTCTTTCCCTTCTGGGAGTGCAGAAAGTAGCCACTGTAGCCATGAGGAAAAGCCCAAGAGAATCGCAATAGCTCCCGAGATTTATCGACCCAGGAACAACCACCACCTACTAAAAAGCTTCTTATTATTTGCATGACTTAGCCACTGGAGTCAGGTCTTCCACTATTTGCATTCCCAGCTAATATAAACTCAAGAGAGAGAAGTTCTTTTTCCCTTTAGGCCCAGCTCCCAGAAATCTCAACTCCAAGTAACCTAGATATATCTGAGCATACTTCCAGCTTGTGGGGAAATGTCAAAAAAAGTAGTCAGAAAGACACCCTAATAATCCTTCAAGCCAAGATGCATATAACAAAGATGGGCAAATTATCTATCTTCTCTCTGTCCTCTGTGAGTTTATCTCCCTGCGTCACCCCAGAGCCTTACAAAGTGGGTTTTAACAGCCTAGCCTGGCCTCTGACTTTCTACAGGGAAGTAGTAGAGTTGTAAATCTGCAAGATCATCGAACGGAGAGTGTGGACAGGCCAAGAGAAGATGGTATCTTGGGAGAAAGGAGATCATGCCTTCAAGATCTTCTCACTTCCTTAACACCATGATGAAGTAGAGACTGATTTTATTTAGGGGCCTAACAAGACTCTAACTGCTAGAGCATAATTTTCCAAGCAATTTCCTTCCTCAACTGTCCCAGCTATAACAGGAAGTTCATAGATCTTTGGGTACCTCAAGCTCATTTGCATTGCTTGTTCAATTTCCCCAAAAGCCAAAGCACATGTCTATTTCAGGTGCATTTCTTTATACTTATCCGTAAAGAAATGTATTCTGCCACTGTTGTCCTTAACCATTTACTCATGTGTGCATGGGTTGACTGACTGATTAACTGACTGAGTCCATTACCATTTATCGAACACCTACTATAGGCCAGATTCACATTGAGTAGAATGCCAAGAATGACAAGTGACACATTCCTGCCTCCGCAAGGATACAGCTTCGCAGATTCCATCCATTTCCTTCACTAGACCTTCTGCAAAACTTCCTCGCAATCTTTTCATTTCACAATTTAACACGATAAAAATCACAATTGTTACTGCTTTTGCTCCAAGGGTGTCTGTTTACAGTTGTTCAAACAGCTTTGCTAAGTCACTCTGCAAGTGCATTTTAAAACATACGTTGGCAAGTCTACAGTTTTCACTGGAGAATCCTCCCTGCCTTCCCTGTGTTCTTACGGAGAGCAGGACTGTGAAATAGGATGTACCGCAAAACCTTCATAGTAGCTTCGGAAGATGAGGGACCGACTGTCCTGCTTAGGACACATGACCACACTACCACCTGGTGGTAATGTTTCACCTGAAGCCATGGGAGAAAGATGGCTGAGTGACCCCACCATAAGTTTTTGGTGAAACTTATGAATTGGAAAGAGATTCTTTATGGATGAAGCTAAAAGAGCCAAAGAGCCCGTACAGGATCACATCTCAGTGATGCTAAAAATTCAGATCAATACTCCCTAATTATGATCTCTACCTGCCATATTTATGGTGAGTAACAACTGTGCACAGCTGAGAAGTGCTTTGCATCTGTCTGACTCAGGATATAAATTACTATTGCCCCCATTTCACAGCTGAGAAAATTGAGGCTCAAAGAGATTATGTTGCTGCCCAGGCTGCATAGTTAGCAATATAGGAAAAGCAGGATCCAAAACCACATTTCGTAATGTTTAAACACCCACTTTCCCCATTTAGGGAGGGCATCTTTGTAGTTCTGGGTGCCACGTAAAACTGGAAATCAGCTGTATTGGTCAATGTTATATCAGAACACACTGGCTCCAAGGCAAGTAAATAAGATAAAGAAATGTGACATGTCACCATCATGTGACTGCACAGACCCCATGTTGGATGAGTGTACAAAGGACAGGATGGCCCTGTCTCAGGTCAGCTCAGAGGCCCCAAAAGCAGAGCTTGAGACAAGGTGAGGTACAAGTGACCATCCGGAGCGCTCTCCAGGGCGGCCTGTGCACCGAGGGAGGGCACTGGTGAGGTGTCACATGAAGTCTGGCTTCAGCCTGGTCCCCCGGGGGCCGAGAACCATTAGCTGCACAGCAGAGCTGTTCCCCTGGAGACAAGGACGCTTGGCTCTCATACCCCACGACCAGCCACTCACGGGCTATGGGAACCAACTCTGGAGGGGACCGTAGACTCAGGCACCTTCAGGCAAAGGGGCTCCAGTTGCCCAAAAGCAATTCTCTGAAGGACTGGGAGTGTGAGCCACTCACAGTAACACACACAGCAGGTGGGAGATGGGCACACTCACCCGGCAAAACAGCCCCAGGGGATCCGGGAGGGCACCAGCGGCATCCCCCTTTTCACTCTCTTCCTGCCCCAACAGCTTCCACAACGTCCTTCAAATGCGCCCATTCATGCCTACCCCAGGGCCTTTGCACTTGTGGCTGCCTCTGCCTGGATGCTCTTTTAGCTCACCTCCTTCAGCTCTCAGCCCAGGTGTCACTTTCTTCGTGAGACTGTCCCCAACCACCCCACTTAAAACTGAAACAACCCATGCACAAGTGTACACATACACGCACACACGCTAGTCTCTTTCCAGCTCTACATTTCCCTGTAGCATTTATTACTTTAGTGCTAATAACAATTATAGTCTTCTCAGTGCTTTTCTCTGTGGTCTAGTTTTCCAATGTGGTCATGTATATTTTAGCAGGGGGGAAATGCTTCATTTTGTCTTATTTAAAAAAAATAAGAATGAAAACATGAAAGACCTTTGGTGGATTAATCCAATGCTCTTTCTCACAGCAGAAAAGACAGACAACACACTAAACGCCCACTGCGCCTGTCTGTTGGTGTGACCCGAAGAAGCCCTCTCAGGTTACGCTGTGCTCAGTGTTTGGCGTGTACCAGGTGCTCAGGAAGAGTTTGAGTGTGGAAAGAGGAGCAGAAGGGAGGGACCGAGATGGAGGAAGGAACTGAGGGAAGGAGGAAAAAAGCAAAGAAAGAAGGAACTAAGGGATAGAGGGAGGGAGTCAGAGATGGAAAAATGGAGGAAGAAAGGGGAATAGGAGGAAAGGAAGGAAGGGGGAGGGGACCCATTTATCAAAATCCCACCCTGCACCATGCTAGGGTCTGAAGGCTCCTGCCCAGTCCCTGGGTGAGGGGGAGCTGCTGACGGAGGCCGGGTCTTCAGGGACAACAGCAGCCGTCATCTGTGGATCGGCCTGTGCGTCAGACCTTGGTTAAGTGGCCTGGAGCCCCATCACGTTCGAGTGACTTGTGCAGCAGGAGCCTTGGGCTCCTCCACGCAGTGGGGGCTTCACGCCAGCACCACGCTCGGCATCTCCTCGTCCGCACCGTGCAGTGCCGAGACAGGCGCTGCTCACTCCGGTTGAAAGATGAAAACGGCGAGGCACGAAAGAGGTTAAGGCGCCCGTGCAAAGCCACATGCTCTGGGCGAGGACAGGCTTCACTCGATTCTGCATCTGCCTTTACTTTCACCTACTCTACCCGCTCCCTCTGAAGGGGCAGTTGGGTCTGACAGTGAAGCCAGGAAAGAGCGAAGACTCCGAGGCTGAGACCCAAGCCCGCTGTCCCTGCGCCCACCCGCCACGGGGTGTCTGTGCGCTGGTGGTGAGCAGACGGCTTTGTATCTTTGGACCCCGGGAGAAAGATCGTCCGTGTTCAGGGGGCTGCCGTTCACCCAAGGTCAGAGTAATTGGGCATGATGAATGGTTGATCTCATCATGAAAGCCCTACACGAAAGCTCCAAACTGACTTAGTCGTGATTTCATACCCCTCGCAGTCCACTGAGAAGAGCAGGGTTTTATTTCCTTTCTGCAGAGCTGAGAAATCAGCATCTTCAGCTCTGGAAAGAGCTTTTAACCCCCTGACTCACAGACTCTGGTTTCCCAGGGCCAGTACCGGACACCTGCACGGGCCTGGCCCTTCTAGGTAAGGATGAAAAGGAACATAATCATAGAAAGGGGGACCATTTGCTGGGTCAAGCATTATTGCGTGAATCACATGAATGAACCCCCATTATAGTGAGGGATGTTGATAGTGGGGGAGGCTGTGCAGGGTCGGGGTAGGGAGGGGTCAGGGGGTGTACATGAAACCTCTATGCTTTTTTGTTCAATTTTGCTCTGAACCTAAAACCGCTCTACAAAAAAATATAGTTTACTAATTTTAAAAACTAAAAAAAAAAAAAACCCATTGTGTCCTTGTGAATATGTTGCTAGTGAGCAATCCTGAAGCTTAAGTGACATCAGCTGCTTCTTTTGAAAACCAGTGTAACTGAACCAAACAGGCCTGGGAACCAACGTGACTGCTGCTTAGTAAATATGTCCCTTGAGCACAGATAAAGGCGGAAACGTGCAGGCATCTCAGACCCGGGAGCTCGCAACAACGGCATTGTCGTCCGTGTTTGCAGAGGGAGCAGGGAAGGCTGGCTGGCTGCTGAATCGGTCAGCCTGAGGGTGGCAGAGAGAGTTCCTTCTGTCGGTACCAACATTTGTTGAGCTTCTACTATGGACCAGGCAGTGCCGAGTGCTTCATACAACATTTTTTTAAATCTTCGCAGCAATACTATTATTGTGACCACTTTCTTTAGCGATGAAGACACCGAGGCTCAGAGAAGTGAAATGAGTCACAGAAGACTTCATTACAGACAGGCACTGAAGGAAGGATTCAAGGGACGGTGCACCTGGCTCCAGGGCGTCCCGCCGCCTTCAGCCAGGATTTTGGGTGACACATTTTACCCTTGATATTTCCTTATCATTTGCATCACAGTGCGGGAGGACCTGCGCTGAGGACTTCCCCAGGGTCGTACACATAAAAATCAAAATGAGATCACGCAGCAGAGAGCTCCTTTTCGTGGTGAGGTGTCACTTGTATTTGTCAGGATCCAATCAGAAAACAGCAACCATGACCCTGGCTGGTGTAGCTCAGTGGATTGAGCGCGGGCTGGGAACCAGAGGGTCCCGGTTCGATTCCCAGTCAGGGCACATGCCTGGGTTGCGGGCCAGGTCCCCGTGAGGGCCATGTGAGAGGCAACCACACATTGCTGTTTCTCTCCCTCTCTCCCTCCCTTCCCCTCTCTCTAAAAATAAATTAAAAAATAAAATCTTTAAATCCCCCCCAAAAAAAGAAAACAGCAACCACGAAAGGTCTTTCAAACAGAGGGAGTTGAAGAGAGGGAGTTGACTGCCCAGATGACGGAAGGGCTGGGAGGCCAACTGGAAATGGAGAAGCAACCAGGAAGCTGACCAGAGCAGGCAGCTGCCACTCCACTGTGGCTGGAAGGACGACCAGAGAAGGCAGTTTTGCCAGAGCAATCGAGGCATCCAGAAAATGCTGGAGCCCTGGGAAGGGCGGCCACCGAGCTGAGATCGTGGAGGAAGGAGGTGTCCTCGGGGAGATGGGTCGGGGGCGGGGAGGGAGGCGGCCGCTGTGGGAGAAGCCCCAGAAACAGAGAGATGAGTAGCACAGCCCCGGCTTCTCCCCT